>CM076243.1:18566478-18591478 GCA_038380765.1 Odontothrips loti | reverse complement strand
TTGCCTATCACACTATTTTTCGTCGTGATTCACCCAAAGCCGGAAGGCAGATCCTAAGTCCGAGTTTTTTCGCATTCTAAATAGGAGCATGTATCAAGTGGTGCGAGATGTAGCAAGGACGATTCCACCATCATAAATCACCAGCTTTGAGGTGACCGAGTACAAAACCTTTTTCAGCGGGCAACATGTAGTGCACCTAACACGGCGCGGACAGACCGCCTCCAAAGCCAGCCGCACGCACACACACACACACACACACACACACGCTCACACACGCCCGTCAATCGATCGAAGGAGAGCAGAGAGTGATGTGGACGAGGTTGCATGAGTGTGAGAATTGCGGCGGTGGCTGCTCGCCGCCGCTCGGCCGAGGCTGCGGCCGCTGCGCCAATGGCTTCAAGTAAATGCTGTATCGCTTCCGTGTGTGCCTCTTTGCGAACGGGTTTTGCAAAAAGGAAACGGATCAGACGGGGTACACGCCGCGCCGTTTTATATAGAGATGTATACGAGGCTGTAAAAGGCGTAATGCCGATAAGCTGGAGGCCAGACGGTGTGCCAGTGAGGCAACTCTTTAGGACGTTTTGTTGAATTTCCGGAGTAATGAGTCGGGATCACCATTCGCAGCTCCTTTTATTCTGCCGGCATGTTGGGCACGGAGCGTAGAACTCAAGGGCCGGGCCGCTAAGTGCTGGGTGGTCCTAATCTGTTTATTACTCACCCGTCCATCTTCCGGCGTGAGGCTTGCGAGCCATCAGCGGACGAGTAGAGCAGCGCCGGCAGAGCAGAGCCCGCAGAGCCCGCAGAGCCCGTGTCACGGCGCCTTTTGAAATCGGGCCATATCCGCAATCGTGATATACGGACCAATATAGACGGACAGGTTTCGAAACGGGCCGCCATGTTGCGCGGGACGTGCTGACTCTCGCGTGGGTCATCGGCAGCGCGACGAAAAAAGAAGGGGGTGGGATGAAAAAAAAAAAGAAGCGGCAATCAACAAACGACACGTGATGCCTGCTGATTGATTGCTGGGCGCTACTGGTGCCGAATAGGACTCAACGAAGACGAATTTTGTTGTGGTCCGTTCGTAATCCAGAGGAAACAAACCGCAGGGTGTGGGGCATTGCCTCCCTGCTTGTACGACGGTTCGTGACCTTGTAAACTTTCTTTCAGTGAAAGAGAAAAGAGATCGGAAAGCCAGAGAAGAAAGGCGTGGGGAAAGAATCGGATGAGATAAAAGGAGGGCAACTTATGCGACCATTGCATTCTGATTTGAAAAGACGAATTTCAGAGCAGTTGTGATTCCAAGTGATGGTACTGTAATCTTCTGATTGTCAAAGGATCAACATCCGACAAAGAGGCGTGGTATGGTGTATTCGAACTCAAAGTCAGAGATGCAGGCCACGAAATGAAAGCAGATTAGAAGTTGTTTTAACCTCGGGTAATGGCGGGCATAATATGTTGTCCCTCTTGTTTATTAGCTGTCTTTCTACCACGATGACAATGGGGTCATTACCATGACGTCCTCACAATAGTCTGATAGATATCTGCTTCCAGTACACCTGATAACCAAACTCCGCCATCTTTATTATTATTATTATTATTATTATTATTATTATTATTATTATTATTATTATTATTATTATTATTATTATTATTATTATTATTATTATTATTATTATTATTATTATTATTATTATTACCGTTTCCTGTCATTTCAAAAGAAAAAATTTGGAGAGTAATTCCTACAGCTTCAGATAAGCAGTCCCTGCTGCGACACATGCGACGTGTACCTGCTTTGATGTATCATCGAAAGAGATACTGGGAAGGATGTGAATGAACTGTTCGTGAGTCCGCTACGATGGTCCCGTCATCCGCGGGCCCCTCCCAGCCCCGCCACGCCACGCCCCTCCCAGCCACGCCCCGCCACGCCCCGCCACGCCACGCCACGCCACGCCCGGCCAAACGCCGCGCCACCTTGTCATCACACCTACGGGAGCATTTGACTGTCGTTCGCCGGGTCGGCGTCCCCGCCATCTTACCTTCATCTATCTATCTATCTATCGCTGTGCGTGTGTGCGCGGCCATGTCGTGTGTCTCGCGAATCAAGCTTTCAATAAGTTGTAGGTAGAAGTCGAGACGCGGCCGCTGTCTCTCTGGACCATAATATATCACTTGCTAACAACAACAAGATAAAAGCAACAAGAGCGTGTCCTGATCCACTTCCCCTGGCCGAGGTCACGGCCCGACGTGTATATGGCCCTTACTGATGTGATTGATAGGCTGTGCCGGCTATGACATGAACTTTGACAATCAGTGCGTTTGAACGTATTTTTTCTGGCTAGAATAAGGGCCTGGAAGGATTTTATTAGGACGTGGACTGAGGTGAAATTGCGAGTAAATGCCAGAGGAAAGTGCATTTGGTTGTGCCTTGGCAGCGTGGTTCCGGGTGTTTGAGTGGCTCGACACGGCTGGCGTCACGCGTCGCGGATGTAGGTCAAGGTCGTGGCCTGGCCCTTCGTGCCGCGTGTCCCGAGGGCTCGCTTCCCTTACTGACGAACAGACGCTAAACGGCAACATTTCGTGCGCGACCTTGTTCTGAATCTCGATGCTGTGTCTCTGTATTGTGGGTCGCTTTCAGAAGGCCCGTCTGCCCTACG
The DNA here is from genome assembly GCA_038380765.1 of Odontothrips loti. Lineage (NCBI taxonomy): Eukaryota > Metazoa > Arthropoda > Insecta > Thysanoptera > Thripidae > Odontothrips > Odontothrips loti. Next base: position 18,588,824 of record CM076243.1, on the reverse strand, counting down.
CGGTTTCACTTTGAAATTTCACGAACGCGTTGCGAGGAATTATTACCTGTTGCGCTGCGGTGGGTTCTCCCCCCCCCCCCTCCCCTCCCTTCACACTTGCGGGGCGTGAATTTCGTATGTGCCGCCGCCGGCCCGCCGCCGGCCCCCGCGCCCCCACGCCCCGGGACCACGGCCGTCGGCTGCTGTCTTCGCGTTAGGACTATGTCGGCGGGGCGGGGCGGGGCGGGGCGTGCGGCTGCGGCTGATCTGTCGGTCGGGCAGCGCGGCCAGCACAGGCAGTACCCCGTGGACGGCTGAAGCGCGCAGACGCATCCGAGTGTCGCGCTACACCGCAGCGCGGAGTCTAAAGTTGTCTGAGTGCGACGAGTATCTCGAACGAGCTAGGCAGCACACGTCGGCGGCGTCGCTCGAATCCTCCCGGTTTCTCGTAACTCCCCGACACGAGCCGGGGACCGTCATGGTCGTCGAGTCCGCGGCGCCGTGCGTTGGCGCCTGCAGAAACTCGTCGTAGCAGAAGCAACAGCCCTTAGTGCCGGCCGCAGACTGACCGAGGAGACTCTCGACAGTGGCGTGCCTATCCCCTGTGATACCGGAGTGTTTGTGGTGCCGTGATATCTGTGATTGGATGCTGTGATATTAGTGTCAGACAAACACCCCTCCCAACCCCCATCAACAACCCCCATCGGCAGAAAGAGCAAGAGAGATACAGACAGCGAGGCGACGTTACACACCATGATGAGCAACCCGGTACTGTCGCGTCCCCGGCGGGCCGTGGGAGTGGCCCCCGCCCTGGGCACCGCCCTGGGCTCGGCGCTGGGCCCCGCGCTGGGCCCCGCCATGGACCCCCAGCATCCCTCGGGGATGCCAGGCCTGTCCGGCCTGCCCTCAGGCGCCTGGAGCAGCCTGGTGGCCGACCTGGCCCTCGTCTGCGGCATGCTGGCGCTGCAGGTAACGTGTAACCAGTGTAACGTGCATCCAGCCCAGCTGCGCTTCGTCCGACCTTTCGTTAACTTTTTGCCAGTATATACGCAGCAGTCTCCTTCCTCTTCAGACCGATGAAGGTTCTCTCCGGAGAGTATCGGGTGCCTTTGCTGTTGGCTTCGCTCGTATCCGCACCGCAGCAATGTTCCCTCGTACGCCCTTAGAAACCGCGCGGGCCGGGCGAGTGCCAGGATGGCCAGATTGTTTTAATCAGATGAAGAGCGAGGGGGAGAGAGAGAGAAAGAGAGAGAGAGAGAGAGAGAGAGAGAGAGAGAGAGAGAGAGAGAGAGAGAGAGAGAGAGAGAGAGAGAGAGAGAGAGAGAGAGAGAGAGAGAGAGAGAGAGAGAGAGAGAGAAAGAGAGAGAGAGAGAGAGAGAGAGAGAGAGAGAGAGAGAGGGGGGGGGGCAGACGAGCGAATGCGGACAGTGCTTTTCGTCGGAAGACCAAACTGTGCCAATATATCAAATTTACTGCACTCCACCAGCCAAGTGGTGTCGGCTGCCGCTGGCTGCGCATATCCATGACCCCTCACGGGCCGCGGGGAAGAGCTGCGCCGGGCTGCGCCGCGCGGTGCGGGCAGCCAGATTTCATTAAGGAAATAGACTCCCACCGGACGGCTGTCCGCAGCTAGGCCGGCCCGCATCAGACCCGGCAATAGGCAGAGGACCGCGGTCCGGGATGCGCGGGATGCGAGCGTCTTGCTGCCGAGCTCACCTGCGTGAGCCGTGAGCCTCAGAGGGCCAGAGGGCCCAGAGCCTGGCTTATCAGCGCCTCGGTGACGTTCGCCTCGCCGCCGATAACACGGCCAATGCGGTGGCGGGGGCACGCCTGGGCACGCCTGGGCACGCCTGGGCACGCCTGCTAGTGGAGTGTGCCGTGACGTGCGTCCGCACCTGCCAATCAGTGCGATAGCGGCCATATCATTACCGCGGGGCCGGCCGGGCGTGCAGCGGCGTGCAGCGGGCGTGCACCGGGCGTGCAGCGGGCGTGCAGCGTCGTTACAAGTCTTCAGGCGAAGGGCCAAACCACGAACGGCCGCGACGCCGACCGCCTGCGAGAGCTGGGGTAGGCCGGCCCGCACGGCACGGGTGCATGCAGAAGCCGTGGCTGCCTACCCAGCGGGCGCCATGGCGCCATGCCTGCGCAGACTGAACTGCTTGCGACGGTGTGGTTGTTATGGTGGACGTGTCTGACGGATGACCCCGGCGGGTGCCGCGCGGTACAGCGTTATCGAGTTGTTGAACTTGGAAGCGGCGGCAGCGGCGGTAGCAGCAGCAGCAGCGCCCCTGTTTTGCTGGCAGCCGCGGCATTCATTCCCGCGTAATCGGATTGCAGCAATCTTTGGCCATTCGGATTACATCACTGCGGGCTGTGCAGGCCGTGCAGGCTGTGCTCCCCGAGGAGCGTTGCTCTGCAGCTGCCCTGCAGACGCCCTGCAGCCACCCTGCAGCCGCCCTGTAGCCGCCCTGCAGCCGCCCTGCAGCCGCCCTGCAGCCGCCCTGCAGCCGCCCTGCAGCCGCCCTGCAGCCACCCTGCAGCCGCACGCAGCGGCTGCCCGTGTCATCGGGCTGCTCCCCTGTATTTGCCCGGTTTCGACGCAGTTCCCTGGGAGGGTGATCCGGGCCGTGCTATCTGCCGCACCACCTGCTGATCCTCGGCGATGACTGCAGGCGGCGTGTCGAGCGAGCCTTGCGTAAGCCGTGCGTACGCCGGCGCGTTCGGCGTGGCTATCGGTGGCCCGGTGTCCTCTGGGAAATCTTAAGGACGCCCTTAAGGACACCGAACGCTAAGCCGCAGGCAGGCACGCGCCTTGAGCTGGCGGGGCTCCGCTGGGCTGCGCTGGGATCATACCCTGGAGAGTCCTGGAGGCAGCCTGCGTCATCTGAAGCCCCGTGCGTTTCATGGGCGAAGTTCGCACTGCTCGCAGCAGCAGTTCACCTCGGCAAATTCGAAGCGGGATAACTCCTGAGCCTGACCCGGGCCCCGGCTGGTGTGGGCCACTCAGCAGAATGATTTTTGTCTCTTGTGGTGGCAGCAGTGCGACACGGCGGGGGCACGACCAGCGCCGCTTGAATCGCTTGAATTGATTTCCCACCTTCTGCTCCGGCCGCCCCCTGGCCGCCCCCCGGCCGCCCCCCGCAGCCGCCCCGCCCCCGCAGCCGCCCCGCCCCGCCTCCCGCCCGCTTCGCCTTTGTTTTACCGCGGAATTAATCAGGTTGGCTCCGGCTGGACGCATCCCTGATCCTCGCCAGGCGTTCCAGTTGGCAAAGAATTCCAAACTCGGAGCGAGCGAGCGGTGGCACGAGCGCGCGCGCGCACGCACACACACACACTCAGGGAGGCCAGTCACTCTGTCAAGGCAGGTCGCGCGACTGTTCTGACCTGACTCAGGGACTGTCAATAAGAGTTTCCGGTGCTTTTATTGGAATATGTACAAGGCGGGTAAAGAATCGCGCCGCGCCAGAAAGCTCTAATATATTTACGAAACGCGCAATGAACCAACATATTTTATTTTTCCAATTTTTATTTTTTCATTGAGCCGTCTTGACCCTCGATGCGGTATCTCGCCTCTAATCACGACCCGAACTACAAAACAATCTCAATGACCACACGACACCCGACTCCTTTTGCAACACGCGGAACGACTTCCTCCTCGCACACATCGGCTATCGCCGTGCCGATCGCCTCTGTTTTGTACGGGAACAATGATGCGAGTGCCGTGCCGTGCCGTGCCCAGGCCGTGCCTAGCGTCCGGGTGGGGCTCGGGGCTGGGGTCGGACCCGGCAGGGACACAATGAGCTGCAGGGGATCTAGGCATCTTCTCTCTCTCTCTCTCTCTCTCTCTCTCTCTCTCTCTCTCTCTCTCTCTCTCTCTCTCTCTCTCTCTCTCTCTCTCTCTCTCTCTCTCTCTCTCTCTCTCTCTCTCTCTCTCTCTCTCTCTCTCTCTCTCTCTCTCTCTCTCTCTCTCTCTCTCACTCACTCTCTATCTACCGATATATCTATCAATCCCTCTCTCCCACGATGTGTGTGGTGCCGCGCCGCGCGATAAAGGGGCTCTTAATGGTTTGGCGCCATTTAAACTTGGTTGCCGCACCACCTTATCACTCACTGCTGCTGTCACGGTCTGTTGCCACCTATGAAGCGAATGCCGGCACTGGTTAGGAGGGGTCAGTGAGGTGCCGAGGCGCTGTGTTCAGGAACAAGCAGCTCCTGAGTGATGGCCGCGGGAGCGGCCCTCCAGGAAGTGCGCGCTGGCCGAGGGGAGGGCTGGCCGAGGGGAGGGCTGGCCGCACCACGCCTGACCACGCCCTGCCCGCCCCGCCCGCCCCGGCCTTCGCCCCTGCGCCGGCACGCAACGCTTTGTTTGCCGCCTCACTGCTCGCAAATCGGCAGTAGCAGCCGTATTTGAAATCCTCTATACCTTCTCGACCTGTAATTGGGATTTCTCCCTCTTTTTACGGAAGTCCGGTGGCCGGGTCACACAGAGCCGCACGAAACGGTTAGGAGTTGCTGTGGAGTACAGGAGTACTTTATCCTAATTTATGTGAAGCGAAGCGCACGGGAGTAACGTGCTCGATTTTCTTTGTGATTGCAGTTCAAGCGGATGCTGAACAAGGAACTGAGCCACTTCTCCGAGTCGAGCAAATCAGGCAACCAGATTTCGGAGTACATCTGTTCCACTTTCTTAGGTAAGTATTTTTTTAACAACTGGGAGAGTTGCTGCTCGGCAATACGGAGAGACTTGTGAGAGCATCGATGATGGGAAGGGGGGGGGGGAGAAAATTGAGATAGAACTGGATGACTGTCAAACTCGAAGAATGCCTCGGAGCGAGCGGAGCGCAGGATTCGCCCCGTGGGGGGGCTGAGCTTCCATGCCAGACGCGCTCGGTGAATTCTTGTGGAAAAATGGCGGTGGCTGGAATCAACTTAGTAAAGAAAAGAAAATAATTTTCTCGGGCCGGTGTTTGAACTCGCGGCCATGCCTGCGGCACAAGTGTGCAAACCGAGTTTAATGTCCCTGTCATAGTGGCGCACATGTTACAGCGCTCATCCTAATAAATGGCGAGAGAATATCGTTTGCAGCGATTTCCGGGAGCGCTCGGACATGCAAGTCCCCCCCCCCCTGCCCCCAACACCCTCCCAACAACCCGCCCTTCCCTCTTCTCCTCTTCCCTCCGGCCAGAGCAACCAGTCACCAGGGACCCGATTGACCGGGCTCACGGGGACACTTCCGAAAAGGACTGTCGCCTATCCCTGTCCCACTCAGCTTCCGGTCCGGAAGTGAGAGTTGGTACGAGAGAGAGAGAGAGAGAGAGAGAGAGAGAGAGAGAGAGAGAGAGAGAGAGAGAGAGAGAGAGAGAGAGAGAGAGAGAGAGAGGGGGGGGGGATAATGCGGAGGCAACCCAACAGGACCAGAGCCAACCTTGAGTCCAGTCCGCTCGCGGCAGGGGGGGAAGGGAAGGGTTGTAGGGGGCAAGAGGGAGGGGGCATTGCTGGGCCAGGTCGCTCGCTGCGCCTGAAGGTGACGATGCTGGCAATTAAAACGCTTTGTACTTTTTTGCCCCCCGCCTGCTCCGTGCACTCCTTGTCGAAGCCCGCGACACGCACTCCACACCGGCCGATGACAGTACACGATCTGGTCAGCCCTCCATCATGCGCGCACTTTTGTGCAATGTCAGAGTGCCCAAGCTTTCATCACAATAAAAAATATATGAATATATACGTGCCGTTCGTTGAGAAAGATTCTCGCGGTGAAAGGAAGCGAGGACTTCCAATCGTATTAGTCCTGATCAGAATATCCGTGCGAGCTGGAAGGAGAGACCATACTTTTAAATTCCCCCCCCCCCTCCCCCTTTTCATCTCTCTCTGTCTTGTCTGAAGGTGGACGGGACGGGACTTATTCATTCAATTCTGTAAACCCGCACAACGGCACCAGAACGGCACTACGACGTATACTCCGGGGACCACTTTCCTTTCTCTACCACCGTGGCCAGAAATACCCGGCGAGTACTGTGTGGGTATTCTGGGAACACCGCGTGGACCGTAAAACGGGCCGTGTAAACTTAGAACCGACCCGCGGTCGACGAGGGAAGGGGAGAGTGTGCGTGTGTGTGTGTGTGTCCATGTGACCGATTTCATAGATACGCCACTTTCCTCCCCACTGCAGCTGCCGTCGTTTCAGTGGCTGAGGCTGCTTGGTTCGGTGAGGAGAAAATGTGCCAAATGGATTCCCGGAGAGACGAGAAGGCGCTCTGAAGAACGAGTTGGGAGGGGGGGGGGGGGTCGCCCGCTTCTCAGTTTTCTCGACGTATGGGAGACACGGCGTGCCCCGTCGGGCATCCAGAAAATCCCGCTCTCGGAACAGGAACAATGTTTTCCACGGGAGCACATTTTGCTCTCAAATGCGCCAAGTACATCTTGATCTTGATGCGAGATCCATATTCTTGAATCGAATCGATTTCTCTCGGTTCGAGCACAAAGTGTACTCGGATGTGACAGCTCCGCCGAGAGCAAAACACCGAGACCATGTTCTCAACGCATTTGAAATCATAATTTATTTGAAATTTTGAGTGCATTGAACTCCTTTCGATTGCTATAATATGGGTTCGACAACGATACGGGTCATCTTCCGAAGAAAAATATTGCCGCCCTGAGCGAGATTCGAACCTTAAACCTGTCAGGTCTGAGTTTAACACTCTGACCACTACGCCACGTGTTCGCCTCTGCAGACAGCAGAACACAGCAACGCCACATGATGCGGTTGTGAGTGAATCGAGAACATAGGCCGAGAACACGAAATCGAGTATTGTTCTGTACTTGGATCGAGAACGACTTTTTTTAGGTGGGTAGCAGGTGTACTTCGCCAAGCGTGCCCAGCCTCCTGGGAGAGCGAAGGGAGAGGGAGTCAGGGTGGCGGGGACAAAGCGCGGGAGAGAGGGGGAGAGAGAGAGAGAGAGAGAGAGAGAAAGGGGGGAGGAGGAGGAGAAGGAGGGACACTCAGTTTTGTTGAGTGAGGAACGAAGGGACTCATCGTCTTCGCGTTGAATTCACAAAAATAGGAGGGGGTCGCGGGGGCCCGCGGGGGTGTCGGCCAGAGTGTTGTCTGGTGAGTCAGCCGCGGTGGGATCGGCATCAGACCCTTCCGATGCGTCACCGTGCCTCCGCGTCCTCGTTGTGTCGCTCTGGCCGCTAACGGGGTCCCGGTAGCTGCCGCCGGCCGCCCTCGCCGGGTGAGGGGGGGGGGGCTTCCCCGCGCCGCTATGACGCCGCCGTAGGTCAGTGCGCCGGGCCGGGTCGGGCTGGGCTGGGTGTGGAGTGATGTATGCGGTGGCACCCACGAGCTACACAAAGGAGAGCGCGGAGTGAGAAAATGGAGTATCGCCGTCGAGTTCCCCGTGACCCGGCCCGACCGGAGTCATCGCCCCGCCGACCACTTAGCCCGGTAGGTTAGGCAACCCGTGGGGACCCTGCCCCTGCCGGCTGTCAGCGCCGAACAGCCCGGCCCCAGGACCCCAGCCCCAGCCTCTGCGAGTACCGGAGCTGACAAAGCTCTTTTCCATAGAAAAGATCAAACAAAACCGAGGGAATAATAGGGAAGCCGGGGGCGGGTTTTACACACTTGGCTTCTGTGTGCAGGGCCGCACACACACACACACACACACACACACACACACACACACACACAGCGGACGTCAGCACCCCGCCCCGCCCCAAGCCGGGCCGTTTGCAGGCCTCATCTCGCTGTACCGGCGCGGACGACCCCTTGCCCTGGTTTTCAAGAGGCATCTCGTCGGAGGGGTGGCCAGCCGCTAGGCGGCGGTGCCGTGACGTCACACCAGGGGGACCTCACCCCGTGATGCGAGGCACACGCGCAGCACACGCGCAGCACACGCGCAGCACACGCGCAGCACACGAGCCTGCTGACGCCGGGCCGGGCTTTCCCCCGGCCTCTTATCATGTTAGGAGCAGGTGCTGAGCTTCCGCGCCCAGTGAACCTTGGCAACGTCCGAGACGCCCCTGGTTTGCAGGTGCGTGGATGTCAGCCGACACAACACGCCGTTGTCGGCTGTTCGTGAGTATTCGCGAATTTATCGCCAACATGTCGGCCCCCCTCTATGTGTGTGTGTGTGTGTGTGTGTGTGTGAGAGAGAGAGAGAGAGAGAGAGAGAGAGAGAGAGAGAGAGAGAGAGAGAGAGAGAGAGAGAGAGAGAGAGAGAATGTGTGCCGCCTTCTGAAGAAGCCGCAGCCGAAAGGCCACCTTATCACGAAGCGTGTTACGCTCGGCCCAGTTGGCGCAAATCGTGTCAAGGCGCTCCCGACGGTCCTCGGGTCGAGTCTCGACCAGACCAGACCACGGCGTGCGCACCACACTCCTGGTCATCCGGTTCGAGTTCGAACCTTTGAGGCCGGAGTCGCAGGCTGGAGGCTGGAGGTGGAGGCTGGAGGTGGAGGCTGGAGGTGGTGGCTGGAGGCTAGAGGTAGAGGAGGCTAGAGGTGGAGACTGGAGGCTGGAGGAGGCTGGAGGCGGAGGCTGGAGGCGGAGGCTGGAGGCGGAGGCTGGAGGCGGAGGCTGGAGGCGGAGGCTGGAGGCGGAGGCTGGAGGCGGAGGCTGGAGGCGGAGGCTGGAGGCGGCAGTCCGCACATCTGCCCTCCCCTCACCGCGGCAGCACCTGTTCCCACCCCCGGTCCCCGCCCCGCCCCCGCCCCGGCTCCGGCCCCGCTCGCCTCCCTCATCCCTCACAGCGATACAATACGGCTCGCCAAATCCCTGCGCGTGACGGGGTCGGCCTCAAAGTCAAAAGGACATCAGTCAGCCGCAGGGAGAGGAGACGAGATCCTCAATCCTTTTTCTATCCTCCTCACCACCAAACCATTACCATCCTCTTTGCCACCTCCATCCCTATCTTTCTCGCTCTCTCTGTCTCTTTCTGTCTCTCTCTGTCTCTCTCTGTCTCTCTCTGTCTCTCTGTCTCTCTCTCTCTCTCTCTCTCTCTCTCTCTCTCTCTCTCTCTCTCTCTCTCTCTCTCTCTCTCTCTCTCTCTCTCTCTCGCTCAGCCGGTCCCCAAGGAGAGACCCATCCCAGCAGGAGACACACAGTCAGTGTGTGTGCTGCATGCGTGCTCGGCGCTTCCCTTCCCCGTCACACACACACACACACACACACACACACGTCTCGCTCATGGCCGCCGCGCGGAGATAGAGAGACGGGGAGGTATGAAATGACAGGCCATGCGAAATAATGCTGCGCATGAGCGACGGTTCTCCGCCGTGCTCGCGTCCACGAAGGCTGTGCGCAAGAGAGAGAGAGAGAGAGAGAGAGAGAGAGAGAGAGAGAGAGAGAGAGAGAGAGAGAGAGAGAGAGAGAGAGAGAGAGAGAGAGAGAGAGAGAGAGAGAGCAGAACTAAAAGCGAGTGTGGGGTAGAGACACGCACGTGTGCCCATGTAATTAGACTGAGCAGGGGATGGCGCCTGCTCTAATAGGCGCAGCCTAGGGCACCACTGCCGCAGGGGCCCCCCCCCCCATCCCTCCGCCCCGCCCCGCCTGTTCCCCCCACGGCGTCCGAACCACCTCCGTCACGCACCGAACACGTCACGGCACTGATCAATTATTGAAGCCGCGGCCGCGGACAGCACCCTACCAGACCGTCAAAGGGATCATCCATGTCCGCGATGTTGTCGGAAGCGCTTACCTAGACTGTGCTGTCTGAGCACACGTGGCCCTGCTGGATAGGCAACTGTACCCTGCGTGCGTCCGTGCGTGCGTGCGTGCGTGTCGAGCGGGCTGGCCTACCCCAGCACTCGCAGGCGCTCGGCGTCGGTAGGGGGCAATTCTATTCGGACGAAACGGACGCCGAATGGGTGACATGAGAAGCAAACGCTGTCGCCCCCAGGCCCAGGGTACCTCCAGGGTATCTGCAGGGTACCTCCAGCGTATTTCCAGGGTAGCTCCAGGGTACTCCTGGTACTCCAGGCGAGCGGTGTAGCCCGTCGCGTCTCGTCCTGCGCCGTCCCGCAAGGCGGACTCGTGCCGCTCCGCTCCGCGCTGATTGCGGAAGTTGCTCGGCGTGCATTCCCGCCGCCGCCACCGCCGCCGCAGCAGCAGCCGCAGCAGCAGCAGCAGCAGCCAGCGCACCGATACCCCGCGCACGAGGGCGCCTCTCCCTTGCATGGGATATCGATGCAGACGTCATTGGAGCAGGAAGCGGCAGTCCAGCCTGCAGAGGGTGTGCCAAGCCCCCCCCCCCTCCTTTTCACTCTCTCTATCTCCCTCCTTCTTCCTGCTCGCGGTCCCCTCCTCGCCTTTCCCATTGACCCTATTTTTCAAACCCTGCGCCCCTGCGCCTCCCGCAGCATAAGAGGCCTCCCCTCCCCCTTTCTCAACAGGATCCCTTTTCACTGGCTGCCTTTCTCCTCCTTTTCACTCCGCCGTGCACCGCCCGTCCCGCCCCTCCCGGCATCCTGCAGAGGCCTGCGAGGATCCTCATGTCGAGGAGTCGCGTCGGAGCAGCACGAGTTTTATGAGAAAATCGAGGGGACGACGAGGAGGAGGTGGAGGAGACTGGCGTCATCTTGCACTAGTTCTTGGCGGACCACCGCCGCCACTACGTCGTAAGTGTGTAGTACCACCCCACCAACGCCACCCCACCGCAGCCCCGGCGGCCCCCTCCCCCTCTCCCCGCCGCGCCCGTCGCGCCGCCACTGCAGCCTTTCGGCCAGGGCCACGAGGCCGCGAGCCCCCAACCCCATGGAGCCCCACAGCCGACGCCAAGCCCGGAGGGGCGGCGGGGAGGCGGGGGGCGGGCAGGGGCTGCAGGGCTCGGCAGCGCAGGGCTGTGGTGCCCGGCTGGGCCTGGCGGGGAAGACCAGTCGGGCCGCGACACCACGTGCGCGTGCACGCCGCCGACGGCCGCCTCCGCCCTTGTTGTCGCCGTCTGCTAATGCGCGGTGACGCGGCGGCCGGACAATAACATAACGCGGCCGTCGCGGCGGTGGCGGCGGCAGCAGGAGGCGCGCGCGGCCGCCACGCCCCCACCGCTGCAGCCGCCGCCCGCGGCCGCGGCCGTGCGGTCGTCCGCCCGAAATAGCCGCACGCCGCCCGGCATCGCTCATCGCCACCGCCGCCGCCACCGCCGCTGCCGGACGCCGCCACTAGCTTCTGTTGTTGGTCCACCGCCGCCAGTCGGCATGGTAGGCGAGGCGGCGGCGTGGACGCCCTCCGCGGCAGCGGCGGCCTCGTCATCGTCGACGGTCCGGGAGGCCCGGGAGGCCCTGGAGGCTCGGGAGGCCCGGGAGGCCCGCGAGTCCTCCCCGCCGCCGGCCTCTATGCCGGCCCAGGTCGGGCGGCGCCGGGGGTCGTGTTCGGCCGGGGGCTGCGGCGTGCCCAGAAGCGTGCCGCTCAGGCGGTCCCGGAGGCTGCGCAGTCTCCTGCTGCGGCGGCGCCGTTGCAGCCGAACTCACGGTGAGCCCTCGCGCTGTCAGGGGGGCACTACTGGGGCTGGGGAACCCCGCCTGGCCTGACAGTGTTCTGTTGGCAGAAGTGCGGCGCCTCGCGCTAACACCGCCTTGTTGACACCTGGCCGCTGTGCTTGTATTAGCGGTAGTGCGTGCAGTGACAATGTTGCCACCCCTGCCCTACGACGTCCTCATGCGTTGACGACTGCCCTGCGGGGCAAGTGTTGGAGATTCCAGGACGTGGCCCATTGGGGTGCGTCGGCGAGGGTCCGCAAATGCAATATTCAAATGAAATGCCATCAAAGCATTCCAACTGTCTCACGATATTCTCAAGAAATGTTATCCGAAAAATATCTCGAAGTGTTCCAAAAGTATTCTCTGGTGACAACATAATATTGGTACTGGAAGTTAAATGGCAGACCCCTAAGTGCGTCGGCGGGAAAGCGCCTGCGATGGCCAGGATAGGCCAGCCCGCAGCACGCGCCCGCTCGCAGGAGCCGAAGTTGCCTACCCGGCAGGCGCCATATGCGACACGCCTGCGCCACGGACCTCTGATCGGCTCGACCACCACAGATTGCAGGAAGTTGTGTGTCCTCAGCACCCCCGGCACGGCACGCCCTCCTGCCGCACTAATGTGCTCTCCCCCCCCCCCGGCCCCGCCGCGTCTCCCATGACTTGCGCTTGCCTCCCCGACACGCTCCACACGTGGCTGCTCCCTTCCCTCCGTCCTCCCTCTCATTTCGATCGCCTGGAATATGACGTCAACATGCAAATGCCCTCCGCTTCCCTACGCTAACATACTTTCATAATATTATTTTCCACTTTCTTTCGCCTCTAGAATGTAAATCTGTTTAGTCCATTTAGTCCTGTAGCCTATGTGGGAGATCCCTTCAGCAGATGAAAAATTAGCCCTGACGAAGTTGGCAGAGCGGCGAGGGAGCTGAATACCAAATTCCAAACGCACGAAAATATCCAGGCATCGGCACTGGCGTTGCCGCTGCCCGCATCGCTGCGGAAGGAAAGCCTCGATTGGAAGGGAACCGATCCCCGTAAAACGAGAAGGAAAAGCGACGCCATCATTTCCATAGTAATTATAAAAGTCTCTGAATAATGAAAAGTCAATTAGTGACGGACCGCTTTGCGTGGAGCGCACGTCGGAGCGCACCACGCGGGGCCTCTGCGACTGTAGCGCTGTAAGAGCCTCAAGCGCCTCGGCCGGGACCCAACCTAGCAGACCTCGGCCCGGGAGTGAGGGCTGAGGAGGGACGGGTGACACTAGTGTCCATGTGAGCAGCGGGCTGAGCGGGCTGTGTTTTCCAGAGTTCGCGGCGTGTTATGTTTCTCAAAACAAAGGACAGGAAGAGAAAGATAGAGAAGGAGGAGGGGAACGAGTACGAGTAGAGCGAGAGAGAGAGATATATACACACGTTCTGTATCCTACCACCCTCTCACCACCCCCCGCTGGAGCCCCCCCCCCCCCCCCCTCCCCTCCCCCCCTTTACCCCCACCAGCGCGCTCCAGGTCAGCGTTGACGTCACAAGAGTGGGTGGGGAGGCAGCGCGGTGGCACCCCCTCGCCTGCGGGGGTTTTGGAGTGGGGGTGGGCGGAGAAGAACTAGCTGCCTCGAGCCGGGGCGGGCTGGACGGGCGGGCGGGCGCCGTGCTGTGCTGACCACAGCAGGACACGGCCGCGGTAAACACTGCCGTCGACCCTACTACACCACGCCTCAAAGACAGCGCAAAACTTTCAAAAATACTCGACATAATTTTTACTATTATCATGTCCATTTTCGACTCCGTTCGCAGCCGGGCCTGACTTCACGATGACAGTTTGGTTAGAATGCTTGTTAGTTAAGGTACAGGATGGCGGCGCTGCGTTGAGACGCAGCGTTGAGGCGCAGCGGTCCACGGCGAACGGAACCATTTAATTTGCCGCCGGACAGCCCGATCCGTGCACAGCGCGTTGGCAGCGCGGCCGCTATTGTGTGCCGCACGACAAACAGATCGAGGGGCGCTGCTGTTGGCCGCCCAACCCCGTCCGGTCAATGTCCGGCCCTGCCCGGTCCCGGCCCCCGGCCCTGTCCCTGCCGACCCCCCCCCCCCCCCCCCCCCGGGCACCGCTGAAGTCCTCGCCTGACCGTGCCAAGCGCGTCTGCGTCGCTCTTCGAGTCACTTTCGTGTCTGCGGGGAGGAACGCCCAAAGCAAGTGCAGGTTTCGTGGTATTCGGTGGTTTGTTTTGCATTTTTCTGCCAGGAATAAAACGTTGTGACTCTGCGCTTTCTGTGGTCCCCTATCACGGAGCCGGGTAGCCGGGTGGGGTGGCCAGGCCCGGGTGCCGCCTGTCCAGCCTGGCCCGCTTGTCAGGCACGGCTGCGCGGCCGCCGGCCACTTCCTGCGGGAATGCCCCCCGGTAAGGCTGCCTCCGGAACCAGTTCGGTTATCGGGTGGAAGTGCGCTGGGCACGCCGCGCTGCGTGCCTGTCAAACAGCAGAGGGAGCCGTGTGAGCGGTGGCGTCGGCGTCAGAGCTCACAAAACACGCGTGTGTGCATCACAGAGCCGCAGGCGACAGGGTGAGGTCTGCCAGACGGATTGGCTCGCTCTGGCCGTTGGGCTCGAACTGCTCCAGCAGCACTCGTACTCATTTGGGTGGGAATTGGGACGGCCATAAAATTGAAGATGTGGCGAGGGGGAGGGGGGGACCTCCGAGCAGAGACAATTCTTCTCCTCCACACTGTACTCACTTGAGCGTGTTTTGTTCCGCAGACAAGCAGCAGGAGCTGGACCTGCCGTCGCTGCGGATAGAAGACACGACGGACAACCGTCCGATCAAGAAGAAGGATGTGGCCCGCACCACCAGCGGCACCACCATGTCGCAAATCCAGGGCGTCAAGCGCGCCCTGTGCCACACCAACTCCTTCACGGGCGAGCGCGTGCCTGCGCACGGCGTGGAGACCCCGTTTGAGGATGACCTGGGACAGGTGAGGACAAGGAACTAACATAAAGAAAGCACAGAACGACAAGAAAGGCAATTAATTGTACGTCTCTTTTCTTCTCAGATGATGTCTCAAATAGATACGTGGGGTATCGACATCTTTAGAATCGCAGAACTGTCCAACAACAGGCCACTCACAGCAGTGGCGTACGCGGTATTCCAGGTTCGTGCCCTCACAGCTATGTGCATATTAAATAAGAAACAAACATTTATATCACATATCTGATTCCCTGCAGGGTCGCGACCTTCTCAAGACTTTCTCGATACCGCCCAAAACTTTCGTAACCTTTATGATGACCCTGGAGGATCACTACGTAAAGGATAATCCTTTCCACAACTCCACACATGCGGCTGACGTGACCCAGTCCACAAACGTCTTGCTCAACACCCCTGCTTTGGAGGTAAGTCCAATATTTAATTCTTCCCATTTAATCTCTTATAAGCAAAGTTTGACGAGTTGTGGTGCCATAGTGATCGAGCAGTTTTGAGTGTTACAAACTACTTGGATAAACTTTTTTCTTTTTTTTGCTGCTGCTGCCATCACTCTTGCTCATGCCCAAATTGAATTCCACGTTCTATGTCTTTTGCAGTCAGTGTTTACGCCTCTAGAAATAATGGCCGCTTTATTTGCGGCGACAATACACGATGTGGATCACCCGGGTCTCACTAACCAGTTCCTCATCAACTCAAGTAAGTGTCTACTTCGGTGTTGGTGATCTTCATTGTAACAGTGATGTGGTTAAGCTGAGTAATAACACGCACATGTTTCCTTTCCGACAGGCTCGGAGCTTGCTCTCATGTACAACGACGAGTCTGTCTTAGAAAATCATCACTTGGCGGTAGCATTTAAGCTTTTACAGAATGAGGGCTGTGACATCTTTACAGGTCTTAGCCGCAAACAGAGACAAACCCTTCGTAAAATGGTCATAGATATGGTAAGAAACAAAGAAGGAACCCTTCAAAGGACTACCTTAAAGCACTGCCATGACATTTCCGCACCACGTGAAGCCTGTTTGGGCGGACTTAGAACACATGGCGCCTGGTGGGTATGCCACCAATCCTCTCGCATGCACAGATGATGTGCGGGATGGCCTACCCTGGCATTCGCAGGCGCTCGAAGTCAATTTATAGTGGACGTGCTTTGTGAACAGCGCCTAATCATTATAGCCGACAAGATTTACTTACGCAGTCCGTTTGATCCCCAGGTATTATCAACTGATATGTCAAAACACATGAGCCTCTTGGCCGATCTCAAGACTATGGTTGAAACTAAGAAGGTGGCAGGGTCAGGAGTGCTACTTTTAGATAACTATACAGACCGGATACAGGTAAGATTCGTGATTCTGTGTTTGTAAATAATGGTTTACTGCGAGTTGAAATGATTGCTTCATTCTTTCTATTGTTTTTCCTTACAGGTCCTTGAAAATCTGGTCCACTGCGCTGATCTATCCAACCCCACCAAGCCATTGCCTCTATACAAGAGATGGGTAACCCTGCTCATGGAGGAGTTCTTTCAGCAGGGAGACCGTGAACGAGAACAGAACCTTGACATCAGTCCGATGTGTGATAGGCATTCGGCTACCATTGAAAAGTCACAGGTTTGTTGAAATCAAGAAGATCACGCTCGGGAGAATGTAGATAACTGGTTTGTTTACATACAACTTGCACTTGTTTATTAGGTTGGATTTATCGATTATATCGTTCACCCATTGTGGGAAACATGGGCGGATCTCGTGCACCCAGACGCACAAGAAATTTTGGACATGCTGGAACAAAACAGAGATTGGTACCAAAGTATGATTCCTCCCAGTCCACCATCCGGAGACAAGGTAATTTCTTCACATACGTAATTTCTGTAACTCCCTACATAGTCATAGACAAGCGAACCTTTGAGATCCTCGGACATTTCGTCCATATAGCCTGTTTTTGCAAGGAACGATTTTGCCCACAGAATTTTCAGTTAGCATATCTTTGCAGCATAACTTTAAATGTATTCATATTTTGCACATACTTCATTACAAGGACCCATACTTCAAACAATAACGTTAAGTAAAACAAATCATAGGTCTAAACTGCACGCATTCTAGATTACTGCCCTTCATCGGCTTTGTTAGCTCATGACTTCACATTGCCCCGTATTTGATATCTAGAAGCCAATAATTTATGGTAACCAAGAATGTCACAATTTTGGAATTCTCATGGCATGTTATGTGAGTTGAAGTTCTCCGCGCTTGCCTCTCTTGCCCGTCCTCCCTCATAGTGGGAACGTTCCCCTATACAAACCGCCCGTTTTGACTAGTTCCGTGACCGTGACCTTTACGCTTCGATCGACCATATAGAACGCATGCGTCATATATGCAGAAATATCTGCTTCCATTGTAGCAAGCCGCGTCTAAAGTCTTGGTCCCTTCGACTGGTCTCAGCATGAGCCGATTCCTGCCCCGAGCTAGGTAGCGCTCCTGTGCAGGAGCACACCGACGCACTCGTTCAAGCTTCCCATTCCACCTCGCATATCGAGACGCACGCGCGCTTGGCTTGGCGTGTGTTGACCGGTTCGCGTGTCTCCACAGGAGGGCGGGTCTGAGAGAGGCGAGACGGCAGACGACTGTGCCGGAGTGTCGCGTCAAGACCGAATCCGCTTCCAGGTGACTTTGGAAGAAGGGGAGGGTGACGAGGAGCGCGAGGACGACGATGAAGAGGCGGCCGGGGGCAGCGACGTGGATGTAGCGGACCCCACCAGCGCTGCAGGCATGTGACGGAGAATCATGGGCCTGTGTAAGAAACTGCATGAGAAGGTCCAGCTCTGGTGGCGCGCATCCAAGTGACAGCCCAAGGGGAGAGGTTGGACGGACACGGGGAAAGTTTCTGCCACTTTGTTTCTGACAGGTCGATATATTGCTTTTAAGTAAAGTTTTGTTTTGTTTTCGGAAAAAAATATAATTTCTTCTCTTGACTTTCCGCACATTTCAAGATTTGGTTGTCTGTTCGCGACGAACCGTTTGTATACTGTTGTTAGATTGTTTTTATTTTAAGGATGTGACTCGCGGCCTTGTGCCGTGTGTGATGTGTTCAAAAGAACTTTGAGTTTGTCTGTTCTCAGCTGATCTTGGAATCGAATGAGCTAGTCAAAAAATAGTGTTAGTGTTTTTAAGAGGAGAGAGTCTCTAGTGTTATTCTCCTCTACCTGTCCCTCTGTGGCCCTCTTCCCTCTACCTTCCTAGTGACCTGGCCTTGAAACATTTACAATCTGATTAGAAAGGAACAACTGTTTGTTCTCATAACGAACAAAATCTACATATTGATAAGAGTACCGATTAGAGTATCGATCTATGCTGAAGCAGTGAATGAAGATCTCGTGCGGAACTTAGACATGTGTGCTTTAGTGAAGTTTTGCGAACTCCTTACCCACATAGATTATGATATTGTTGCTTTTATTTGTGTAGAACCGTACTGTTGGACGATCAGGGTAGACACGAGAGTTTGGTTCTGAGTGGAGTGGCCGATCCTCCTACACCCGTTACTCTCCGGGCGTCTCCAGTATTTATTCAAATTGCTTTGTATTAATATTATCTTATGGTTATTATGATTATTACTACATACAAGAACTGCAAAGATACATCTTGCCATTATTTACATGTGCATAGCATATAATATATTTATTATACTTAAAATAAATATATGTTTTGTTAAGAAATAACACATGAAACATATCAAACGTGGTTTCCCGCTCTTAGAACAAATACTCACTTTTTTTTACATTCGAACGATGTAAAAACTGAACAAGTACGCCCTGCCCCTTCTACGGCTGTTTGATTTCAGAAATAATGTAGTTCGCCAATTCTTTCTGGTACAATAACTGTCTCTGTGTTTCTGGTGTGCTTCATTCATTAGCCGACGTGCGAATATGTAGGTAACAAATGCAAGGTGCCCAGTCAGCTGTGTTTTGAAGTTCTTGAACATGTCTTCGTTTATGTGATTGTTGATCAAAATTGTTTTAAATTGTACAGAGCACATGAAACTAGCTTTGCATTTTTTGTCGTTGGGTTCATTGCACAATATTTTATGTACCTTTTTTCGTATTATTCAGCCAATGATGTTTAATAATTTAATTCTTTTCTTTTGTACTGTTGACGATTCATTTGATAATTTATTTAGTTTGTGAGTGATGTACAGAGAACTGATTAGTGTAAAGAGATGCCGGATGCTGGACGTCCGATCTCCCTTGCTGACCGCAACATGCCGTGCTAGCAGCCACCGCGAGCCTCCCCAGCGATACATCACATTTCTTTTCGTTCTCATCTTTATTTCCATGATTTCCGAAACCTTTTATTTATTTCCTATTTATTTTATTTTAATCGATTGAGTTGGGCAAGCCTTGTGATATTATTCCTCAGATTCAAAGCGTAGTGATTAGAGCTGTTGGGGCTCAGTTGTGTGTTGTGCGTTGTACGTGCCCGGCCGGGGAAGTCCTGTCTTCCGTCTCCATGAAATTTGGCAGTCAACTTCAATTAGAAGTATATGAATCAGGAGATCGGAGTTTTCCATGATGCATGTGAACCCCTTACCCCGTGAAAAGAGAAGCAGGAAGGCGGTGGTGGGGGGCATTCTCACAACGAAGCAGAAGACACGATCGAAAAGATACGTCGAAAATGATGTAAAAACTCTTTGTCAAGTTCTAAAAGTTCTCTCAAACTCGATCGATCACAATAATCGACATGGTTAAATCGTTAATTATCTTCCATGGCTTCTGCTATATTGGATGGCCGCACTACTCTCCACCACTGTCTTCTCTACTGGCCAAGGTATCCCCACACTGTTAACAACTAGTCGACGTTGACTGCAGAATTTTGTTGAGAGACGTTTAAGTGGGTCGGGTTCGATGTTCTCCGTTTTTTGTTTTATTTGTGTTTTCTTGTTGTTGTTTTTTAGACCGCATGCACCAATGTTCCCACATCCTCAGTCCATGTTATGTGCTCTTAGCTTGCTGTGAGTTATGAAACACCCTGTGATCGGAAGATAAGTGAACGTTATTGGTAGAGAAGCGCTGAGAGTGAAAAAAAAAATATCGTGTTGCGGAATCAGAATCAGAACGCTGGTCGTGTCTGGATTTCTAATTTTAAGTTTAAGCTTAATTGTTAATTGAGGGAACCTTGTAAAACAGTGCCCTTACAAGTACAAGCAGGGTTCGACCTGCCACCGAGCCCGTGGCGACAACTCATTTGTTTTGCCGTTGCCAATATTTACGAACAACTGTGTCAATGTAGATATCGTCAAGTATCTTTGCGATGCGTCCGCAGATTTTCTTTGTAGAAGTATAGCATTCTCTCATCCTTGTTCTCTGTGCAAACGGAGGTCGTCTCTATGAAACCTGATATCTATTTTTTAACTCTTTTGTTAATACATTTTGTCATATAATGTATAAATCTACCTTGTATGTATTGTATTGAGATGATCATTATTTCATGTTTCACTGTTCCATTATGGGATCATCTACTGATTTAACAGAACGCTTCGTGTTAACAAGTACTGTATTATTTGAATAGTTTGTAATGATTGTACTAATTCGTTTAGCTCTGCTTATTGTTTGAGAATGTTGACAAAGCAGTTCTTATGT
Source organism: Odontothrips loti (assembly GCA_038380765.1). Classification (NCBI taxonomy): domain Eukaryota; kingdom Metazoa; phylum Arthropoda; class Insecta; order Thysanoptera; family Thripidae; genus Odontothrips; species Odontothrips loti. The sequence continues at coordinate 18,568,784 of CM076243.1, read as the reverse complement.
CTTTTCTAAACCTAATTGTAAAGCCAAAATCATCTTGTGACACTTCCTCAAAAATAACAATGCCGAGTTGTTTGTATTTTCTCCTGTGTTACAGAGTAATAGTTTTTTTGTTCCTTTTTTTGTTTTTGTAAAGAACAATTGCCAAAAACATAAGTAACAGTGCTTCATGATAGCTTCTAAGACTATCATTCTAAGAATTCTCCAGAATATAAATCCGTAGAGATGCCAACACTGTTAATATATGCCAGGAAACATGTTTCGTTATTCACCTCGCCAGTTCAAAATAGTACCTCAAAACCTGTTGGGTGTACTGTACGACGTTTTCTCGGTTGGCAACATAGTTGGCTATACTGGCCTTCGGTGCAGTAGAACAAAGTGTGGTGTGATAAATAACCCTGAAAAAACCCGCAGTAGACAAATGTAGTTCGCAGACAGCCACTTGCGTCAGAGTAGCTTTACTGTGTTAACTATGATAGAAAATAATAAGATAATGAGTCTTACCTGATAATTGCTTATGAGTTGAGCGAGGCAAAGCAATTCTATCTTCTCGTGAACGTACTGTTTGTGTCTTTTTTTAATCGTTTTAATTTGGCATACTCTGTAACTTGTGTGTGTATGTGACGTTTCTGTTGCCCTATCCTGTGCTCGATCTGCCGTACATAAGAAAAATATAAAAAAAACATTCTTAATGTATTTTGTTTCTTTACTAACCCCATTAAACATGTATTCAATACCCACCAATTCAAAATTGAATTTTCCAAAGCTCGTGCAAAGCCCATATGGCTCCTATTTCAAAATACACACGAAAACTATTAGACACACGGGTTGAAAATAGTCATGAAATATTTCCTGTTTCCAAAAAATGCTAGACCTTACAAGATTTTCCCAAAATTTTTGCTGAGCTTTGATAAAATATAAGGGTGGTCTGAAAATGTACATGAGCAGCCTCAGTTGCTCAGTCGTAGCGACCCGAGATCCATAGGTTGGCGGCAGGTGTAGTTCGGGGAAACTAATAAGTGGATGCAGCTAGTGGGCCACGATGGTGACCGCAGCGCGGTCCCAGTTCTCTTGCCACTTTCGTCTTGCAGTGCAGAGCACCAAATACAAGGGCAACTAAAGGTGCTCCTGTACTTTTTTGACCATTTTTAAGAATTTTGAGAAAAAAAAAAAATTCAGTTTTTTTTCAGTGCAGTGTGTTTGGAACGACCCCTAGACAAGGTTCTTTTTTTTTTATTTTGCATGAAATTAGTGTCTTATGACACTCATGACCTCAGCAAATCAGAAAGAAAGACCCAGTTCGCGTTTGGTACGCACGTATGCAGCCTATAGGGCTGTGCGGTTAGTGAATTTCAAAACCGGTTATCGGTTATTAGAATACCCGCGGTTATTACCGGTTAGCGGTTATTTATTTTTCACCGGTTATTTCAGACTAACCGGTTTCTTCGAACTAACCGGTTATTTCAAATTAACCGGTTATTGTGGAAAAATTTTAACTAAAATGTACAGAATGGCAGAAATGACAACATAGTAATGGGTGTAGAACCACTTTAAATAATTTGTTCGGAAGATTATCATAGTGCAGGAAATGAGCGGGAAGTACAAAATATGTACAAAATAATAAAAGCCGACAGAAGCTTCGTTCATTGACATAAAAATTAACCACTCGGTTAGTTCAAAAACGGTTTATTTCCTGAAACTGTCACAACCGGTTGACCCTTTCACCGGTTTAACCGGTTAGTGTATTAACCGCAGGGATTTAAAGGCCCGTAATATTACCGGTAAGATTCGCTAAGTAACCGTAACTTACGGTAATATTACCCGACCTTGAAAAATGTGCTATTTTTCGGTAATATTCAGATTTTCAAACTGAAAATTAGCTGCATTTGGTGTAAAAAATTCCAGCGCTTACAGCACCAAGTCGCCCTCGATAACTGAACAATGGGTGTTCATAAAAAATTGTTAATCACAACCTTGAAATTTAGGATTAGAATTTTTTTTGTCGCGGTGATATATATTATCAGTCCGGTGCAGATGTGTGTTGCGGCGGCAGAGGGCGGGGGTGAAGCGGGGCGAAAACAGCACCTAACCTAATCCAACCTAACCCAACCTAACCCAACCTAACCTAACCCAACCTAACCTAACCTAACCCAACCTAACCTAACCTAACCTAACCTAACCCAACCTAACCTAACCTAACCTAACCTAACCCAACCTAACCTAACCCATCCTAACCTAACATAACCTAACCTAACCCAACCTAACCTAACCCAACCTAACCTAACCTAACCCAACCAAACCTAACCTAA
>CM076243.1:16836478-17173978 GCA_038380765.1 Odontothrips loti | reverse complement strand
TAACCTAACCTAACCTAACCTAACCTAACCTAACCTAACCTAACCCAACCTAACCTAACCTAACCTAACCTAACCTAACCTAACCTAACCTAACCTAACCTAACCCCTAACCTAACCTAACCCAACCTAACCTAACCTAACCTAACCTAACCTAACCTAACCTAACCTAACCTAACCTAACCTAACCTAACCTAACCTAACCTAACCTAACCTAACCTAACCTAACCTAACCTAACCTAACCTAACCTAACCTAACCTAACCTAACCTAACCTAACCTAACCTAACCTAACCTAACCCAACCTAACCTAACCTAACCTAACCTAACCTAACCTAACCTAACCTAACCCAACCTAACCTAACCTAACCTAACCTAACCTAACCTAACCTAACCTAACCTAACCTAACCTAACCTAACCTAACCTAACCTAACCTAACCTAACCTAACCTAACCTAACCTAACCTAACCTAACCTAACCTAACCTAACCTAACCTAACCCAACCTAACCTAACCTAACCTAACCTAACCTAACCTAACCTAACCTAACCTAACCTAACCTAACCTAACCTAACCTAACCTAACCTAACCTAACCTAACCTAACCTAACCTAACCTAACCTAACCCAACCTAACCTAACCTAACCTAACCTAACCTAACTTAACCCAACCTAACCTAACCTAACCTAACCCAACCTAACCTAACCTTACCCAACCTAACCTCACCTAACCCAACCTTACCTAACCTAACTTAACCTAGTCCAACCTAACCTAACTTAACTCAACCTAACCTAACCTAACCTAACCCAACCTAACCTAACCTAACCTAACCCAACCCAACCTAACCCTAACCCAACCTAACCCAACCGCGCGATCAAACCGACATTGTTACTTGGGTTTGCGTGGCGGACCATCACATGGCACGGCCGCGTTGCGAGGCACCAACCAAAGCGCAGACCAATGCGAATATGGAGCCAAGTTGGCAACGACACTAGGCCTCCTTTTTGAACAAGGGACGATTCTGAAATAAATCGGATTTGATGTGATCACATGCCTAATCGAGGACTGTAGCAGATTGGTTACGTCTGCTTTTGTTAAATGAACTGGAATTTGTTCTTATATTGGCACAATTGTTTTAGATTCTCCGCCTACTCCGTGCGATGCCAATATGTCATTTTGAAACAATAAGCAGCAATGCTCAGATGATTCACATTGTCTAAATTTCCAGTTTGTTACCTAGGGTACAAATACATCGTATGATATAGAAGATGTAAAGTATAATGAAGGAACAACAGTATTAAATATGTTTTAACTGAACATCAATTCCTAAAGTTGGCACCACAGAGCACAACCACGGTATAGCTCCGCCCATTTTCGTGGCGCCATCTAGCGATAGTGAAATGAAACTGAATGCAGAATGTGGCAACAACGACACTTGTTATGAGGAGAATAAAAAAAGCGGAATAGTCGATGCAGAGAGCTCCTCGCTCCGCTCGGGCTCAAAAAGTGAACCTACGGCTCCCGGCCCTGGGTATTCCCGCAAGGGCTCTCCAAGGTTTGTGCCATCCTGAAATTTACTCCGGCAAAGAGTTGAACCACAAACCTTTCGGTTACCGTCCAGTCTTCTAACCCAACGATTCAGCTCTCTGCGGGACAACAGTGGCTACAGTACTGGCAGCGCGCTCGCAACTTCTAGCGCACTTCCGTAGCGTAGTGGGCTAGCGGACCGGTCGATGACCGGAAGGTTCGGGGTTCAACTCTTTGCCGGAGTAAAAATTTTTCTGAAGTCTGCCGACCGAGGATGGTGGGTAAAATATACCAAAAGAACGTGTTCAAAGTGTGTTGTCTGAGTGACCGCGGACGTTGGGCCGCGGCCATTCCCCGGAGGTTGAATACACTGCTGAGGAACAGTGGTTCGACGCCCAAGCAGGGGAATGGTGCTTGCCAAGACTCGGCAGAAGTTAAATGTAGAGGCCTAGGGTTCGGCCTTCTACATTTTTCAAGCGTAAGGCCTCGGAATCTGGAGTATTCGGGCAACACCTACTTGGATACATGGCGTAGAAGAGTAGAGTACAATCGGCTTCGGCCGTGTACGATCTGGGCATCCTACCTCCCTCTCAATCCGCGAGGGAGTGGCCTCACGGCCACAGACCAACTGGCTGGTCGAAGGGGGCTGACTCCTGAAATCTAGTCAGCGGAAGGGGCGATGTTGGCCGTTGCGGAAGCCTGCCTACCAAGGTGGCTGCGTCGTGCCTGTGTCTTAGCGGCGGTCAACTCCTGGTACACCGGTTCCCATCCGAACACCGAAGTTAAGCAGGAACGGTTCCGGACGGAAGTCTGGGACGAGGTAGGACCCACCCATTTTTGCCGTTTTTTTTTACACCAAATGCAGCTAATTTTCAGTTTGAAAATCTGAATATTACCGAAAAATAGCACATTTTTCAAGGTCGGGTAATATTACCGTAAGTTACGGTAACTTAGCGAATCTTACCGGTAATATTACGGGCCTTTAAATCCCTGCGGTTAATACACTAACCGGTTAAACCGGTGAAACCGGTGAAAGGGTCAACCGGTTGTGACAGTTTCAGGAAATAAACCGTTTTTGAACTAACCGAGTGGTTAATTTTTATGTCAATGAACGAAGCTTCTGTCGGCTTTTATTACTTTGTACATATTTTGTACTTCCCGCTCATTTCCTGCACTATGATAATCTTCCGAACAAATTATTTAAAGTGGTTCTACACCCATTACTATGTTGTCATTTCTGCCATTCTGTACATTTTAGTTAAAATTTTTCCACAATAACCGATTAATTTGAAATAACCGGTTAGTTCGAAGAAACCGGTTAGTCTGAAATAACCGGTGAAAAATAAATAACCGCTAACCGGTAATAACCGCGGTTATTCTAATAACCGATAACCGGTTTTGAAATTCACTAACCGCACAGCCCTACCTAAAGCTTCATTGCCAAACTATGGATCCAAGGTCGCTTATGTTCAACTGAGGCTGTTCCTGTATATTTTTTTCCCCCTATCGGTTTATATCGATTCTGGGAAAATTTGGTGCACAAAATTTTAGGGGTCAAACAACAGATTTCACCACCTTTCCAAGTTTTGACAAATTTCAGAATGTTGGGACCCCTAAACTATGACCTGTCATGGAAATGGAGTCTCATGCCTCTCCTCTCAGAATTTGTCATGCATTTTGCTTCAAAGTCATCAATTATGTTTTCATGTGGAAGGAACAGCAAGGAAAAGGAAGTGCCGAAACATTTAGGTAAAAAATATCTTTCTTTAATGCATTTATGAAAAATATATAAATACAATGCTTTGGGTGGAAGGTTCACTCTTGAAACCACTTTGTTTCTAGACTTTCAATAAAAATTTTGAGTTAAAACTTGACACTACTAAAACACCATTTGATGTAAGTGTTGTACACACTAGGGAATGGTGAGAGAAGAAATATCAGAATGCAGAGGTAAACACAATTGGCATGCTCAAAGAAAAAGTCCTCACGTTGGCAAAACAAAACTCATTATTTATTAAGGATATAAAACATTCACATATTCTGATTTGCACTCTTTCATTCCATCATTATGTGTAACATTTCATTTGTGGTCTCATTCATATCTCAACCAATGGTCCCATTCAACAAACTTGCATTCTTAAAACACACAGAACTCTACTCATATGTTTTGTTCCTCACATCCCTGAGTTACTTAAAAAGAAAATAACAAATTATTAATTCTTATTTATACTGTGTATTGTGACTAGCTTACAGATAAACACTCCGCGACTGGAAGTTTCTCATACATTTTACACAGGGGAATTTCTCACAATAATTTGAAGAAAAAAAACAACAACAAAAAACACATACAACTTGGCTGGTGTCCTGACTGAAATAGAAAATGAAGACATTTTTGGTTCTTGTAGCTTATTATTCATTGTTCCCGATGGGCAGATCATAATTGGTACCCTTTCAAGAAACCCTTCAGGAAATATTAAGTAAACACCAGAACAAGTCCTTCTTAGACAGACTTTGAATTCACAATTAAAGTCATTACGGTATATAAACTTTAGAAATATGCAACAATCATAAACTTACGAATTATGCTAAAATCACATGGAGTAAAGCAGACACTGACAAATTAAGTGAACTTCAGTAAAGAGCCCTTACGCAGGCTCAAAACTGTGACTGGACATTACTGTGTTGATGTACTTTTCTATTTCAGGTGTTAAAATTTATACACAATTATTAGAGTTATGTTCTATGTTTCATTACACTACCTACATACAGTTTATACACATACAGAATAGGTCAACAATTTGACATTCAAGCTCTAATCAAGATACTAAATCATACATAAACATGATGTTCAGTGACTAACATTCAGAATATCAAAAATTTTGTACACAAAAGCCTGCTATATTGCATCACAGAATTGGCAATGCTTGATGGACACACAAGCATTTCTTTTTTTCCTCATTAAATAAAGTCATCATTTATAAAATCCATGTTCCTGAGGCAAGAACTTGTACAATTTCTACATCCAACAAAAAATCTTAATCCGAGACATCACTGCTTTCTTCATCGACCTGCAGAAGATCAGACCGACTGGAGGAGCGGCCAGGAGAGCAGCTTGGGGGTCGACTCTGGGAACGAGCAGGGGAATGAGTAGGGGAATGACCCTGCGAGCGATCCCAGGATAGGGAGGACGCCAGCAGGGCCGGGGCTAACAGTCAGACCTTGCTCTCTGGTCCTTCAGCATTGTGTCGGAAAGAGGCCCTGATCCTAGCAAGGTGTTGAGCACACAAGTGGCCATAGCTTTTGTTGTACCACTCTGGAGTGCGCCCTCTGTAAATAAAACAAGGCATCTGCTTAGTACAGTATTGTCTGAAAATTGAAAAGGAATAATTATACTACAGGGAACAAATGCCAAATCTAAAAATCAAATCTAAAAATCTAAAACTTAAATCTAAAAATCTAAAACTTAAATCTAAAAATCTAAAACTTAAATCTAAAAACCTAAAACTTAAATCTAAAAATGCAAAAATTAAATCTAAAAATCTAAAAATTAGATCTAAAAATCTAAAATTTTAATCTAAAAATTCAAAACTTACTTGGTATCTACTCTAGAAAGATGCATGATGCGTGATTTCCCCGATCCACAAGGCTCAATCAGATACCGACTTGCTAGTACAACACCACGCACTCCACCAGGAAGAAGAGGAGCATTGCCATGTTCAACTGAAGTTTCAACAACAACACAGGCTCCTTTAGGTAAATCTGATCTCCAAGATCTAAATAAAAGGGGGACATTAAAATCATTTTTTTGTTTTTGTCACAGTCATTCATTTTCAGGTGCCTGACTGAATTAGATAATAGCACTGTGACCAAATGTGTGTAAAATAAAATAACTTACCTCACAACACAGTAATCTCTGTTAGGAAGTGGAGGCATTTCGGCACACACATACTGAAAAACTTCTGTCTGTTCAGACAGCCTGGCAACAACTCGCCATTTCAGAAGGGACTGATCCCATGAGTGGCGTTCTCGTAACACCCTTTGCAAGAGCTCCCCAGGTGGGGCTTCAACTTCAGTCGAGACTCTCCACAACCTTAGTGGGTGTCCATCACCAACTTTACGGTATGCAACATCAACAGTGGGCTCTGGTCCACCACCCACGCTCACCCATCCACGACTTCTGGAACAAACCAAGGTCAAGTACTGTATTTCAAAGGAACATTCTAGTGGTTAACCAAGGTAAAATTCAATTAAAATAACTCACCGATCACGTGCCTCTCTTAACAACGCATTTACACAAGCATAAAGGTATCCCCTCCAATCTTGACTAAGCTCAGATCCAAGCTCCTCCAAAGCCACAGGCACACTCTCCTCCATGTAAGTGAAATGACACTGTGCCAACGTTTCCTCTGTCACCTGAACGGATAAAACGTTTAAATTATAGTGTACTTATACAATCGAAATTTTAAGTGGGAACTGCATGTTTACTTGAAAATCATTGGATAGCAAATGGACTTACTGAGAAAAGATCTCGATGACATCGAATTAAATGAAGCACACAATCATGAGCTGCCCGATTCTCACTTAGTTCTCTTGGGTCAGGAGCCCCAATACTTTTATTTCTTCTTCTAGGACTGGCCGATGTTGATCGGCCGGCTGGTGATGAAGGTGATGATGATGTAGGGGAGTGATGGTGAAGTCTAAGGAGTGATGGTGCAAGACAAACTGCCAGATTGCTGGCAGACATCTGATTGACATCAGCTCTGGTGGTAACTGTTGATAAGAACTCCAGGAGAGCTCGAAGAGCTTCCCTGTGCTCATCAGGAAGTAGCAGCAGGACACAGCTTACAGCCTCTGCTCTTTGTCCTTGAGGGACATCTGAGAGGAAATTAATAGTTATGAGGAAAGCAATTTTTTTTTCTCGTGAGATTTAAAATGACAAGTAATTCTCTGATAACTTACGTTGGAAAATTGAGATGAAGGTTTCTGAAAGTTTGTTTGTAAGAAGTGCTTCAGGGAGTTCCCGGAAAAATTGCTTCACCATATCAGCAACATCATATGCTTGCTGTCCATCAAATGAAACATCTTCTCCTTGGGTTTCCACAGCAGTTTTTAAACGCTGTATACGAGAGCGCACCCCTGATTTTCGGAAAAGACCAACTTGGTCCAGGGCATTTGTCCGAAGCCATCGTAGGGCCTTCTGAATTGCTGGAGGAAGGGCTTGGCCACATCGCTGGAGTGATAAGAGTAGTGGCACCCCAAAGACAGTTTTGTCTGAAACAAACAGAAAAAGTAGGAAAAAACTTGCAATGCAAATGGTTGTCAGTAATGTACAGTCAACCAGAAATATGTAAAATTTACAAACCTTTATAATCGGGTGCCTTAATCTTGCGAATGAACTTTGGAAGTTCCCAGTTCCAACCAGTTCGATGGGTAGGGCAGTATCGTTCCATACAGGCTGTGAGCCTTAAAAGAGCCAACTTTCTTAGCACTAACAGCTGCCCACATGACAGGGCACTGACTGAAACGCGTCCAGGGGAAGGACCAATGACTGGCCCCAAGGATTCTGGCCGACCAGTTGACCCCCGCTGGAAACTGTGCCATCGGACCACAGCACCCCTTCAAAGCAAGACAAATATGAATATCTTGTCCACAACTCTTGGAGGTGGTTTTCAATAATACGAAGGCTACAATACAAATCAATGAATTCTATACCTGTGTTTAGTGTTGCCTTCACTGTCCTCCCGTTCACTGTCTGGTTGTGATGCCAGAGTACTGTTGGAATCGTGACTAGCAGAAAACTCAGCAGAGGCCATCCAAATATCTGGAGGAAAAACAAGACATGGATAGAGAAGTCAAAACTGTCTTTAGTTTGTTGATAGTGTGAACATGAGCTATAAAACAACAGGCAAGTCCAGTGCACGTGTGCAAAAATATATACAGTCACTGAAGAGGAATTCTGAAGCTTGTGCCAAAAAATCTGGTGACAATACTATCTACCTTTCTTTCTTATTATTACTGTTATTATTATTATTTTCATTATTATTACTATTGTTATTAGTGGTTTTTGATAGCGGTGGCACCCACCTTGTGGCGAGCGGTCCGGCGTGGGGCTTGCGCTGTGGGACAGGCGGGTGTTGGCGTGCAGGCTGGCCTGCGCCGCATGGCTGGGGGACGTCGGCGAGGGCGTGGGGCCCGGGGACGGGGACGCCGGCGGGGGCACGTTGTCGTAGGTGCTGACCCGCATCTCGTCGAGGGGCGTGCACATGGGCGTGCTCATCGGCGTGCTCATAGGCGTGCTCATAGGCGTGCTGGGCGTGATGCTCGTCCGGACGGGCGAAGGCGGGGCGAGCGACACCGGCAGAGTCGGCGTCGGGTGGACGGTGTGGCCGCTCTCCACCGAGATACCTGGAAACAAAGAATGGTTAGAGTCACAGCCCCTTGCCAGAGTCGGGTAGGCAACCCATAGGGCAGGCATGGCCGCCGGGTCAGCCTACACCCTGTCGGCGAACTGAATAAATATGAGACAGACGAAGGATAATCTGACAGGAAACGGGAAAGGAAAGAGGGGCCGTGGTTGCTGGTTAATGGCACAGAACAGAAAGGGTCAGCTCAGCTGTTGCTGTCGGCTCACCTCTCCGGAATCCAGGCTGAAGCTTGTCCCTAAAGCGCTGGCCGTCCCTGTCCCTATCCCGATCCCTCAGGCTGCCTGTCCTGGTGTGACCGTGGCCGTGACCGCCGTGGCTACGTTCGCTCGCCGTCCTCTTCCGCGTGGCCGCCTCCTCGCCCGCGTCCTGGCCGGGGACCGCCGGTGGCGGCCCGTGCACCAGCTCCAACACCTTGGTGTTGTTGCTGTTGGCGTCCTTGAGGTAGCACTGCCTCCAGCTGGCCGGCTGGCACTCCGAGTCGGACAGAGAGGTGCCCGGGTCCGTGTTGTCGCGGCTTAGCAGGCGGCGGGTGGCGCGGGTGAACCTCGAGGGCCGCGGCAGCGAGCCCTGCGAGCCCTGTAGAGACAGTCACCACAAGAGTTAAGACCGCGTGCCGCAGTTCGGCAGTTAGGCATAGCGACTTGTGCCTAGGGCGGCCTCCGGCTTACCTGAGAACCGCTGCTGGCCGCGCCGTGGTCAGGGGACGGCGACGGCGACCCCGAAGGCACCCGTCCTGGCGAGGGAGGCGGAAAAGCTGGCGCCGTCTGCTCGGTGGGGGACACGTCGACGCAGTTGAGGTCGCGCATGCGCTGCTGCATGGTGACGACGTCCAGCACCTGGGGGCTGCCGATTACCACGCCCTCCCGGTTCTGTCGCTTCCGCCGCCGCGTCTTCAGGGACTCCATGCGCCGGAGCAGCGCCTTGGCGCCGTCCTTGAGGCGCTCGGAGCCGCTGCGGCGGAAGCGGACGGCCAGCAGGTCGGACTCGGTGGGCAGCCCGTGGCCGCCGATGCCGGCCAGCGGCAAGCTGCCGAAGCGCACCGCCGAGATGACCACGTCGCCGTCGCCCTCGACGGGCTCCACGGCGAGCGGCTCCAGGGTACCGACGCGCGTCGACGGCGAGGTGCTGCCTCCACCGGAAGACGTATCCGTCGGTGGGGCGGGGTGCGCGCCGGGCACCTGCAGCAACTGTGGCTGCGGGGCCGCGTCCGCGCTGGCCGTGCCGCCGCCTTGGCCGCCGCCGCCATCCCGTCCGTCCGCGTCCTGCTGCTGCTGCTGCTGCTGGTGCTGCTGCAGCGCCTGGGCCGACAGCGCCTGCAGGCGCTCGGCGTGCTCCGCGCTCACGTCGCAGACCCGTGACCACCGCCGCGACTCTGGCTGGAACGTCCAGTTCTCGCTGAGCGCGCACTGGTCGTCCTCGTCCGAGTCGTCGCCCTGAAACACGGAGGAAACAACGTTACAGTAGGAAGTTTAGCGTATCAGTTCGCGGCCGGCATCGAAAGTGGGCAGCGCGGGCCCGCGGGCTGTGGAGCCTACGGCTGCCACCGGCTGCCCCCCGGCGCGGATGCAGTCTGCTGCCTTATCTCACCTCCCTTCATTTCATCGGCAGATGGACGGACTGGCGGGAAGGTTACATGCGTCCCGTCGGGCCGCCGCCGGGCCGGGCCGAGCCAGGCCGCACCCGGTAGCCGAGGTGCAGCGGACAGGTGCAACTGCAGCATAGAGCCCAGCTAGGCCGGATAGTTCGGCCAGGTGACTTAGTGACCGTTGCGTGCCCTGCCCTGCCAAGCTGTCAGACCACGGCAGTTGTACTGAACACAGCACGCGGGCGGGGCAGGGCAAGCCGTGGCGGCGCGACACAATCACCATCATCATCGCCGTCGTCGACGTCCTGCAGCCACTCCATCCAAAAGGGTTTGGCCCAGCCCATTGCGTAAGGAAGGAGGGCAGAGCCAGAGCCGGCCAGAGCCGTCGTGGCGCCGCCAGCGCACCGCGGGAGGTGAGAAACGGCTTCCGATATTTGGGGACCTGGGCTGGGCTGGCCCATGGCATGCGCTCTCTCTCTCTCTCTCTCTCTCTCTCTCTCTCTCTCTCTCTCTCTCTCTCTCTCTCTCTCTCTCTCTCTCTCTCTCTCTCTCTCTCTCTCTCTCTCTCGCTCGCTCGCTCCCGCCCCTCCCCCTTTACAATGTCCGGGGCCTGGTCAGTCCTGCCGTTTGGAAGGAGGAAAAGGAAGTCAAGCAGGGGCCATGTCCTCGTTAAAAATGTAGGCTTGGCCTCAGCTCGCTTGAACCCCAGCAGGACCTTCATTTCGACCACACGCAGCACCCACACGACCACATGAGAGCAATCATTCCCGCCTCCCCGATACCGCGGTATACTACCTCAATTGCCAGATCGGAAACCAGGGAGCTGTGGAGTATTCTTTTCGGAAGCGCAGGGTTCAAGTAATGCGGCGAGTGTGTGATTTGTGATTTTTGACTTTTTGAGGTGGGTTGGGGCCGGGAGCCGGCCGGGAGCACCCGGGGGCCACCACGACACGTCCCTCTGTGCTTCATCACCTGATGCGGCCCGGCCCGGCCCGGCCTCGGCCCAGCTCAGCCCGCCACAGCCCGGCCCGCCCGGCCCATCCGTCGCGTGCTGCAACCGAACGCAACGAACGGGGCCCGTCCCCGTCCCGCCCGTCCCGTCCCACATCGTTACGCAATGCCCGGCCCAGCCCGGCTAGCCCGGCCTACCACTGCCGCTGTGCTGCGCCCCGCCCCGCCCCGCAGTGCACGCGCCGTGTTCGGAGCACCGAGGAGTCTTCCCGTCTTTGTCCCGCTCATCACGGCCCCCGCCGCCCGCCGCCGCCGCCTCCTCCCCGCCTGTATCACCGGCGCTCTCATTAAGGGCAGCTGCCCCGCCTCGCGGGGCTGCGGGAGCGATACTCTGTCCGCGGGGCGGGGCGGGGTGCATCGAGCACAGGCGACGTCTTTATTCTCTCCCGCGAGGCGCCAGTGCCGCGTGTGGATTGGGATGCTGGACCAAAGCAGTTCTCGTTCGTAATTCAAGGAGGCCAGGCCATCCGCCGCTCTCGCCCACGATCCCGCCTCGCCTTTGTTACCCCTGTGGTTACGGCGGGTGCGGTACTGCACGAAACGACACGACACGGCACGGCACGGCACGGCGCATCGCCGAGGCATCGCCAGTGCTCCACGCGTATCCACACGGCGGATGTGGCTCGATCCTGATGATGGTGATGACTGCCCCCCTCCACGCCCACGGCCACTGATGCAAATCCAGGAACAAACGGGAACCGCCGTGAACGCGGGGGGTTGACCGCCGCCGGCCGCGCGGCACGGCGTGCGTTACGTACCGGCGGCGGCGGCCTGCCCCGGCCCCGGCCCCGCCTTTCTCCGTGACACAATTATTATTCCGCGCACCGAGCGCCGCTGAGCGCCATTGTCTCGGTATCGACGCATCCGTGCAACCAGAGCCGCCCCCGCTATGGCAGCGCCTGGCAGCGTCTGGCAGCGCCCACCCCGCCGTGCACAAGCCACGTGACGCCCCTAACGTGCTCCATTTCGCTCGCGTGGGTCATCGGCGTTTGTTTAACCCAAGCGGAGGAGGAGGAGGAAAAGGAGGCGAATTAGCCTCCGCCATTTGAATAGAATGACTATCCAGGTCAACCGGATTCACCCGACAACGCCCGCCGTGGCACGCACGTAGTACTACACAGAGCAACGCCTGGCGACGCCGGTCGCTTCGCTGGTCGCACCAGAACGTCGCAAGTGCGTACCCAGCACAGCGCGCAGGAAGGACGAGCGCCTGCCAGCGCTAGGGTAGGCCAGCCCGCACGACACGTGTGCGTGCGAAAGTCGTGGCTGCCTACCTAACAGGCGCCACCTGTTGCGGCTAAATTGAGGGTTTCGTTTCCGACAACACCGCGTGGACATCAACTTGGACGGCCCCAGGCGCGTGTCCGGGATCTTTGTTTCTGGGGAGAGGGGCATGTCGCGCTTTTTGCCTACTTACAGGCTGAATGCTATTCGGGTTGTCTATCTGCCAGGCGGCGCCTTTCGGGCGCCGAGGGCTTTCTTTGGGGGGGGGGGGGGGGGACGGTCATGACCCCCATGACCCACCCTCCCCATGGACGGTCCCTTGTCACCTCCACGATTCTCCGGTCTGGACCTCCAAATTGGCCGCCACGCGGAGCGGTTCGCATCTGGTCCGGCTGCGCCAGGAGCAGCCAGGATCCAGGGCCAAGCGACGGGGTGGGATGGCATCGCTGGAAATGAAAATAACAGCGCACAGCGTTCCCGGCCTCGCCCCGGCGGCCGACGCGGGGGGAGTCGGAGTCGGCAGGGCGGCGCCGCCAACGCGTTCGGGCTTCTCACCGGACCCGGCACGCCTAGAGCACGCCCGCCCTGGGCGCCAGCCTGCGCGCGCTCGGCCCTGCCGGCCGGTGTGGGTCCATGGAGTGATCCCTTCCTTGAAGTGGCGTCGGCATAGGAGACGGACGCGGCCTGTCGGTGGCAGCACGGGCTGTAGCCGCGGGCTCAGGGCTGATTCACCAGCTCGCGGCCAGTGCCGGCGCGGCCAGGCGGCCAGGCCTGGCCAGGCCCCCCTCCGCCAAAACACGCGGTGGGCCGGATATTGTGACTGGACGGACAGGCGCTGACGGCGCTGGCGGCTCACGGCTCCACCACGGCGCCACGGCGCCGCTGACACTGCTGGAGGCTCTGCCTGGCTTGGCTGGCCGCTGTCGGGCTCGGCCACCTCATTCGCCCCCCTTCCGTCTTTCACCAACAGACAAGGTCCGCCGACGCGCGACGCGACGAACGACGAGGAGTCAACGCATACGTAAACAGGTGCGGTGACTCAGGAATTACTACATTTCCGACGGCCCCGATGACTTGAATGGCTGCGCTGCGCCGCGGGTTCGAATACCGTCGCCGAGTCCTCGGAGACGGTTTTCGGCATTTGAACCCGTTCGACGCTTCGAGAATCAACCGGTTTCATTCGAGCTGCTCAATCGAGCCAAACCATTCGCCGTACCGTCTGCCTGCCGGAGTTCCGGTCCCGCGTCCCGAATGGCCGTCGGGGTCGGGCCGAGCGTCTGCCTCGTGCTGGCCGACTGACCCTACGAGCTCCATTCCGCGCAGGCCGCAGGCCATGTCCGCCCCATTCGCACGTCGCGAACACCTATCAGCAGTGACCTGAGCAGCGCTCTGCCCCACTGATGGCCAAGACCATGTAGAGCCCGGCGGAGCCCGGCGGGGCCAGTCTGCCCCTGCCGGACCAGCCGGCGCTGCGAAAACAAGTAACAAGTCAGTGCCCTGCGGTGCCCTGCGGTGCCCTGCGGTGCCCTGCCACTCCCTGGGGATTCTCGGAATGTTGGGGACGCAATGTGTTCGCACGGCCCGGACACCAGCCGACACGGATCTCCTCTCCTCTCCTCTCGTCTCGTCTCCTCTCCTCTCCTCTCCTCTCCTCTCCTCTCCTCTCCTCTCCTCTCCTCTCCTCTCCTCTCCTCTCCGCTCCGCCCCTCTTCGCTAGGGCAGGACACGGCGCGACAGAATGCTCCACGCGTTTCCATTTACGCCGTTCCAAACCGCGCGGCGGCTTGGCGGCACTGCGGCACATGTAGGGCGTTTTGTCGCCGGCCACTGCATTCGTCGAAGCCGAGGCGGGGTCGCTATGGAGCCGGCGCCTCCTCTGCCTCATAGGCTGACAGGAGCCCGAGCGCGCCTGGAGGCCTGGAGGCCTGGAGGGAAGCAGGCTGTGCTGCCAGACCCGCAGTTCGCAGGCGCTGGTCCAGTGGCTGAGTCATACGGCGGGCATATCGTGCGGCAAAGCTTCCTGGCCGCACTGCTCACGCACACGCACGCACGCACACGCACGCACACGCACGGCTGCGCGGCGGACGCGATATGTTCTGACTCACTGAGCTCGGCCAGCCGAGGGGCCCGGGCGGCTGACGTCACTCAGCGCGGGCGCCTCCGGGGAGGTACCGGGTTACTGGGAACCACTGGGAACCACTGGGAACCACTGGGAACCACTGGGAACCACTGGGAACCACTGGGAACCACTGGGAACCACTGGGAACCGAAGGGCCAAGGGCAGAGGGCACCACCGACTGGGAGCCTGCGGTCCTGCAGCGGTGCGCGGCGGCGGCCCTGAGCCGGGCTGCGCCGGCTGCGCGTGCCGCGGTGCTCGGGGCGCCTACATCGGCGCGTCCGCCGCCAAGCGGCCGCCAAACTTGACCGCAAGCAGCAGAGAACCAGACCACGAGAGCGGCGCCGCCGGGGCCGGGCAGGCAGGCCCTTATGGCGGACCGCGTGACTACGTGCGTGAGCGCGGCTCATGCTGCTGCAGCAGCAGCAGCAGCAGCAGCAGCAGCTGTAAGTGGGGCACTACCCGCGCCGCGCCGCGGCCCGCAGGACACTTTCATTTGGCCTAGCAGGCCTGGCTAGCCTGGCCTGCCGCCTGCCCGCTCCTTTCGCACTTATTCTGAAATGCGCGCAGCCGCAGTCGGCGTGCGGCCGCTTCACCGCGTGGTAATTAACAATCACGCGCCGCCGGCCCCGCCCACATGGAGTGCACCAGCGCGGCCATTATCCCCCCTCCCCCCTTCCCCGTTGACGACTTCAGCATCACGACCGTGGACCCCACCTCCCCACCTATACATGGTGTGTACATTTCAAATACAGAAGCATTTTTCTTTCTCCGCGTCTCTGCGGAGAGCACAGGGCGCGCAGGGCCCCCGGGAATGGATTATTTTTATTCCATCCAGTATGGCGGCAATACTCCGCGCCACAGAGGGCAATGGAGGGCCGTGGGCAAGGCGAGGGCGCACGCCGCCGCGGGGTATCGACCACGGTTCAATGCGTATCCGGGCCGGTAGGGGGGGGGGGGGGGGCATAGCGGGGGCTCAGCAGCCAGAGAGAGAGAGAGAGAGAGAGGGGGGGGGGGGTTCGAGCAAGTTGCCGAATAACGTCAGCACACACCCAGCCCGTTCCCAGCCCGTACGTGCGAACCCGTAAGGCACAATCGGAATTCCAATATCTACTTCCAGGTTTGCGCGATTGAAATACCAGTCGCTGAAAGCACTTGTCGCCTCGATTCGCAGAAACGTATTACTGTATGATTCCGAGAGGAATTCCATCCAAGGAGTCGAACCCTATATACAAGTTGCTCTCGCATGTGGTGAAGAAAGGCGCCATGTGGACATTTCAGATTTCACTTGCGGTTTCTTCGGCTTTCCCCTACTTATTGAAGCGGCTGGGAGAAGAAGAGACATATTCGGTGTCTGCTGCGTAATTATTCATCGGCGTATCAAGCGGTGTATCAGCGGCATCGGCAGATTTAGCTCTGCGATACAGCGTGTGCGTCACACGGCCATGCAAGCGATTTCCCGTCGAGTGGGAACGGGGAGGAAGAAGGACGGAAGGAACTGTTCGGGTGGAAGTGAGGGGAGGGGATGGCACGGCCAGACGCGGTGCCAGACGCGAGGGGGCAACCCTTGAGCTGCGAGGCGGGGTGGGCGAGCCAGGCCAGCCGCCGCTGCTGCTGACGAGCAGAGCAACGGCAGAGACGCCGAAAAAACGGGTAATCATCCAAGAAAACGTGTGTGAGGGGGGGGGGGGGGGACTGTTGCTTCCAATGCAGCCGGACGTGGACGTGAGGTCTGCGTGAGTGTTCCGTAATCAAAAGCGATAGCAATGAAGTGAGAAGATAAACTGCCTTGAAATCTCGGAAGTTGCAATTACAAGGTATAAGAATAATCACGACGTTTAGGCGGGTCTGACTTTGGCGCCCACCCACATGGTAGGTGAGTCCTGCTGCGTAGGAGGAATACGAATGAAACTAAATGAGGTGCAGTGATAGAGGGAACAAAATGGTCGTTCCTCCAAGCTCGGAACCAGAGCAAATCTTCAACAGCACAAAACGCCATAAATCGATGTCTGACCAAACTGATCCGATCCAGAGGCTTGGGGCGCTCTGAGCTCTCTGGGCTCAGCGGGTCGGCCTACTCCTCTCCCGCTGTTGGCTGGCTGTCCGGCGGTGTTTTGACTCCCGTGTCTAGCGCTGTTCCTCACCTGTCCCTGCGTGTCCACCTTCATGTTGGCGGTGCGGTTGAGGGCATGGAGCCGCCGGAACAGCGACTGGAGAGAGTCCTGCTCCAGGAACGGGTGGTCCTTGGCCACGGCGGCCACATCCACCGGGAACTGCAGGTCTGCGGAACAGAAAAATAAGGCTTCGTTAGAGTTTGTACTATAGATGACGCGGCCCTCGTGGCTGTCTGCGACACGGCAGACAACAGAACAATCCTTGTCCCACTCAACCGCCTTTATTAACACCTTTCGCTTCATCTCCACAATTTTTATTTTTCAAAACAGGGTAACGGCCGCTTGCAAAAAGAAGAAACCTGAAAGAAACGGACGACGCCTCGGCGCTACGGTAATAGAGCTTGACCTTTTGTCATGACGGCAGCGCCGCGACTGCGAGCTGCCCGATTTCTGACAGGCGTATAGCACAATGCAAGAATCGAAAGGTGAGCGCTATTTTCGATTCGAGTCACTCGGAGTATTATAAGGCTTCGTGTGGTGCGCACGCTGCGGGAACGCCTTGTCCGCCCCCAAAGGCCATGCACTGAAAGAACAGAAACTTAACACAAAAAAACTACATGTAAGTGGCGGTAGTATCCAAGCAAATTTTATGGTTCATCTGAAAGAGCCACCCATGATTTGCTTATTATAGGCAGACGTTTAGGCCGGAGCCCCGGCACGGGGCACGACCAGCGCGGACAAGCGCCAACGCGGCCTCACGGGCCCACCGGCCCTGCTCCTGCTGCGGAGCGTTCCCGACCCGGCCAGTTGCGTGAGTATCCGACATTATTCGGGCAGGAAAAGGTTTGGGTCTGGGATCGAGAGGCCCCGGTGAGCTGATGTGGGTGTGTGGGCGTGTGGGCCGGAGCTAGGTAACGCACACAAACACTCAGACTGGGTCAAGGGGAGGAGCGGGCTAGGCACGGCTAGGCTGCAGTGGACCTTTGGCGGGCCGGCCGGCATGCAGGGGCGGAGCGGCGGAGCGGGGTGACATGTGCCCGGGGGGCCGGGGCGGGGGCCGGGGCGGGGGCCGGGGCTGTGGGCCCCGGGGGCTGGCCGACGGGGCGTGGCGGAGAGGTGTTCGGTAATTATGACAGTAAATGCACTGCATCCCATTGTGTGCACACCTCGAGCCCGGAGGGGGGGGGGGGGGTATTATGCATGAGGCTGCCGAAGGGTAAGAAAATAAAGGAGGCGAACTGCCCGCCTGTTGTCGTACACACTCCTAGCAATATTCAGACGAGAGCGTCATTTGTTGAGCACCCTGGGTAATCGTTGGGACGTGCATTCGCTATGGAGGTGAAAATGTGTAATTCATGAGACCACCCCGTCAAAGTGCAGATGTTGAGAGCGAATGCGGTGCAACTCCTGCAGCAGACCGGCTGGCCCCGCCCTCCGCCTAACACCAACCCACTGCAAAGCACTGCAAAACCGCAGAGAGGCGCGGAGAGAGTGCGAGTCCACTGGACCACTACACCTGCCCGAAAACCCAGCCGATAGGGACGGGACAGAGAAATCAAAAGCAAACGGTCTATATTGACCCGCATTCGGAAACGAACCCTGTGCGAGGCAGTGGGGCGGGATACGGTTCGAGCAGGCGTGGATACCGTGGATACCTGCCCGCAACGCACCGGGGCCGTGCGGCACTGCCTACCCTGCAGGGGCCCTGACCGGCAGCAAGGTCTAGAGCAAGGCTAGAGTAAGGCTAGAACAAGGTGAGTCTGGGCGGGCTCTCGTGTTCGCGTAGAAAGTGTGTCCAATCCGCGAGGAGGGGAGGGGAGGGCCGGGAGGGCGGGGAGGCCGAGCGTCAACAGCCATCCCGTCGGGCCCGGGACCGGCCTTGGGCCCGGCAGAGCCCGGCGGACTGGCCACTGGCCGTCCGGGATGAGCCAGGAGGGGAAGGGAAGGGATTGAAGGGGAAGGGAGGGAAAGGGAAGAGGTTTTCTTTGCCGGCAAGTTCATTAGGCCGGCCGGCCGGGGCAACGTCCCTACGTCACACTTTAAACACATGGGGGCGCCACGCCGCGCCACGCCCACCATGTCCAAACCCCGCGTGACTACGTGCCCATGATCACGTCTCTATTTACTCTACAGCAATCATCGGACATCGCCGGCCTCTAAGTTATCCCCACGCAGCCGCTGGCTGCCGCCCCGCCCCTGTGGTCAGCAGTCGGCCCCCAAATGTCGTCAACGGGAAGCGGCTTTCAATTTGCTCTCTGCTGGACGGGGACGGAAACCCTCTTTCCCCTACAGAGGACTACGATAGGCACGAGATGTGTTGGCTTTTGCCAATGCCGTGGTCCAGAGCCACGCCCCTCCCTCCCCCGTACTGCCGACGTGAAGAAAACAATACTTCAAACGTTGGCGTTGGGTGGATGGCACAGCGAGCCACCGCCGCAGCGGAAGGAAGGGAAGGATGGTCTGGGCGGACGGTGCACGCAACGGCAGCAGACAGGACAGCGCAACAGACTGGCCGTGGTGATGTGTTCTGTGGGAAACTCACGCCACTTTCTTTGGCTGCTCCTATTCGTATCGTTTCCGCGTTGCTCGAAACAATCGCGGTCCCAGGACTGCCAGGCGTGTCCGTGAGGAGAATATAGTTTTTACAGTGGCCGCGAGCGAGGGTCATTCGAGTACGCGACGACGACTTGGCCAATGCCGCGGCATTGCCATGATGGTATTGCCATGCACAACGCTGCGGCTCGGGCGGGGCTGCTGGGCCTCCAGGCCGCTCGCTGGTCGGCTGATACGTGTTGCGTGCTCAAGGATGCGTCCTGCGCTCCGCCCCGCCTCGCTCGGCCCGGCCTCGGTGTGCCTACCGCGGCCTACTGTAGCACGGCGACAAACCTTCGGTCCACACTCCGACCTCCTGAGGGCGCAGCGGCAGCGGCCGAACCCTGGGCCGAGCCCTGGCTGAGCCCTGAAAGCACTCTCAGACGCTGTTTATGCGAGAAATTGCACTCTGTACGTAACACACTTCCCCTTTTAATAACCCGATGCTGCAATTTTGTTGCCGGGGCGCGCCCGCCGCCGGCATAAACGATCCGCCAGGCAAACGCTGTGCGCTGCCAGGACGCGGCCATCAAAGCGGGCGTCGTGCAGCAGACAGGCAGGCAGCAGCCAGGCAGCGCTAGCAACAGCTTACCGGCAATAATAAAGATAAGCTTCATTTGGAGCTCACACGGGGCGTCCCAAGGCGCTCGCCGGGGTGTTTAAAGTGGGTGGTCCACGCACTCGAATGGGTGGGGCGGTGCCTGGGCGGGTGCGAGGCGGAAGCACAGGGCCGCCAAGGCCTTGCTGGTCTCGCGGTGCCCTAGCCGGCCGTGCCCTAGCCGGCGGTGCCCTAGCCGGCCGTGCCCTAGCCGGCCGTGCCCTAGCCGGCCGTGCCCTGGCCGGCCCTGCTCTATCCGGCTCGGAAACCAAGATCTGGAACGCGCGATAGCGGTCAAAATTTATCTCCAATTATTTGTGTGTAAAATGATGACGATGAAGACTATCCAGGTGTATATCGGCATGTTTATCTGACATTCCGTGGGATTCAATTTCAAAGCCGGACCCCCCGCTCCCACCGGCTAGAAATGAATGAGGCATTCGGGAATTTCCAGGGAAATGAGACGAGGGAGAAATGAAACTTCCTGTCGACCGAGACATTCATACATTTAGTCTTGATAGCTCTCTCAGAACCAAAAGCTCATATTGCTTTAAGTTGCTACTGCTGAATCAGCATAGGTTTGGCGCCGCGGGTCCGGGCCCGGAGGACTGCCATCCATAGCGAGACAAACCGCCAGGCGACGAAAGCATCAAATGATGTCGCCGTCGCCGGCTGATGGCAGCCAACAGGCAGCCAACAGGCAGCCAACAGGCAGCCAACAGGCAGCCAACAGGCAGCTAACAGGCAGCCAATGAACGGCACGTGCCATGCCTTCTCTTGCGTGAGAACGCCCGCCTGTGGTAACGCTGCCTGCTCTTGGGCCCCAAACCCGCGGCCCCCGCTACGACTTCCGCACGAGCCGACACGGCATCGAGACCGCACCGGAGCAGCACGGCGCGGGGCTGCACCATACCGCGGGGCAAAGATGATCATCGGGCGGGTCTAGAGTGAGATGGAGCGATGCAGCGCGACGGAGAGCGAGAGAGACACAGATACGTAGGTTCCAACCAGAACCGCCCGCCCGTGGCTCATCTTTGCCGCGGTGTCGTGCCAAGCAACGAGACGTAATATTTGTTGAGTTACCGAAAACCTTTTGTGGCGACAAAACGGGCGTCATCGGCCGTCATCGACTTTCATCGCGTGTTGCAGGGCCGGAGTACCCCGTGCCCCCCCCCCCCCCCCCCCCTGCTGTAAACTTGTGAGGGGCCAGTTTTGTGTCCTGGTACTGTACCCGGGGTATGCGTTGCGCAGCCGCTACGATTGCCACAGACATGCGGCATCTAATTCGACAGGGGACACCTGAGCTGCCGGTCGGCTGCCGGGGCCGGGTGACGCCGCAGGTGACGCCGCGCAGGAGATGCCGCAGGTGATGCCGCAGGTGATGCCGCAGATAATACCTGACGACGCGTCGCTGTTGTCGGCCGAAGTGTGTCGGGAGTGTCCTGGGAGCGCAGCCTGTGCCGCGTGGGCCGCTCAACAATATGTTCATCCTGCACCAAGGCCGGGGTCGCCGCCGGTCGCGTTTGTACAGCGGCGGCCGCCGCGGGCGGGGCGGGGCGCAGCCACACCCTCATGTAAAGACGTAAGGAGATGGGCCCGGAGGACGGGGTGTGGAGGCGGCGGGGGGACGAGGGGGCCGCACCGCCATGGCGCGGGTCACGCCCCGCCAGCCCTGCCTCGTGAGCGAGAGAGACATGATGAGAGGGGAACTGGAGCCGGCTGGAGCCGACTGGGGCCCAATGCCCTCTCAAGGCCACGGCGACGACGAACGCCTGGGGGGGGGGGGGGCACGATAATGCTATGCACCGACTGCACCGGGTACGCGGCGAGCCGAGCCGGGCCGAGCCGGGCTCAGAGGGGCTTGCCGTTGTCACCCGGCTTAGGAGCCCGGAGCTGGGTGAGGCCGGCACCGCTGGGCACCGCCAAAGTTTGAGTCTGGTAAAACGAAACAATTTCGTAAAGTTCAAACAATTCCAGAAAATTACACCTCTACATGACAAGTGAAAAGTACAAGCAGTTATCCGGTCCGCGAACGCCCGAGAAACGCGCCAGATAGCGAGACTACGACTACAGGGCTGAGGAAATACGAATGCATCACACGAAAAGTATGCAGTGGAGAGGGGATTGTACGCACGCATGTCGACCCTACCCCATTCATTATCGGGACAGACCGGCCCACTCATCTTTCCTTCTTGCTCCTCTTTTCAGTGTGGCGGCACTTCCCTCCACAGCGGCGGCGGCGGCGGCGGCGGCAGAGGGCGGAGGGAGGGGACCGCGAGTTTGCAAATTACAGCGGCTCCGCTGGTGCGGCAGCATGCGTGGCCCAGGCCTGTGGCTGCGCAGCCGTACACGCCCCGCGCCACCAGGAAGTCGGCCATTTTGGGCACATGGTAGCAAATTAAGCCGCTGAGATGCGTCGTGGCGTCGCGTGCACCGCGGCCGTGTTTTGGGCGCGACGACGCGGCCCACAGTCTCCACATATGTTTCCGACTGGAATGAACATACGTGCACTCTGCATGTGTGACATGCTCTGCTAAGTTATGTGTGCTATGTATGACACTATCTGTCAGCGCGGGGAGCGGCAGAAACCATACATGAACTATCTGAGCTGATTTATGGGTTGGTGTGCAGAGAGACGGGCAGGCAGGCGGACGCAGCGATGTGGCCTTGCCCCTAGCTCCCCCGGGCAAACTAAATAAATATGAAAAGTCAAACAATTGGGGCGATGGGCCGGCCGTTCTGAGGGCGGCGCGGCCGCGCGCGCACGCATGTGTCGGGCCCGTAGGGCCGCTGGCAAACACGGCAGGGCCGGGCCGAGGCAACCGAACCAGCCGAGGCGGATGTGGCCGGACCAGACCCACGCATGGCTACGGGCATGAGGGCAGCCAGGGGCAGCCTGGGGCAGCCAGAGATAGCTAGAGGTAGCCAGGGGCAGCGAGAGAGGGGCAGCCAGGGGCAGCCAGAGGCAGCCAGGGGCAGCCAGAGACAGCCAGGGGCAGCCAGGGGCAGCCAGGAGTGCAGACAGAGGCAGAGCCAGAGGCAGCCAGGGGCAGCGGAGCCTACGAATGTGCTACGGATCCTACGGCAGCAAGAAGAAGAGGGCGGGTAAATATCTATGCAGCTCAGCTAGCGGGGGCCTAGCCAGGGCAGCCAGGGGGCAGGCCGCGCCAGGCCTCGCCGTGCCCAGCAGAGGGAGGATGTCACCGCATTCCGCTGCTGCTCTTCCGGCGATAACACTATTTGCGCTCCCTTTCCTCGGGAAAGGTCTGTCTGCTGTGCCAGTGCGCAAAGCCACACCGTTGAGCGATTGCGTGTTCGCCCGAGAATAACGCAATTAAACTTAAACGCAATTATACTATGACAGTTGAAACTGCATGCATACCGTGCGGTAAAGTGCTGATCGATTTTATCACTAAAACGGCCTGAGACTTACGTAACCGTATACGGGGGAAAAGGAGGAGCCTTATCAGCATCTGCAATAGAAACACACATTGCCACAACCGCTTGGCTCCACGATGAGGTGGTCTAGATATTCCGGAGATCGTCCACCTCAATACTCCCAAAGATTCCGATCGGCTGGCAATAAATTAGATGCAGCGCTGCTGCCATCTGGCGGGGGCCGGCCGCGTCACACGCGCTACGGCGTCCAGGGCGCCGAGCCGATCTAGATCACGTCTAGTCTAGAGTGGCTGGTACTACACGAAAAGCAACGCGCAGGCGGGCTGACAGAAACTGGCGACTTTCTTCTTATTTGCACCCGATTTGACGAACAAATGAGGCGCGATGGTGTGGCCAGGCGACGGGCGCGTGGGCCCCAGTGCACTTGGCACTCTTTCCCTTTCCCTCGCTCGCAGACATTCGCTCCGGATGGAAATGTGCGCCGTGCGCCGCACTCTCCCCTCCCAGACAAGTTAATCACACTCGACATGCATAATTGCAGCCTTTCGTTCGCTATGGTTCCCACTGGCTCTCGGTGCCGCTCGCTGCCTAGTCGAATGCTAAGGAGGCCACGCTCGGCCCTGGTGGCCTGCGGCCCCCGGCCCCCGGCGGGCCCCCGGGCTACCCCGGCCCTGGCCGGGCAGGCCGTGCTGTTCACGGCCGTACCAGGGCCACTGTGCACTCGGGGCCGAGGGCCGAGATGTGGCAGCCTCCACACACACCCGAGGCTTATGCTGCTAGCACCTAGGCGCCGTTGTGCCATCCAGACCCACATAACCGCATACTGTATAAAATTCATGCGGGATGCGGCGGCGCGGAGCGGTGATTCGCCGAGGGGCGGGCTGTGCGCAAATAAGCAGTTTTGCACACATTCCTGGAGAGTTTATAGTTCTCCCCCCCCCCCCTTGGCTGTCTGCTGCAGGCTTGGATGAGTGTGCAAGGACATTGAATCAGCGAGCGGGAGGAGGGCGTTCGGGGTGGCGCTCGCGTCCGGCGCTGCGGCGGGGAAGCCGGGAAGGACAGTACTATTGTGTATTATTAGGCCGGGCCCTCGCATGGTATGAGAGGCTGACCCTCCCGCATGTAGTCGTCTCGGTGGCTCAGTGGCTTCCGTGCTGGACTCCGCTGGATAATGATCCGGGTTCGACTCCGGTCGAAGCGTCACCAGTTTTCCCAGCGCGGTGTCAATTGATACTGTTAGACGGCTTGAACTATACTTGGGAATGAACTGTGGCTACTCGGTAGCTGCGGAAAACGGAGAAAGCTGGTGACACCTCATTTTTTGAGTAAAAATCAAATTTTGACGAAAGACATGTAGTTAGCTAAATGTTTAGCGCGGGTGCTAATTCCTTGACCTGGACCTGCTAAATAGGTTTTGCAAATCCAATTTAGCACTACAGCAAAGAATCTAGCTGAGTCTATTCTCCTAAAAAAATATTGCACCCTTGCTACAATTTTAGCACCCTGGCAGGTCATTTTTTTGCGTGCTGGTCGCTGGGGCCGCTTGTTTCGAACACTCGAATAGGGATTTAAAGGTCGGAAATATTTCCGGAAAAAAGCGAAATATTTCCGGGAATTTTTGAAATATTTCCTAAGGGTACGAAAAAAGTGAAATTTTGGAAATTTTTGCGTTTCTATGCTCCTACGCGAGTTCTTTCGTTCGAATTTTAAAATCACGCGCGTCAGGTTCGCTTGGAGCTTTCCGTATGCTCCATACGGTGCCAGGGGCTGGCAACACAGGATCGCCTGAAGCGATGCTGGCCGCCTGCATATGGGTCGAAATGTGCCCATCGCCTTTCCTGAGCATGGCCAAACCAGACGATGCAGAGTTGCAGTGCTTGTTTTATTTTTAAATACAGTACTTATGCGGTGTACTAGGCTAACTGTCGACGCCGGGAAAACTGCATACGTTCTATGGGAGCAAAGTTTGCGATTTTGTTAAGTGCCTACAGTAACATTTTTCAACACACATGTTAACCGAAATTAACTTCGAAATGACCATTTTACTTGGTTATTAGCTTGAAGAATAATACAACGGCAATTCGCCCGGACCGCCTCCGAAACGGGGCCCGAAGCGCTATGGCAGCAACTGGTGCGTGGTTCCCGAACGGAGCTGGGCAAGCAGCAGCCGCGCCGCAGCCTCCCCAGGGCTTCCTAGGCCGTCCGCGCCCCTGCGGAGTGCGGAGCCCCGAATTCCGGGTCGCCAGTGGAGCGCGAGGAGCCGTGAGGGACCGAGAAGAAAAGGGCCCCGGGCCCTGTGCTTATTGTGCGGTGCGGGTCCAGGCGAGGACCCATCATTCGATAATTAGCACAGGGAAATGGCCATGATTTTGAGGAATGTCGTGCACAGCAAAAGAGTGTCGGATATCATCGTCGGCGCACCGGGGTCGCTTAAGGGGATGGTGGGGTGGCTGTGGGACTGGGCTGAGCTAGGTGCCGGGGCCCTAGCCGCAGGGTGGAGCCTGGGAGTCCAGCCTGCCCTGGCATCGGGTCGGGGCCGTCGGGATGATGCGATCGGACGATAGGGCCGAGCGGCGGCTGGGTGCCCCCCGCGGAGCTGTCACCGTGTGCCACCGGCCGGCACCTGGTGATGCATCACGTGAGACAACAGGTGAGGGGGGCGGGGCTCGGACCCGCGGAGCAGGGGCAGCCCCCGGGCAGCCCAAGGGAAGCCGGCGGCCAGTGGCACGCACCTACCTCCGCTTGCCCGCCGCCGCCACCGCCGCCGCCCTGGCCGCGCCCGCGTGCTAAACCCCGTTACGATTGTAAAGTGCCGCCCGTAAACCCAGTTTCCGGCCTTTCTAGGATGGTTTGCAGGCAGGCGGGTGTATACTGTCGCTCCCGCCGCAGGGAGCCGCAGCAGCCGCAGCGAAGCGCTCTACACTGTTGCATCCACCTGCATTTCACCGCGGGAGGGGAGGGGGTGGGGGCGGCAGGGCGCCCGACTCTCGTTCCGCAAAGGTCGCGCCCGCTCCGACCGAAGGTCGACTTTCCAGCCGCGCCGGGCTGGGCTGGGCTGGGCTGGGCTTGGCCGGGTTGCAGCAGCTCCTCCCGCCGCGCCCCGCCCCGCCCTGTGCAGCTCCGCCGAGCTCCGCGCACGCAGTGGGGTCCGGGTCCCCCTTCTGCGTCGGAGCTTATGCAGCCAGTCGCGTGGAAACATGGCCCCAAGCCTTCGCTAAAAATATACGCGGCGCGCGGGCTTTGTGGAGCACATGTCGGTGCGTGGCATACGGCCGCATACGGGTGTGACGCACATGGGACACGACCCGTGACGCTGGTCCAACTGAGACGGCGGGGCGACCCCCTGCCGAGGAAGCAATCCCGGCCGCTGGCCTCTTTATGCCAGCGCCTTTCCGAAAAATGTACCAACGGGACCGGCGTCGGGACGAGACGGGACCGGTGTTCAGCTGTTTGTTTTCCTATTTTATGAGCGGCTCGGCTCGGCCGCTGCAGACGGAGCAGATTGGGTGGGATTAACTTCTCATCTCGGCGCGGGGCTCCGCAGGCTCCGCAGCGCTGCAGCGAGGCGCTCTGCTTGCAGGCGGCTGCGTAATCCTGCGCCCCCTCCAGGTCCAGGTCTCCTCACACCCAAGCGAGCATCCTTACAAGTAGAAGGCCGCAGGGGGCGGGCGGACAGGGGTGAATTTCAGTGTTTCATAACAGCTATACTCAACATTTGGTAAATTTCGATCAGTCTTGGACAAAATAGGATACGGCGAGTCACTTCAATAGTTCCGGGAGCATCTCAAATACCTTGTACCAGTGTAAGTACCGTAATGCATGCCATTTTAGTCCGGTAACAGCTGTAGTTAGCAGAAAATCTGACCCTGTACTACCCACTACAGCCGATTACCCTGCACTAAACCGCCCCTCGCAAAAAAATTTCCGCTCGAATTGATTGATTTTCATGAGTTGCTTTGATTGTATTACTTTGGCTGACTTTGGTTGATACAGGGAAAATGATCCACAGTTGCTAATGTCCTCGAGGCAGACTAATAGTCGACGCGAATTTAAATATGCAGACAAATGAATTCATGTTACAGCTGCGGTGGGGAGCTCGAGGTACGCAGTGGCGGGGAGCGCACAGGCGTGGGCCCAAGAGGCCTAGCCAGCCTAGGCAGCCTAGCCTAGCGCGCCTAGCGGAGCCCAGCGCAGCCCAGCGCAGCCTAGCGGACCAGCCCACGCACGAGCTGGGGCCACGCTACGACCGCGCTGACTCGGTTCGGTCCCCTAAACATTGTTTGGAAACATTGTTCGGGGGATTTAGACGAACGCCGTGTTTCTGTGCGATGAAATCAGTGGGTGCAATTACAACAGCCCCGCTGTTTTCCCACGACACACTGGTGGCGGCTGCTAGGCAACCACCACCCACCGCAACGTGCCTTTATGGCCTCTAAAATGCGGCCATACCTCTCGCACATATGGCTAAAACTCAGCTCATATGACGACGAGGGTGCCAACTTTTATTACTGCGTCCTCCCCCCCCCCCCTTCTTTCTTTTTCTCTCGTTTGCGTTCGACGGTCCATGACCCCAGAAAGACGACCCTCATCATCCCCTACCCTCCCTCCTCCCGCCTGTGTCACCACCCTCTCCATCCCATCACGGCAGTGCCATTTTCGGGAAGTCAATGTTTACAAACGGCCCCTCATTCCCGTCGTCGCTCTCCCTCCCTCCCTCCATCTCTCTCTCTCTCTCTCTCTCTCTCTCTCTCTCTCTCTCTCTCTCTCTCTCTCTCTCTCTCTCTCTCTCTCCGGGGGATAATGCAGTGCAGCCTGGCGTGGCGTGCGGGGCCCGGTCCGGAACGCCCTGCACGCTCTGCACGCAGCGAGCCGAGGCCGAGGCCACGACAGAAGCCGCCGCAATGCAGCGCGCCGAGTCCTCGCAGTCACGGGGATGCGGGTGCTGCACGGGTGCTGCCAGGACCTCATCAGCTGTTCGCTGCCGCCTGCAGTACCACTCTGTGGAGCTCAGCCAGCTCGGAGGAGGGCAGCAAGCGAAACACGAGCCGGGCCGGGACGGAGCCGTCTCAGAGCCTCGGCTAGGGCGGCGCGCGAAAAGATTCCGGGATGAAACCCGAGAGGTGGAGAACAAGGATCATCATAATTCGATAGTAAAAAGGTGGAAGGGAGCTGCTGCGTTTACTGCGGCCGTTACGGGACCAGACCCAGCCAGACGTACGCAGCGAGCGCGGAGCAGTCGCACAGCGCACTGCCACCACACCACCACCACCACCACACCACCACCACTCCGCCAGTCACGACCTCCAACGTCCGTCACCGCCTGCGGTGTTACTTTTCCACGAGAGAAGCGATTACTTTTCAATTTTGCCCGCCCCGGGCGGACACCGTCGTATACTGAGGTGCTACGCTACAGACAACATGCATGCTAGTGTACACGGAGGGAGGAGGCGGAAGGTTTTCGGTCATGTTGAGAACGCAGCGTACCGGCGCCCGCCCGTAGCGGGCCCGCCGTGGACGTGGTTCCCCCGCCGGGTGGCCCCTGGCAGCCCCCGGCAGCCCCCGGCAGGCCCCGGCAGCCCCCGGCAGCCCCCGGCAGCCCCTGGCAGCCCCCGGCAGCCCCGGACTGGGCTTATCACACCGGCTGACCTGCACAGTGATGCCCGCGCACCTGCCATATACGCAGTCACATACTTCGGCATACACGCATGGCAGGACAGTGCGCAACGAGCAAGATCGATCCACGATCAACACACGAATTTATGGGTTCGAGAAAGTTTCCAAGATCAAGTCTGCTGCAGAGATGTACTTTTCTCCCTAAAACAATACCAGAAACCCCAATGCGAAAAGCGTCAGGTCGTCAGGCATCCTCTGGTCCCCGTGGTACCCCTTATCCTCCTGGCCCCCCCCCCCCCCCGGTCCCTCGCGCTTCGCTGCGCCACGACGCGGCCGGCGAGCCTCGCGGCGCGGCGGCAAGCGGGCATCGAACTCAGGCCGTAGTGCGGGGCGTAGTGCGGGGGGCACAGCCACGGCACAGCCAGAGCTGTACCCGCTGCCTCTTGATGCAGTCCAGCACGGCTGGCCTTGCGGTACATGCACATGTGTGTGTGTGTGTGTGTGTGTGTGTGTGTGTGTGTGTGTGTGTGTGTGTGTGTGTCTGGGATGCGCATACACGACAGAATTGGGGCGAAACCAGCGCGAGGCACGTGGACAAATAGGAAGTACCAGTGCAACTGGAGCGCGGCATGCGTCGCCACAGATAAACACTACACGGGGAGCGTGGGACCTGGAGAGGAGGGGCCCAGTATTGGAGTGATATCGCCATGTGTGTTTCGTTACGTATCACGACGACTCGGTATCACCGCGGAATGGGCTCACCAACTGCACAGCAAACCCTGTCAACGAAAGCCGTGCGCTTCCACGCACACTTTCGCACTCGCGCCTTGACACCGAAGGTGCGTATAACATACATCACTCGAATCTACTGAAATGTTGCTTAACGAGGAGTCTTGATACTGCTTAGTTGGGCGCGAATTCCGGGGAAGTCCCAAAGGCGAAGTCCCGCAGGGTTGAAGTCCTGGCAGGCAGCCATGTGCACTGTCGTCTCTCGACACCCACCTTTTCCCCGAGGACCCTTCCAGTGGAGCCGGCCGGGCACCCACACGGGCTGGAGTCCCATGCTGCCGAGGACGGCGTCGAGAACGGCGTCACAGCGGCCGCCGTCACAGCGGTAGCACATTCACCAGGGAGCGGCGGCGCGCATCCTCACGCACACATACACACACACACTGCTGGTTATCACCACACAAGTTGCCGCACGATGCACTTCCAGCACTGCAATGTACTAGCTTCACAAAACGAGCACAGTAAGCACTCGGTGTGGTCGTCGCCACACAGCACCGCACAGCACCGCACAGCCGCGTATCTTTCGCACTCGCGAACACGGACGACCACGTCGCCGATCACGTCGGGAAGGGTAACAGGCCGACGGGGAGCTCCCCTCGACGTCTCGCTGCGCGGGAGGCACCGGCCGCACTAAAACCCAACCAACCAAACAAGCAAGCAAACGGGCTGCGCCGGGCTGGCGGCGGGCTGGCGGCTGGCGGCATGGGCTGGGCTGGCGGGGCGGCGGGGCGGCGGGGCGGCCTCGGCGGGCGAGCGGCGGCCGGTCCCCCGCTGTACAGCCGCTGCACTGCGGGCCGGGCGGGGCCGCGGGGGAGGAGGAGAGCGGGGGTCCCGTTGACGGTGCTGCGCTCCCATCTGGGCGCGGTCAAGTCCTGTACTAGGTCCTGCTGCGCTGCGGCTGCGGCTCCTGGCGTCCGCGGCGGGCACGGCGGGCTGGAGTCGCAGCTGCCTGGCCGCCCCAATGTGATCGATCAGTGAGTGGAGTCCAGGAAATTACGGGGGAGGACAGCTGCCGAAACTGTTGAGGCCGACGGCCGACGCGTTTGGACGGTCTCACCTGGGATGGTCCTGCAGCGATCCCGGCAGTCTTCGCTGTGCCACTGGTTGCCACCACCGCCGGGTTCAACTGGTGGCTCCATACCCCAGAAGGGGCGTGTCCCTTAATAACACCCAGCGCAGGGTGTTGTACAAAGTGCAGCAGCTGCAGCGTCAATACCCTCTGCATTAGCGCACACGACCGTTACTTAACTCTGGTCGCTGTTCTTTATTCCTCCTACCTCACACCATCTCATTAATGTCCGTTGTCAGAGTTCCGATCAAGGCGCCCCCACCCCCTAAAAATAAAAAAGCTAATAAAAAACGAAAAAGAGTGAGTGATGACCAGTTCTGCGCCCAGCGGGCAAATATCCAAACTACATACAGGACTCTGCGTCGGAATTGAGGTCAAAGTTCCGTAAATAAAATATAAAAGATGGCCAATTTATTTCAGCTAAAAATTGCCCGCGTGGCACACATCTTCCGAGCCAAAACCGACCGACGCCGGCCCTGCGGTCGCCCTGCGATCGCACAGCGATCCATCGCTTTGGCCACCCTCCTGACCCTCCTTCCCTTGGATGGAAAACAAACTGGCCTCTGCGGAGACGCCGCAGGCCGCCACACTAACTGTCTCCCCCGCTGACGTACGCAGCCGCTTGTGTGGCGATCCTCCGTCCCCCTTCGAACACCATTCGGTCCGTCGTTCGGACCAGCTGGGCAGAGCATGGGCATCAGCAGCAGCAACAGCGAAAGAACACAGGCACGGCCAGCGCCACTGCACTGCGGGGAGCTGTTTCCGACCCAAGGGGATGGCCAGGCGTTCGGCTTCGGCATCTCGTGGTGCGCAGCGGCGATGCAGCCACAGCCACGGGCGCAGCGGGGTGCCCGATCAGATACCAATGACAACGCACTCCTAGGCGTCGAATCGAACCCCCGGACCTGGCCGGACCCGACCGGACCCGACCCCCGGAACTGCCGGTCGCAGCCCCCCTGCAGCTAACAACTCTCACACGTGTGTTTTGCGACCGCCAATGCCCAGCGACACGGACTGTTCTTATGCCTTTGGTATCACACGAAGCGTGTTGGAAGCTGATTCGGAGATTCTGAGGCCGGATCCCTCAAAATGGTTTTGCACACTTTCCCAGGAGTTGTACAGCTGCGCGGGGCGTTGCGTTGAAGTCACCCGTCATCGGCTGGGGCGTGGCGTCCGGGTTGGCGATCCCGTGCGGCACGATACACGATGACTGCCTGCGTTTGCAAACGACAAAGGGGTATTGACTGCAACATGGAGCCCCAAACGCCAGCCGGCATATAAAACGTCTCGTGATGCAACGGCCTCCTTTATCCCCATGCCGTGGCTGCCGGAAGGAGGGCACCATGGCACGCCACGCACACACGCGTGCGCACACACACACACCCACACCCACACACACACACACACACACACACACACACACACACACGGGGAGGCGGAGGCCCACCGGAGAAGACACGGTGCGGCACGGCCAAGAGGTCAACAGTAATTATTGCGTCTGCAAGTTCGTCTGCACGCACGCGGCTGCGACCTCCATGGGCGTGGCTCGCGACACGCAGACGCGCCGGCAGCAAGGCGGGCTGCAGGGCGGGCTGCAGGGCGAGCTGCAGGGCGGGCTGCAGGGCGGGGCGGGCTGCAGGGCGGGCTGCAGGATGGGCTGCAGGGCTGGCTGCAGGGCTGGCTGCAGGGCTGGGCTGCAGGGCGGGCTGCAGGGCGGGCTGCAGGGCTGGCTGCCTACCCGGTAACCATCTGGGAGATGGATAGGAACCCCTATTTCGTCTGTCGCCGAAAACGCGCAGCGACACGGTGGCGGCGAGTTACGATCTCCTGCCTGCCGACATTTATGACGGCGACGACATTACACTGCGACTGTCCCCGAAAAGTCTCTTGTTGTGTCGGGACGAGAGCCCTCTCTGGTGCAGCCGTCACTTCGGCCACGCCGGGCCACGCCCCGGCAGCGCAGCGCCATAAGGCCCGGCATAGCCCGGCGTGCAGTCAGTGCGTGGGGCCGTGACGCAACGGGCCCACAGCGCGCCAAACTGGAAGTGGCAGTCGAGTCAGTGGAGTGAGTTGGTGGATGGGGTCTTGGCCCGCCAGAGGCCCCCGCCAGGCCCCCGCCAGGCCACCGGCATACGCGCATCCAGCAGGCGTCAGCAGCATGGCAGCAGCAGCAGCAGCGGCAGCAGCAGCGGCAACAGCAGCAACCTCATGGCAGACCGATCCGCTGGCTGTCGGTCGGGTCGGGCCGGGCCGGGCCCCAATCACAACACGTATACATCATCCGGTCGAGGCGAGGTGCATCCTGCAGAGCGGGCCGCCACCGGCCGCCGACATGCACACGCACACGCTCTCTCTCTCTCTCTCTCTCTCTCTCTCTCTCTCTCTCTCTCTCTCTCTCTCTGACACACACACACACACACACACACACCATTCCCGGGCAAATATCGAACCGGAAGCGTTGCTCCCACACGCGGCGCACGCCAGGCACGCGCGTCGAGTCACGTGACCGGTCCGTGCGGATCCGTAGCAGACGACGCCCACGCACGCACGCACACACACGCGGCAGTGGTGAAGGCGGCTGGGCGGCTTTCGGATGGTTCCGGTCAAGAGACAGGTCTGTTAACCCCACACGATGGTTTCGTTACCTGTGTGCTGTCAGAAGGTATGCCAACAGGGAAGACCCCCCCCCCCCCCCTCACGCGGGCTGCAGAGCTACTGGGCCCCGAGGCTATGCGCGGCTATGTCCCCGCGGCGCCGAGCGAAACCGCAAAATCGGGGGAAATATCGCGGCGCGGTCCGGTCCGGCCGGCGTTGTCCCCATCAATGGGCGAATAAAGTGGGCGCAGGCCGGCGCAGGCGCAGCGCGGACCGCGTGCAGCGATCTACGACCCCTCATTGTTTGTTTATTGGGTTGTTTATTGGCGCTGAAACACAACGAGGTCGTTACTCGTACCCGATCGTATCGCAAGTCCCCGCGCCCTGAGGCTCAGCCCAGGCCCATGGGCATGGGGCTTAAGGCCCAGCCTAGACCGGCGCGCCGCTCGGCTCCTCGATTTTGCAATGCCCGGGGCAAACAGAACACCCTGGGTGGTTCTACTGCCTCGATTGGGACTGGCAGATAAGGGGGTGGGGCGGTAGCGAGGGTGGCGTGGAGATCGCCTTGACCTGCGGGGTGATAAGGGTACACGAGTACACGTACCCGCGGCGCACCCAACGAACCTTGTCAACTGTTTGTCTCGGCGGTACTCTGCGAACTAGCGTGCCCTTTGCTGCTGATGTACCCTGAGCGGAAAATCGTGCCACAGTTCCATTCAACGCCGTTAAAACGTCAAAAGCGTCCTCGGGCATAACTTTTCAGTGGATGGTCAGCAACAGCGAGAGGGACGGACTCAACGGATTGATTCATGGGGGAAATAAGGAAGCTGAGTGGCAGTTATGCTCCACCACGACCAAATAAATTCGTGTCCAGTTCAACTATTGAAATTTATAACGTTCGATGCATTTATGGGAGACTTTAAGGCTTTCCCGCCTACGCGACGACGACCGGGTCAAGTCATAAGCGCTCTCCTAAACACCCGTCTGTTTGGAGTTCCAGCCATGTGGTGCTCTAACAGAAACGCAGGGAATTATGGCTGCTTCCCCTTAGCTGGACCACTGAATGGCCACCAAGTCCAGCGATATGGATAATTAAAAGATAGAATAACGGGAGTAAATGGGCATTCTCACGACATTGAGCACCCAATTACAGTCTGGTTAGGAAAACCTCTTTAGGACTGAGACAAAGCAGGTCACCAAGAGGGTACGGCCTTTCGTGGGATAGCTGGAGTAACCTGTCCCGATATTCAACAGGCCAATCGGCACTACACAAGAAAAGGCAGGTCACCGAACAGCCGCGACTTTCTCGCGGCATTAGCTCTCAGCCCTGCCGTACTGTATTTTGGAAAATTCAACTCATATAATCAAGTAACAGCCAAGAAACTCATTTGCGTCGTAATTCCACAGAAGTCCACGACACGGTAACATCAAAGCGTCTCAGCGCGTCCGGAACAAACCCTTTGGTGCCTTTGGTAAAACCAGATGCAACGTACACAAAAATATGAGGGTCGGGGGAACGGGCGGGGCCGGGCTGGGCCATGTGTCCGTCGGCACACCATCATGGAACTAGAGCGGCACACGGCCAGCCTGGCCCAGCCGGGCCCAGCCCTTCATGCCGGAATAGTTAATAGGCTGTCGAAAAATGTCGAAATGGCTTTTCCACACCCCACCGGCCCCGCGCCAGTTCCTGGGTCAGTGTTCCCTCCGCCTTTTGTGTGGAGCCTGGTGTGGAGTTTCACTAGAGTGAACGCAATTGTTTGCGCGGTGGTCTCCCGGCGCAGATTCCCTCCATACACGAAAAAAGTGCACAACAAGTAACCGGGGCTGTAACCTTTTCGCGCGGGACATGACAACCGACGAGACAAAAAGAAGAAGAAAAAAGACACAAAAGCTCGGCCCCCGCGCCAAACTGTGACCCATAAAAAGAGTTGACTCAGCCAATTACGTACTTTATTGCACCGCCCAGTGGGCCCACGGCGGCCCGTGGCGGCCCGTCGGCCCTGCGGAGACATGCCATGCAAATGAGCCGGCGCGGCGCGGCGGGGTGTGGCGCCGGATGATTATATTGTCGCAATATAACTTTGATTTCCTCTCGGCGCGCCGCGGCGCCGCGCCCAACGCCCCCTTTGGTTACTCAATCCGCATCAGCGCCGGGGCCGCCGGCCGCCGGGTCGGAAGTGTGTGAAAAAGCGCGGAGAGCAAAGGGTCGCCCTCCGTAAGACCGCCGGGACCGGCGTGGTGTGGCGCGGTGCGCCGTACAGTGCCGTGGTTACAGCAGCCACGGTGCAGCAGCGCCACTGTCTTTGGCGTTAACGAATGGGCGGCGAGGGGGGGGGGGGGGGGCGCTACCTCGGCCTGCCGGCCCTGCTTTTTATACCGTCGTTGTCAAATCAAGTGACTCGGCGTGGGGGTGGGGGGTGGGGGCGGTAATACGGGGCCACCGGTAACGCCGGCAGGGGCCGGGCAACGGGACCCGGGCACCAAAGCAGCGAGGATCAAAATTTACTAACAGTCGCTCCTTTATGTTCCCGACGGATTTCCGTCGCAACAGAGAGCGCTTTTCTGAGGGTGACGAATATATTACGCTCCGGAGAGGGATATTCGCCGTGCCCGGCGGTGCACTACCGCTGCGGCTCGGCTCGTCCCGCCAGCCCCGCCTGTCGTGTCCGTCCGGGTACCGCCCGGTACTCCACTCCACATCCAACAACATCACATGTCCCGTCCCGGTGCGGCACGGCGCGGCATGGCGCGGCACAGTGTGGCACGGCGTGGCGCAAAAGGTCGTGACTGGCCGGGACCTGCGGCCGCCCTGCCCTCCGACTGCAACAGTTTCAAAACACCACGCCGCCCGCGTCCCGTCCACCCGCGCACCCATGTCGCGCGCGGCAGCCGGCGGCGCTGTCTCTGTCTCTCTCTCTCTCCTTCTTTGCTCTGCGGCTGCCATGGGAACAGGAGAGGGACAGAGAACGGGGAAGTTATTTCGTTATTTCCTGAGCCTCTGAGCGCGGGCTGCTGGATGGGGCAGCGGGGCCGGAAGGGAGTCTGGCCTCAGCCCCGAGCTGCAGCGGCTGCAGCCCGCACAGAGCAGACGCAACAAGTGTGTGCGTGGAGGCGCGGCGCTCGGTAGGCCGTCCTCGGACACGGGTGCACTGCGGGCTCGCCTACCCTCCATCTCGCAGGCGCTCGATAGGCCGTCCTCGGACACGGGTGCACTGCGGGCTCGCCTACCCTCCATCTCGCAGGCGCTCGATAGGCCGTCCTCGGAGTTCGCCTTGTCGCTCAGATTGTGGTCCGAGTTGAACGGCCGTCCCAACCCACGTGGGTGCTGTGGGACACCGTGCAGCCTGTAGCCGTGACCAGCCTGACCTCCCGCCGCGCCGATCTACACCTGGCGACGCCTGGGGGGCTAGAGAGTTTACGCCCCAATGGCACCATCAGCGTCCGCTCAGGTGGCTCAGGCCGGCAGGAGCCCCCGACCAACACACAAGACAAAGGGGCTGGGCACCACACCACGCAGTCTATTGACGCCACACACAATTGACGGCCAATCAGCAGCGAGACGCCTATACGCACATCTCAATTCTCTCGGCCCAGATTCCTGATGCAGTCTGCACTTTGAGGGGGCATTGCAGTGACAGGGGTCATGAAAATGAAAATACCCACAGTCGATGTCGATCGCGTCAACTTTCAAAGGAATGAATCGACATCGAGCCGGTACCGTTTTTCCACAGTTTCCACCCCTGTGCCCACAGTAGTGGCGGCCGGTCGCAGGGTCCCCGGCAGGCGGCGGCTCCGCGACTGCGGCCCACATGACAACCGCGACGCTTGCACCACAAAGCACACGCGCCCCGCACCGGGCCGCAGCCGCACGCACGCCGGGTTCACGGCGCTACCGACGACGGGCAGCACAGCGCGCGACAGAGCGGCCTAGTTGCAGCCCGGGACGCCGCAGTTCCACGTAACTGCGCACACGCCGGCTAGAGGCGGTCGAACATGTGTCTTGCCGTCTCGCTCCACCCCCTCTGTATCTCGCGCCGATGCCCCTCCCCCCCCCTCCCTGTCACTAACTCTCTCTCTCTCTCTCTCTTTCTCTCTCACACTCTCTTTGAACAGTTGTTGGCTTTACACCCCTTTTCCTTTCTGCCGCCCACCGGCCCCGCTGTTCAGCCACGCGTATAGCCGTCCCGGGGCACGCCGCGCCACGCCCCGCCGTGCGATAAACAGTCAGTCACTCGGGGACTTCCGCGGGGCAGAGCGGAGCAGCGGCGTGGTCGTCGCGGGGCAGAAGCGTGCCGGCCGGCCGTGCTGCGCTGGGGCCCGGGTGCCCTGCTCTCGCCTGCTCTAGATCGGCGTGTGCGGGGCGTATGTCACAGCCCCCCCCCCCCCCCCCCCGCCACGCGCACTGACACACTTGCGAAAGAACGAGCCGCAGCAGCACAGGACGTGACACCAATGATGAGCTGCAAACGCGACCATAGCCACTGCGTTCGCAGTCGGGACTGGACAATTAAGTGCGAGTGCGTGCGTGCGAGTCGTAGGCTCTGTCTGCCCCCCTACTGAACGATGGTCCTCTCCTTCCAGACATTCTAGCAAGACATGTGCGGGGCGGGCGCCACGCACGCACACACACACAGACACATACACACACAGACGCGCGCGGGTGTGTGTGCTGTATCCATCCGTGTTCCCATGACCCAAATACAAAGCAAAAAAGACCCCGACCCAATGAGTATTTTCAGGTCGTGAAAAATTAAACAGGCATGCGGCGAGTGCGTGGAGCTCAAAATTCACGAGAAATGTTGTTCTGCGCTGCGCGCGGCACCAACAACATTCTTCCCTCCCTCCCTTCCTCCCACCGGCACGGCATGAGGTGACCGCTTAGCGCCGCCTAGAAGCTGGCCGCGTCGAATCACCACCTAGGCACCCACCCACCAGCACACCACCTAGAGCAGCGCGCAGCGGTCCAGCGGGCGGAGGGGCGGAGTCCCCCCGGCCCCAGCACCGGTCCACCCTGCGGCCAAAATAAAATGGGCACTGTTGCCTCTCTATTTCCGTCCAGCCATCGCTTTGCCGATGCGGGCAGAGCGAAGGGAGAAGGGGGCTTTCGATGGGAAAACGAACAGCATGGACACTTCGTCAGAGTTGCCACGGCCGCCGCGGCCGCGAAACCCGAAAACACGACTGGGAGCGGAGTAACTGCGGATAGAGCCGCGGGGGCGGACGGGACGGCCCGGCAGGCCGCACTGTACTTGTGCCGTGCCGAGAAGTAGTTACCCGTCTCTGCGCACTGCTGCCGTCAGTCTGAACGTTGTGCTGGACATACCTGCAAACAGGGGGAAAATGTGCTTCAAATCTACTTAAAAACACTTCGAAGAAGCAGGGGACGGTAACAACAACATCCTACACACAGTAAACACCTTATACACACTGCCTGATTGCAGGCGGCTCCTGAGTTTTCCACGAACTCTGTGCTGGTTTCGCAGCAGGGGATGCATTTGGGAAAACAGTTCCTCTCTCTCGTTCTTTATACGCACCCACAGATTCTTAGGCTAAAAACATTCCAGAATATTTTCTGGAATCAAGCCAATAGAGTTAAATCAAGAAATATTCTTGGTTCAAGAATTATATCCTTGAATGCTGTAAGAATACACTTTTCTAGGCTTCTCTGGGTGCGGCGTTGCCATTGGAGAGACAAGAAGCAAACATGACGGGTAAAGGAAGAGGCTCTCCGGAGCCGGATGTAAACACAACAAAGCTCTGGCCTAGCCAACACCTTCCCACCACAGTTCCGTTGCGCTGCGTTAGAACGGCCACGCCTTTCTTCCCCCAGACTTAGCGGTCGTTTCCAATTACGTTCCGTAAAGGTAGTGCGCTAATGACCAATTCATGAGCCCGAATTTCAAATAGTTTTCCACAGTACGGGCCCCTTGCGGAATGACAGCTGTACAGCGCGCTCCGCTGCTTCATTCAATTTTGACTGATAATAGTGAGAGGCCTGACTGGGTCTTCGGGCTATGTAGGTCGGCGCCCCGCCACACTCTGACCCGTCCCGTCCCCATGTGCTTCCGCGTCGGGCTATCGGCTCCCTCGGGCCGTGTTGACGTCGAACTTGCAAACTACTTCTTGGTGCCATTTATGGGGCACGAAACAGAGTGCTCTGTCGCTCTCATTTCAACCACGAGAGAATGTCATACGCCATTCTCACCCGGAGAAATTGTTATCGCTGCTCACTAGAAAAGATCAAAGCACTAATTGGACGGTTCAAATGATATATTCAAATGTTTCCAAAGCAGGTCTCAAGCTCTAAGCTCTCACAGGAAGCACCCGGAAATGTGCACATTGAAGGAAGAGGGTGAGGCGACGCTGCGAGGCGAATTCAAGGTTCCTTATCACGCCATTTGCACACCAGTCGACCCCCCAAGATTCAATTCTGCGTTCATCAAACTTTTTCATTGCCTTCTAATCACCTCATGGCAAGTACAGTAATTAAGAGTGTCGCAAAAACGCAAAGATTGCCATGGAGACAAGCCCGCCCACGTCCCGACCCGACCAGGCTAGGCAATTCGCGGCCGCTCTTCAAACTCTTTCACCACGGATCTCCCTTGATTACGGATGCAAAGAAAAAATAATTGCATGATCACGCTTAACCTCATAAAGGGCACTTCCCTGAGTGCGACACACAGAAAGAAAGCGCTAACAAGAAGAAAAGTCAGGCAGCCGGCCAGGCATTGTCTAAAAAGTTTGCTCTGCCGCGATAGCCCCCCCCCCCCCCCCACTACCCCGTGTTCTCCGCAGTTTTTATCCGCTCGCAAACGAAGCCAGCATCTTGGAGGCCTCGCTCGGCACGGCAGGGCACGGCAGGGCACGGCAGGGCAGGGCACGGCACGGCACGGCACGGCAGGGCACGGCACGGCACGGCACGGCACGGCACGGCAGGGCACGGGGCACGGCACGGCAAGGCCAGGGCAAGGCCTGCGGAAGGAAAGAAAACGCGGCACAGAGACCGCTGGAGAACGCGGTGTGTTCGGGAACAAAGTCGCGCTGAGCGGAGCGCTGCCGGGAGCCCCCAGGAGCCCCGCCACCGCGCTGCGCCACCGCCGCCAGAGAAATCGAACTAGTTTCTGCTTCGGCGCTGTAATGCAAGCGCAACAACAAAACGATTGTATCTTTCGCAGGATTCCACCTCATTATAACAGCGGGGGCAACAAAGGCAAGGCGCGCGCCCGGTTTCTCTCCGCGCACGAAAAACCGGAAGCGCTTCACAGTGCAGCGCCGTGTTCTGCACGCCGCGCGCACGTGCAGGGCGACCAGCGGCCGCAGCGTGCCTGCTGAGCGCCTGTGAGTGCCAGGGTAGGCCAGCCCGCACGACACGTCTGCATGCAGCAGTCGTGGTTGCCTACCCAGCAGACGCCACTTCTGCTCAGACTGACCAAAATGTCAGGTTTGCTCGTGGACACTTGATCCCCGAGTCCCCTTGCGAGTCCTCGTTATTGTTAGTAAAGCTTCACTCTTGTCCCCACTCGCGACCCGCAGGCGACATTCCCACGGCAGACGGCACTATGTGCTGTTCCGATCTACACCGCAGCGAGATAACATCGGATGAGACCGCAGCGCCTGACT
This sequence comes from Odontothrips loti, assembly GCA_038380765.1. Lineage (NCBI taxonomy): Eukaryota > Metazoa > Arthropoda > Insecta > Thysanoptera > Thripidae > Odontothrips > Odontothrips loti. The sequence continues at coordinate 17,133,706 of CM076243.1, read as the reverse complement.
GACACACGGGCCCGGCCCCGCCCCGCCCCACCCCACGGCCCACCTCAACCCACTCCATCCCGACACGTCCTACCCCACACACATACACACATACACGGCCAGCCATCCGCCGCTGCGATGTGGGTTAGTTTACCTCTCCCTGTTTACCGAACCGCCCCTCCCTCCGGCCGTGCCCGGCCAGGCCCGGCGGCCCAGCACGAGGACTTTAACCTCGATTCCGTGCCGCCACCGCCACCACTACTGCCGCACCAACTGACTGGGCTCAGACACTAGACACATGGATTTCCGTGACTAATGCACGCTTAATTGGAAACGCTACCGTGGACCAACTGGCTCGGGCCGGGGCAGGGCGGGGCTCGTGTCGACTCGTGTGCAGAAGTGCTGTTGCACCAGACTCAGCGGCGGCGCTGCTAATACCAGGGAACAGCAGGTGCAGCCGCCAGTGTGTGTTTGTGTGTGTGCGCGCAACAACTGGACCGAATGCAAATCACCAAACAAGCTGCCTCCATTATTACTATTGCCACTAGTAATATCATGATTACATCAAACCTAACCCTTTCCGACGTTGCAACGAACCGGTTCTCGGGAAGGGCTCGGCACGAGGCTTGTGGCAGGCCCGCGTGTCCGCGGTACCAGTCTCCGCTTCTTCAACAGAGCAACAGAGGCTCCGCGGAGGGGCCCACAGCCCCCTCCATGTGCGCCATGCATTGTTTCTTCTGGACCCGAAAACAATCTGTTGGTGAATGCAAGCAGTCCCTTTAGGCAGGCCTGTCACGTTCACTTACACTCGGCAAACACCCTCGGAAACGCGATCTAAGAGGATGAAATACCAAAACCCTGCCGTTTTAATAGAATGGCCGGAAGAGTCAAAAGAACTTTGGCGGGGGTTTCGTCGGGTTATATGGCCGTGGCCAAAGAAGAGGGGTAGAATCCACCGACTTCGAATATGTTAAATTAATCACGTCGATCGCGCAGCGCCTCACTTTTACGTTTACCGCGGCACCAAGCATCTGAAAGAGCCCCCGGGACCACGGGCCACGGGCGGGGCCCAATCACAGCCGATCCTCATCCTCGGTCAATACCACCAAGACCTACGCACACAAAGCTCGGTGCAGCTCAAACAAGGCGGATAAGGTAATGGAGCGCACGGGACACACTACACTGGAGAAATTCAGCGGCAGGAAGCGAGGGGAAAGTCGAACCCCGCGTTGTGTGAAGCCCTCCGCCAATCGCATTGAATGTATCTGAGATGGGCACACGCAGAGCCATACGGCATGACACGCGGCCGCGGCCCTGCCGGGCATGAGCAGGGCAGCAAGACCGCTCGTACGGCCGCTGCAGCCGCGAAAAACGAGGACAAAGAGACGGCAGGGCCAGCAACATGTCTTCAGCTCCGAGCTGTCGATTGTTTGAGAGAGCGATCGATCCTCCCTAGCGCCCTCCTCCTCTCGCCTTCCTAGTTGCTAACTTTAGCGGGGCGCACCACACCAACAGCCGTTTCCGCGCGCTAAATCCGTGCCGGGCGGCTGCTAAGATGTCGTCACGTGACCCGGCTGAGTTTCACTAATTCTCATTTCTTGTTCCATTTCTGCTCCCCGTCCATTCTCAAACACGTCATCGGACTTGTGTGTGTGTGTGTGTGTGTGTGTGTGTGTGTGTGTGTGTGTGTGTGTGTGTGTGTGTGTGTGTGTGTGGCAAAAGGCCTGCCCTCGACCTCTCTTCGGTAAGCAGGACAGCGAGTCGTTACTCCGCCGGAGCGCTCGATGCTCCGCACGCGTGACCCTATTAAGTGAGGCCTTTTGTGCTTCAATTAAGGGCCAGCCCGTAATTTTCAGCCTCATCATTCCTATATGCATGACACGACGTGTGAAGCACAACCGTCCTCAGTTTTTGCCCCTAATTAAGGACGCGTCGTGCCTCAGACGGGCATCGGCATCGGTCCTCCGTTTTGCCCTGTTCTTCATGACGCGTGTGTGTGCGTGTGCCCGTGTGTGTCACACAGCCCCTGCTCAGGACGAGCCGGGTCCGCGGGACCGCTACATTTTCGCGGCCGTATAAGGCGCTGTCTCCGGCAGCAGGACACAGCCACCAGGTGACAAGCAGAAGTGCGTGAGTCGAGACAAAACGATTCAATGGTCCCCCCCCCCCCTTCCCACCGCCACCACCACCTCTCGCCCTGTGGCCGTTAGTGACGTCTCCTTTTACTTGGAAAGCAAACGCTGCGAACGGCCGTGAGGGGGAAAATGGACGCAGAGCGCAAAGGCGAGTGCTGTCCAGGCTGTCTGCGGACCGGCTCGGGAGCATCACATGACATGGCGACGACGAGTACACCACATCTCAGGCAAGAAGTAGCTGAGTACGAGAAGTGAGAGCCGAAATTGGTGGCGCCGCTGGGGCTGCTGCTGCTGCTGCTGCTGCTGCTGCTGCTGCTGCTGCTGCTGCTGCTGCTGCTGCAGATCGAGCCCTTTGCAGCACACAATGACTGCACAACAGCCTGTTGGTTAGCTCATCATGACTAGATTCTGCCCACTAACCGAGGCCCAGGCGCCGTCTGGGTGGGCTCAGGGCCCGGCCGCTCGGCCCGGCCCTGCGACGACAGATTTGACAGGAGAAAGCCACGCGGAGGGGAAGAGGGGGAGGGTGTTGGCGTGATGCAGTGTGTCGTGCAATGTGCAGCAGACACAACAACGCAGCGCCCGCAGGTCCCGCAGGACTCGCCCACGTCCAACAAAATACTTTTGTGTCGACGGCCTCCTCGACTCCTTCCTTAGCAATCTGCTCGGCTTGGCTTGCAGGGGCGACGCAACACTGTTTTGGCAGTTTTATAGCGACAACCTTGGTCCTGCAATGGAAGGGGCAGACGGAGTAACGGATGGAGAGCCTTGCTTGCCGGGAGGGAGGGGAGAGGGAGCAGAGTCACTTCCTCAGATACTCGCCACCAAATTGTCACGGTTGTTTTGGAAGTGTGACTGGGCTGTCGTAGGATGCCCCGTGGGCTGTCACTACTCGGCCTCGGGCGGCCACTGGCACCGAAAGCGGGCCAACATCCGCGGGCACGCGAACAGCCCGTCACGGGAGCAAAGAGAATGAAGGTCCATCAAAGCAAGCAAAGAACAGCCAAGGATGCCCAAGTAAGTTCTGGAGCTCACTTCATTCGGGTGGGAAAGATCCACACCCTAAATTCTGAATGCTTCACGCAAGGCTCAAACTCGCGGGAAGTATATTTTATTTGTTATTCTTCTGCCATGCAAATTTTCTTTCCTGCGAGCCTTGAATACTTCATCCATGTATCCCATGGGTGGAGCAAGATGTAAGACATCGATGCGGGAAGGCTAGAGAAACAAGAAGCGACAGGAAGAGTTGCCAAGAATATCCCCTAAGCATCAATATATGATTGATCAGAGTATTCAGAATTGATGCATACCGAGGCACCGGCTGTCCTTTATCCGTTGCTCATCGGCACAGAAGCTACTGTTGTGCACACCGAGGCGCAGCCTAGCGGGAGCTAGCGGGACTCGGCCGTCGTCGGACATGTTGCGGGATCGCTAAGCCGACCGGGGGGCGTTCATTGGGACAGCCGGCGGTCATGCCGTGCTGCCCTTGGAGATGATGACGGCAGGGAAAGACACGGGGCTGGGCTGATCACTCTAATCAGATCGACCGCCACCCTCGTAGCGCCCGCTGCGGCCCGCTGCCCTGCGCGCCGCAGAGCAGGTCTTGGACTGCGGAATGAAAATTAAACGGAGAAATATGTGCACGTGCAGCAGCCCCCTATCACGGTCGGTGCAGCGCTGCGTTGCCCTTGGGAATAACGCGATCGGACGCTAACGAGGAACCGACAGGACGAGAAAGAGAAAGGCTGCCGCGCTGTCTCTGTCGCTCTCGCGGGAGGAGGCGGCCCGGCGACGGCGCGCGGGGGTCGCCGGGACGCTGCCTATGCCCGAAGCACTTTCACATCATGAGCCCAACAGCGGGACCAACCCCCTTCAATCAGCTCCAATGCACCCACCGACCGCCCCGCAACGCCACGACCATCACCGCTGCCCCCTGCACGCTGTATATAGGCGTGCGCGCGACAACTTCTATTCTGTGTGCGACACACCGCTACCGCAGAGCGGCCCATCCCAGACCAGAGGAGTGTAAGGAGTGTGGAAACCAAGAGCAAGGTGGGATCCGTATCTCGGCACGCCGGCCGGCCACGCCCATCCATCGCAGCCTCGATAGCCTCTAGACCCCGCGCGGCCGCAGTCTGTGTGCGCATACAGTACACATGCTGGTGCCACGCCGTCTGGCTGCGCCCGCTGGGGACCGCTGGGGACCGCGAGGGCGGGGTCACTGCTGTGTAAGACGTGCTTGACCACACCCTCAATTTTGAATACTAGAATCCAAGCATAGCGTAGCGTTTCAATGCTTCTTGTTGCCAGTGTGGATGCCTGAGACAAGTACACCGCCCTTTTGGCCCTCTTGGGCCCAATTATGGAGTCGAAGAATTGAGGGTGACTGCACCAGACAAGGCACGGGCTCAAGCTGCTATCGACACACCACTCGTCTATAAAGTGTGAAAAATTGTGACGTGGCCCCATTTCTAAATTATCTGGCCACGCTACTGGCAGCCTGGGACAACCGCCAAGACACTTTATGGGACGTCACATCAGACCTCTCTCTCTCTCTCTCTCTCTCTCTCTCTCTCTCTCTCTCTCTCTCTCTCTCTCTCTCTCTCTCTCTCTCATTCCCCATCCCACCAGACACAATAATATATGAACACATACTCATAAGCATATGCGACATCCCCCGCCCCGTCTCGCACAGACTGACGCAGACATATGAAGCGCACCTATCATGCCCAGGGAAGGGGCCAAGGGGCTCGAAGGGGTTCCGCTTCATGTCCCCCTCGGCGTTGTCTTGTTTGTCTGGACTTTGTCGCAGCGCCCCCGCCGCCCACCGGCCGCTACTCTACGCGCGGGACAGAGACGAATGCGCCTTCCATTTTGGCCAATGACAATTCACGTACATGATGAGGGGTAGTCGAGAAAATGAGGTGCGGAGCAGGCGTTGACCAGGGCATGAGAAAGCAGGAGACGGCGATTAGAGCGTCCGCAGCTCCCTCGTCGAGGCCCTCACCGATGTGAGCAGCACGGCGTTGGTACACAGAGAGCACCACGTCCGGCCTGCTGCCTTTTCACTCTGACGAGGACGCGCGGGCTGCACTCCATAATGCAACTCTCGTCCGACCTACGTCAACCCGGTGCGGGGCGCCGAGGCAGCTGCACGGCCGGGCACGGCGATCAGCACACAGCGGGAAAAGGGGGCTCTGCAAGAGGGATGTGCACACGAGGAGCCAGCGCTCCGGTCCTCTAATGCAATCACAGCTCTCTGGACCCAGGCACCGGCAGGGGTGCCAACAGCCTAAACAGCGCCTCCGCCGCACGTGCCGCCCAGCAACCCCCGGCTGCCCCGGCACGACGTGTGTGTGTGTGTGTGTGGTCCAAAGCGAAGGTAATGGCAGCACGAAACACGTATACGCCTTCGGAGCCGTTCCCGTTAAAGTGGAGAGAAAAGGGCGTTTCTCCTCCTGCACTTTCCCGACCCGCAATTCCGAGGTGCACAAATAAGGACCTCGCAAGGTGAAGGGCCTGGCCTCAGGGCTGGCCTCAGGGCTGGCCGCAGGGCTGGCCGCAGGGCTGGCCGCGGGCCGGCAGGACCGGCAGGACCGGCAGCCTTGACCCGGATAACACTGGGTCCTCCGCGTGGCACGGCAGCACGCACGCCCGCTCACGCGCACTCGCTCTCCTGCGCTCTCCCGTCGGGACGGAACGAGAAAGGGAGAACGAACGAAATTGAAAGTTGGCGAACTTGGGCGGAATGCGACGACCGGGCCAGCTGGTCCACCGGTCCTCCTCCTGGCGAAAGCCCATGCAGAGACGGATGCTCGCTCCGTCACAGGGCCAAGCCGTGTCCTTGCGAGAGAAAACCTCTCAGGCTGGAGGGTGTCTCGCCACGCCTGCGAGCAGGGGCTGCGGCAGTCGGCACTGACCTGCGACAAGCACCCATTTCTTCGTACACCGCAGACGTGTGGGTCTCACCCGTGTGTGCGAGAGAGAGAACCACACGGAATGGGTACCGGCTGCACGACAGGGCTACAGACCTGCATGGTAATGGTCTTAGGGCCGCGATCAGCGGTGCTGCCTCGGGCGCTGCCTCGGGCCCTGCCGGAGTAGCGCCCCCGACTCTATGGGGCCACCGCGACCCCAGCCCCCGGGCCGGGCCGGGCCGGGCCGGGCCCCGGGAGGCTGGCTGGGCTACAGTCACGTCGCGGCGCGGCGGCGCTCGCGTGACTGTCTGTCCAACGAGACCTGACAGTGCCTGTTGCCGACAACAGGGGAGCAGTAGCCCAAGCATCGTCACCTGGACGCTGCGTTTTCGTCGAGGGGGAAACGACGGACGAATTCTGTGTCAGCCGGATGGGGATTACCTCGGATTACCCAGGATTACCCCGGATTACCGCGGATTACCCCGAATAAAAAATCGATGTCAGCCGGCAGCCGGATTACCTCCGTCGTTTCCCCCTCGGTTTTCGTACACGGAATAACCTGCGCGCACTCAACCTCGAGCCGTTTCGGGCTGGGAAGTTTCTTGAAAACGAAAGCCTAAGTAACTGAAAACAGATTCGTGCTGTGGTGCAAACCGTTATTGTGTGCGCGCGTGGGTGTGTGCACGATGCCCTCAGCGGCACCTCCCTTTCCCCGTAACTGGAGGAAGCACAGCCACAGCCGCGTTCCCGCCCTTGGATCACGTTCCCTGAGTTAGTGCCCAGCACTGTACACACGCGGGCAGTGCCGGGCACGGCGTGGACCCACGTGGACAACAACGTGAGAGCGCTAGTCTGTCCTGCTCAGCCAGCTCTGACGGACTCTGCACTGAATGAACAGCAGCGCGGGCCATTCAGACGGCTGTTGGGGTGGGCCGCGCGGCGCCAGTGCCGCTGCCTCGCTCACGTGCCCCCGTCCGGCTGAGCATCGCGAGTAATCACTTTTTCTGCTGGTCGGGGTGGCGCGGGTGGCGGTGAGCGGGGCGCTCTCCCACACAACAGTTAGCGACGCAAGGCGCTGCAGAAACCGCCACGCATAAGTGTTGGAGTCGCGTGTCTGTGACCGCAAGGCGGCGCACGGCGGCGCAGAGCCCAACACTGACGCGGCACAGGTTGCAGCAGAAACTTTATTGTTAGTTCCTGAAACGCGAAACCGTCAACATTTTCTGCGAAACCGGGTAGAAAGACGCAGAGCTGGACGCAGACACGTTGGGTGTACGAAAATTCCATCATAACGTGTTCCGTGGAAGGCGAGCGCGCGACGTCTACACCATTCATGTTTTTACATTCCGACGACGGAATTTTGAGTGTTTTTTTTCTACGATGGAGAATTTAAAGGGTTGGGCAGTGACAGTAACAACGCCCACATGCTCGAAGGTCGCCAGGGTCACGACAAGTCTCATGAATCATGTCTTATGGCTAATAAAACGGGTATCACCAGGTACCACCTCCAGGCCTCTGATTTCAAGTGACAAGTCCTAAGTGATCGTCCCACCAGAGCAAAAACAATCAATTACTCCGATCCGCCACATCACGTCTTCTCATGCCGGGCAGCGGCGGACACCGGCGGACGTACCCAGCGCTTTCGCTTTGTTTTCTGATGACGGCAAGCGACTTTCCGCGGATGGAAGTTGCCACCACTCGGGTCCCTCCCTACGCTAAGCAAGCAGCCCAGGGCAGCTGTCTATCAAATTCAAATTTGGCGCGCCGCTCCGAACCAAAAGGCATCGTGAAAGCGAACAAGCGGGGTGGAGACCACACAAAGCGGTAGCCATTTACTGATTTGCATTCATTACGTCATTTATTTACGATTTACACAGGATCACTCTTCATTCAAGATTCATGGGACCGCCAAGCTGCGGCGCAAAGGAAGAGGAACAGGCGAGAGAGAAGGGGAGTGGGAGGAAGGGGGTAAAGAAACAGAAACATGATGGACAAAAAGGAGAGAGGAGGGGGGGGGGGGGTTACAGGGAGAGCGGTAAGATGGGACTTCAGAGGCCATGAATATGCAGGCGAGCTGCCTGCCGTTTGTGTTGCTGCTTTTGCCGACAGCGAAGCGCGGTGCACCAAGGCATGGAACTAAACGCAAACGCACGCACTGCTCGAGGCCCGGAGCGTGAGTCTGGTTCCAATGCTGGGCTGCCATGGGCTGCCATGGGCTGCCATGGGCTGCCATGGGCTGCCATGGGCTGCCATGGGCTGCCATGGGCTGCCATGGACTGCTACGGGCTGCCCGCTGGCCCCCGGCCCTCTGCTCGACCCTACCTCCAGCTGATCCCTGCAGGGGACGCCGACCGAAACTCACCTGAAACATAACAAAACAGGTCAAGGAGTGCGTCAGAGGCTGGCTATTGGCAGCGTCCTATAACTTCACGAAAGACGTAACGCAAAAATGTTATAAAACGTATATTTTTCGTCTTTGAAAAATTACGTTACGTTAATTATTTTATATTAATGTCGGAGCTATCAAAGTTAATGTTAATATCATTAACATTTGCTTCCTGGTACGTTATTACGCTCCTATCGGTAGAGATATTCGGGTTAAAAGAGAAGTGTTGTCCCGTAGCTTGGCCTCTAGGACCACCGGCCGTGCAGGCGAGTGGCCAGGCCAATGGCTAGGCGTTATTATGCCGTTATTTTATAACGCTATTGTCATGACATTTCCCCTGCGTTCAGAGGAAATAACGTTAAAAACCATGATATTTGTGAAAGTTACATGTTTTGTTCACAACATTTCAATTAAAGAAAATCCCTAGTGTTACGTTAAGTTGCGGAACCCTGGCCATTGACTGACCCGACAGCACGCCCACGCCCAAGCCTTGGCCTAGACGACGGTGCGACTTCAAAGGTCTGTCCGCCTGGTGTTGGCAGGTCATATCGCAGCAGTCTTGAAATTTCCCTCCGCTCCGCTGGCCCCCACCTGCCGCTGCCGCCGCTGCCACCGCTGCCCCCACCTTGCCGCCGCTGCGTCCGACCGAACGCGGCCACGCGGCGCCCGGGAAAATCAAGTTACGGAGGCGACTTGCGAATGCCGCGCGGGTTAGCACTCCAACAGGTTTTCATTTCAATACGGGCATAAAGATGAGTGACGATGGCGCGGCTTCATGGGCCGGTGAGAGTGAAAAGTAAATCAACGCCGTCCCCGGGGTCTTGTTCTACAGTACACTCCCAAGTCCTTGCGGACGAACCGTTTGCGTTGTCATGCCAGTTTGGGCGGGAGGCCGCAGTTCGTGAAACAGATAGTGTTACGGTTCGACATGTCGGCTCCACTTCCGGACACGGCAGCATCGGGATGGCCGGCAGCATATTTCCCGAAATGCGCACTCGCCGGTGCGAAAGCTACTGGGGGCACGTCAAACCCGTCGTGCGGTAACAAGGCGATGGCCAGGCACCCGGGGCACTCCCACCCGGCCCCAACACCAACCTGTTTCTGCCGAGATTTTAACAAGACCGCCGATAAATCAACACACAGACACACACAGCCACGCCGCGTCGCGCCACTCGAGGGCGACGCGACACGTCGGCACAGAGTTCATAAAAGTCATCGACACGCAAGGCGGCGTGAGACAGGTGGAGTCGGCGTGATACGGACTCGGCACGGCACGGTGCTCCAGCGGGCAGGCAGGCTATCCGCGGGATGCGATGGCTCCTTCGAGGAGGCGGAGAGGATGTGAAGGAGGGCGCGACACAACCGAGTCGCCTGCTGGAAGGGAAATGCAAAGCTGACAACGGGACGGGCTGTAGATGTGGGGCACGGATGACCTGGCGCTGGCTGCAGTGCCGCGCTGCCGGCGCTGCCCTGCCCTGCCCAGACACAACTAGTTCAGTCATACCTCTCCGCGCGATCGGGGGACCGATACTACAGACACTCGCGCTGCCCCGCCCCGGCACTGCCCCGGCACTGCCCCGGCACCGCTGTGCGCACTGCATGTGCCGACAAGGACGAGAGGGCGGCGAAGCAGGCGGAGTCTGTTTCCCATGGAGCACTATTGGGCCGCCGCACCGCACACAAAGTTGGTATCATCCGGTATCGGCAGCGCACGAGTCAATACGTAAATTGGGCCAAACAAACAAAGTCTGCACGGCGCGTACCGGCGGGCTGAACTGGGTCACAGGTAGGGCGGGCTATTTACACAAAGGCAGACGATTAGCTGTGTGGGAAACGCACAGTGACACCGTAACTCCCAGACCCAGCTCCGCCCAGCTCACACTCGTGAGTCAGCGCCGGGCCGAGCCGGGACGAGTCGGGGGCCGAGCCGAGCCAAGCCGAGCCACTCGTTACGCCACGCGATGCACAGCCTATCATTTTCCCTTCAAACGGCAGCGGGGGAAATGGCAGCAGGACAGCGAGATGAATCGAGGTGACCGGACAACAAGCTGGTTGGCCGGCCTCTGCCCAGACGCGATGCGCACGGATACGCCACGCCGCATCGGTTCCCTTGGATCCCCGCTCCCGGTTCCCCGCAGGTCCCCTTGGTTCCTTTGGTTCCCTTGGTTCCCTTGGTTCCCTTGGTTCGCTTTGGATCCCTTGGTTCCTTTGGTTCCCCCGGTTTCCTCTGGTTCCCCCGGTTCCCTTGGATCCCTTGGGTCCCTTGGTTCCTTTGGTTCCCCCGGTGTCCCTTAGTTCCTTTGGTTCCCCCGGTTTCCTCTGGTTCCCCCGGTTCCCTTGGTTCCCTTGGTTCCTTTGGTTTCGCTGGTTCCCCCGGTTTCCCCAGTCCCTTATGCGCGGCTCCCTGATTCGGGAACCGGACGGACAAAGGCCCGGAGGCTGTTTGCTGGCGTTTGGCGATCACCACCGCCTGCCGGGCTCTGCCGGGCTCTGCCGGGCTCTGCCGCGCCGCGCCGGGACTGGGACCTCCCCCTTATTTTCATTCCAGTCAGACCGGGACTCGTTGGGCAAACAAGCCGAGGACACACCCCGAGGGCAGCATCGATCTTAATTACGGCGTCCAAGTGAGCACCGCTAGCCGTAATCCGGACCTGAAAGAAACTAAAAGAAGTTCGCCGACAGTGGGGGTCAGTTGTTTACAGAACTTGCCATAGGCCGCATGCAACCCAACGGACAAAGATGTAACAGATTTCTGCGCTTCGCCATCTCTTGAACGTTTTCAACTGCTTCCGAAGATGTGAACACGAATCGAGACCGCGGCTAAAAGCAAACCGGGCTGGAGACGCGAGTCAACGCGCGCCGCGGACGACATGTTGACACAACGGATTGTGGCTGCCAATCTGTCTATATGCGCACGAGTGACTCTGCACACCGCGATGCCGACGGACAGTGGCTATTAGCGTCCTCATCGCACTCTGTTTCTGTTCCACTCTAGCCTGTTTGGTATCACGCTGCCCGCGGCACGAGCCCGGCAGGGACCCCGCTGGAGCCCAGCTGGAGCCTATGCAAACCAGACCCGGCTCGTGATCCTCCGGGGAAAAGCGCCGCTGCCGAGTCGCCCGGCGGAAGCCCAAGCCAAGTAGCGCATGTGTGCTCATTGCACAACAATGTCTCATCAGCAATGCGACAACCCCTCCCCGCCCCGCCCGCCCCTCCGGGGGGCCCCGGCCGAGCCCTCGCGTGCACGCAGCAGTGACTGCGCCGCCGGCCCCGGTCACCGGGTCGGCTGCGAAACCTCCGGACCCTTATATTGGAGGGGCGCGGAAGCCGAGCTGCTCCCACCGTACACACCGCCATGCAAAGTGTATTGGCCAGCCCGTGTATTCATGTGAAACATGACGATTCATCTGTGAAGTGGAGCTCTCGCCCAGATTGGGACGCGGAGGCCAGGCAGGCTGGTAGGCAGGCAGGGGCGGCCGGTGCTTGCTGGCCGGTGCTAGGCTGCCCACCCACTCCGCCCGCCCAGGGCCACCAAGGGCTGATATGCTGACGGCGGAAGCAACCCCGAGCAACCCCCAAGCTGGCTTCGTTAGCACGAGCACCGGGCGCCACTTCGTTTTGCGTCGTCGGGTCTGCTAATAGTCGCCATGACAGCTAAATTAACCAGCGACCAGCCGAGCCCGGCTATGGCTATTTCACTTGGGCAGCCAAGCACCTGTCGCCGGGGTACCCGCCGGACCCGCCGGACCCGCAGGGCCCCCGCGGGCCACCCGGCGGAAGGAAGCGAGGAGGGAAAGGAGGCGCCCCTAGCAGTGCGATAAATTCGCTGTCACGTTAGTGTCGTGGCGTGGCGCGTCACTTTGCTGGCGTCCGATCTGGTTTGGAAAGCGGCGCGCCCGCAGCAGCGTCCCACGGGTGTGCGGTGTGCGCGCGGCCGGCGTGCCGAGCGCCTGTAAGTGCCCGGGTAGGCCAGCCCGCACGACACGCGTGCACATACAAGCCGTGGTTGCCTACCCAGCGGGCGCTTTCTGTGCGCGACTCCGGCCAAACGACGGTCCCAGAATATAACATTAAGAAATGTTATCCGCGATCACGGCTGACAAGACACGTACATTTTGCAGACTGGAGCAGATGTGAGAGGCGCTCCCCTCGGAGTGATAGGTCGGAGGTTCCAGAGAGGGACCAGAGGGAGAAAAGGGGGCATGTGAGGCAGAAACGGATATCGCTCACTCAGCAGAGCGGAGCAAGAAATATCTACAGCCTGACGTGCCTATCGGCCTGTTTGGCCGCGCTGACAGGGAGAAAAGGGCGAGAGGTGGCGGGGCGCCTTGCCATTTATTTGGCATTTCGCACAGGACGTTATTTCTCCGCTCTCATTTTCAAAGGAGTCGGTACACTTTAGGGACAAAAATACTACCTGAAAAGAAATTCTTTTGGTTCCAGTAAACTACCAGCTTTGCATTACACAATTTGATTCCGGATTCCACTTTTTCAACGTGTCCACCAATCGAACCCGCACGGACCCCTGCAGGTACTTTCCGTGCATTAATTTATTAACTCTGCATCGCGTCGCCATCCATAATTTTGTGCGCGGTTGCAGAGAGCACGGCACCCCGAGGACCACCTACAGCACAACAGTGGCCCAGCTGAAGGGAACGGCCCCAGGCCCGGCCGCCTCCATTAGTCAAGCGGGGCGTCGTTAGTCCGATGAAGACGTCCATATGAAGGAGTATTAATGCCCCCGGGGAGCCCTGTGGGGCTGGGCCGGGGCACTCGCAGCGTGTGCCGTACCGCAACAAACTCATATCAGCAGCTGACCAGCTGGCTCATTTGTGCTCTGTGAGGCGACGAAATTGAGCCCATTCTTATTTATTTATTCTGAGATTTATTGACGATTTTTTTCCCTAAGGTTATAATTCACTGTCAGGAGTCAACAAATTTTGGTCTACACCTGAATTTGGAGTTGGTTCCTCATTGATTTTTTGACTACAAATTAATCGGAATACAGGAAAAGTTTCCTGCAGTATGCCTCATAGTACAGGTAACATTAACCTATCTGCGTTCTGGCTGGGCGCAGGAACGAAATAACCCCCTCCCCCACTCCCAGACCCGCTCATACTCCACCATATTTCCATTTTCGTCAAATTTGGCGCGCCAAGAACGAAACGCGGCGGCGCGGGAGACCGCACCGCTCGGTGTGGTGGGTGGGTTCGGGCCCAGGCAGGTGAGGCGGCAAGGGGTGGCTGGGCGCGGTTATAAATATAAAGGGGTGTGATGAGAAACCAGCCGTGTGTGGTCTGCTGCCTCGGAGAGCAAGGACAGCCTTCAAAGGAATTTGTGTGTGTGTGTGTGTGTGTGAGAGAGAGAGAGAGAGAGAGAGAGAGAGAGAGAGAGAGAGAGAGAGAGAGAGAGAGAGAGAGAGAGAGAGAGAGAGAGAGAGAACGAAAGTTCAATAATCACGATTTATAAGAGAGCGCAGAAGCAATATGCATCGATATGCGGTATGCTCGGGGAGTTGTTTGTGCGTGTTAATTGCTTATTCCTGATGGGTCGAACGGTTTTAAAAATTTACGTTAGTGCGCTTTTAGAGATGTTATATACACCTCTGCGGACAGGCAGACAGGCAGACAGGCAGACAGGCAGACAGGCGGACAGGCGGACAGGCAGACAGGCAGACAGGCGGACAAGTGGACAGAGAGACAGAGTGCGGCTGACGTTATAGATGATCCATCAGCAACATCTCACCAAGTTTACAAGCAACAACATCGGGCTGCCGGGCGCGGAAACTTGCGAACAAGCTGCGCGGATAAGCATGGAACGCCCCCCCTCCCACTCCCCCCAAAAAAAAATCCGGGGGGATAGAGGGGGGAGCGGGTTGAGCGACAACGTCGAAAGTAAGAGTTGTTCAGAACACCGCAAATATGTAGTCACGATGTACACGCACTTTCGCAAGAAACCTGCCAGGAAACTGTTTTTATAGTGTCGAAAAACTTGTCAACAAGAGAATTGTGTGTGTTGAACAGAAGCTGGGACGCTGACCGCTTCGTGCAGATCCACGGTCCCGCCACGACCGTACACACAGGCTCTCCTTCGGACGCTAGCAGTGGGCAGGGCAGTCGTGGGCCTCGGAAGGGTTACTGGGTCAGACGCGGACCAACACAGGCAGCGGCAGGCAGCGAGCGGCAGGCAGGCCCTGAACCACAGTTATTCGCGGCTCGCTCGTATTTCAGCAAATTGCGACGCGGGGAGCGCGGAAACAGCACACGACAACACAAATGACTGTGACTCCACTGCCGCCGCCGCCACTTCTGCCGCCACTGCTGCCGCCACTGCTGCCGCCACTGCTGCCGCCACTGCTGCCGCCACTGCTGCTGCCACTGCTGCCGCCACTGCTGCCGCCACTGCTGCCGCCACTGCTGCCGCTACTGCTGCCGCCAGCCTGGCTGATCAGATCAACTAAGAGCGCCCGGGCCGCGGGCCGCGAGCCGCGGAGAGAGAGAGAGAGAGAGAGGGGGGGGGGGGAGAGTGGGAACTGTGTAGCTCTGCGTAGCTCTACGACGGAGCTAAGCGTAGCTTGACGCAGCCAGTTCGATATTTTCCAAAGCAAGCTTTTGTTTTGCACGCGGTACGTACGTGTGGCGGAGGAGGCGATGATGGTGGCGGCTAGCGCAATATCCTGGCAAAAGCCCGATTGCATCGGTCGTGCCGTGGCGGTTACGAACGGCGCGGCATGGCAGCGACGGCCAGGGGGACGGCGAGGCGTCCGTCGCGATTTCAAGGCATCCCCGTGAGTAGGCGGCCACCCAAGACTTTCTACCCTATCTCTTTGAAACAGTTTGCCCCTCCGCGGAGTCTTGACGCGGTCTGTACCCGGAAGCGTGCCGGTGGTCGTTGGCGACGCCAGGCCGCCCTCCGAGGGTATCGCCACCAAAATCACCACAGAGAATCGCGATCCATGAAGCCTGGGGTCCCCGTGGAGCCCCAGCGGCCCCAGCGGCCCCAGCGGAGTCTGGCGGTCGGCCTAGCGCCCACAAAGGCCTCCTGGGCTCCTGGGCTCCTGGCTCCGGACGTTACTCCAGCCGCTTCGGGTGCTAATTGGTGTGTTCCGACACGCTCTCTGCACAACATGGACAACACAACACGGACCCCCTTGGCCCTTGGCTGGAACACGCTTACACACACATACACACACACGCATATTTATATATATATATACGAGTGTACAAGTCACGCAAGAGCGTATTCGGTCTGGCAGTGTGATCGCCTCGCCATGCTCGCCTCAACTTAAAATGCATATAGTCTGAGGCACAGCCGCTGTGGTGAGTGCTACACACACACACACACACACACACACACACACACGTGTGCTCGGAGGGCCTAATATGGCCAGGGTACGGCGCACGCGGATCGAAACACTGCATCGAGGCTAAGAGGGACACGAAAGAGTTTCCCTTTCCGACAAGATAAAGTACGGTATGGTGCATTCAAGTGGAAATCCACACGAGTGCAAAAGTGCGCTGGGTTCAGACAATGGTCTGCAGCTTCCGCGGGAGTTGAAAAGAATGCGTCACCACTAAGTAATTGGCATATAAAACATTTTTGATGAAAAACCGATGCACGAGATTACCAACTGTGTGCAATTAATTGTCGTCACGTGATCCCCTTTACTTTTCGCATTTCCGGAAACAGTGAGGGCGCGAGAGAGACGCATTTTAGGTGGGCTTCTCTCTCCCTCGGCCAAAGACACCCGGATGGCTTAGAGAGGGTGACAATAGGACTGCCCTGGTGCGGCATGCAGTCCGACAGACAAGACAAGCCCCCGAAAGGCAATAAGAAAGGCAGGACGTGGCGGAGATCTGGCCGTCCCCGAGCGTGCCGGCCTCGGTGCCGGCGCCAGCAGAGCAGGTCCCGGCCAGACCCGCGCAGCGCCGGCCAGGGCGCGTGCAACATAACCTTAACGCGGCCGGGGAAAAGAAACTTAATTAATTTCGTCGGGACGCGACAATCGTTGATTAAGAAAAAGGAAAAAAAGGGAGGAAGAATAGAATAGGATGGAGGGTCGGCCAGGTGATAACTCCATTCCGGCCGTAATTACTTGCAAACACTGCGTAACAAGGTGCCCGGCGATGACGCCAGCAGTGCCAACAAATTTGGCTCAAATTGCTTCGGTGGAGGCCACCCCTGCTGCAGCAAGGAAAACAGCGCCATTCCCAGCAGGTGAGCCTTTCTGGCGGGAGGGCAGAGGGAGCAAGGCTGCCGCTCCAGCTTGGCCGTGTCCAGCCCGGAGCTCGGGCCCCCGGCGGACCCCGGCGTCCCCCCCCCCCCCCCCCGGGGCCTGTTGCCCTGAAGGGAACAGCCGCCCCGCGCATCCTTGTTTCAAAGCTCAGAGTGGATTCATCGGATGGACAGCGGTGGGCGGACCGACGACGGACTAGCAGCAGCAGTGGCAGCAGGTCACGCCAATTGTCATTCCGGGCCGGGCCGGGCTGGGCTCGGAGTGGCCTCGCCGAAGCCCGGCAGAGAAGGGTCCTCGGCGCCCTGCCGGCTCTGTGACATTTGCCTCGCGCTCTTTACTCCGTTTGGGACGTGTGCGCTTCCGCTAACCGTTGGAACGCTGGGCCGCGCACAGGACTGGGGCGCCAACAAAGCCCCGAGCCCCGGCCCCGGCCCCGGCCCCTCTGGCCCCGCATCGCGCCCTGCCTTGTAAGGGCGCCGTGACTGCGCAATCGGTATCAGTCACTTTGAGGCACAATGGCACTGCCGTGCATACTCCCCAGCCCCAGTTCCGTGTTAGCGGACGTAACGACACATCAACAGCGAGCAAAACGCTCCGCCTGGCGTGCTGGAGGAAATCCAGCAGCAACGGCTTCACGGCGCCGTGCACCTGGAGTACACACTAGTACCCCGACATGTACAAGTTATTTCCATTTGATTTCAACACTCACCTTCGTACATCTGCGCATACTGAGGGAAACCCGCCGCCCGCAGCCATTTGCAAGCCTCCGCAGCTTCGATCTCTGCAATGAAGAAGAGGAAGAAAGTTTCGTTAGTGCGTAACAATCACCATCAGGAAGCAGTGAAAGGGCTTTCATTATTCCCACACCTCAAACGAGCACTAACGTGTCTGCGGAGACATCATTCATTCGAGCAGGAAATGAGTGCAGTGGCAGCGCTCGGTTCACTCGGCAAAAAATTATCACAACTGCGTCTACGAAATAGCTCCATGGGAACGCACATTTCTCACTGTGAAATTTTGCAATTGCACGTGCACTTATGCTATAATAATTATCATATCTGTCAACTTTGAACTGGGAAGTAGTCCGCGGTCGATAAGCTGCTCATCCTCCGAGCTGAGCTGAGCCCACAGCCCACCAAAGCACGCATGGTGTGGATGCACGGTGGGCAACGTCCTGTCACATCACCCCGGGCCGGGCAGGGCCCCCGTGACGAGGTCTCCTGGAGTCGCTCCTCTCTAAGCACAATAGCATGCTGCAGATTCCGGCAATAAATGCCGCGCTGCCGCGGGGCTGGGGGCTGGGGCTGGGGCTGGGGCTGGGGCTGGGGCTGGGGCTGGCCGCGGGGCCGCAGGACGCAAACTGCGGATGATTCCAAAGCTCGACGCGCGGTCTGCGGGCGGCACTCTGGGCGGCACTGGGCGGGGCGGTCGGACCCGAATGCATCGGGGAGTTGCGCAACGCTATGGCTCCATAAACTCAGCGCGCGTCACGAACGGGGCTCTCAGAGGTGTGCAGTGCGGGCAGCATAAGACAGCGGCGGCCGGCGGCGAGCTAAGGGAAGCAGACGCAGAACATGTCAAGCAGGGTGCGGATTTCCGTCTGGTATGTGTACAGTGTACTGCTACTTCTTTTGACGCGATACAGCAGGGAGCCGGAAGAGGTTGCCTACCGCGCAACATGACGAAAAAGGGGTCGTATAAAACGAATCAAGGGACACGCCGGCGACAGGTAGAGAGCCTCTTGCTCCGGGTGCGAAATAAACAACCGAACGGCGCCGCACCGTGCGGCACAGCCTCCGAGTAACCCCTTGCTCCGGCGCCAGGAGAGGTGGCGCCTACACTGGAACATTTTTACAATGGACCAACGCAGATTTTTACAGATTAGAAAACAAAATTTACGGCTGTATAGTAATCACATAAACCCAAGAGCGTCAGAAAAATTATTGCGAACAGTTCATTTGAAGCGAATTTAATCTGTGAAAAACGAGCAAAATTTCTTTTGCGTTTGAAAATTCCGCCAGCACGGTGTGCCTGGACTCCGGGTTGGCGACAGAGCGGTAGGGCCAGGCCTGGGCGGGCAGGGTGGTGCCGGGGCCCGGGCCGGGCAGGCGGTGCCGGGTTGGTGCCGGCGGTCGGCGCCGCCCAGCCGCTTTATAGATCCGGAGTGAGACGGATAGCACTGGCTGGGCGACACGCGGCCAGAGGCTCTTGGCGCCACACTGCGATGAGCTTTCGTTCACTTGCAGCAATAAAGGCGAGGCGGTGCATTAGACCCTCATTGCGTTTCCGTTCGCCAGCATCCAGTTAGCGAGTCAGCTGTGCGGTCAGCAGCCCAGAGGAGGCAGCCTGCCCGGCGGCACCCTGCAGCGCGCACCAGCGCCCTGGCGTGCCGAAGGAGCAGCAGCACGCTTCCTTCCGGAAAGAGGACGGGTGCCATAAACAGACTTTAGTGGACCCGGTTTGACTGCGAATTCCAAACTGAATTAGGCTTGTGCTGTACTTGTTGGTGCACACTGACGCCTTGAGCCCGGGGGATCGACGAAGTCCCTGCTCCGCTGGGCTCCGCTGGCTCCGCTGGCTCCGCTGGCTCCGCTGGCTCCGCTGGCAGGAGGACAGGGGTCATGTCGACTCACCCGCCCGGCCACGGCACCATAAACACACTTTCCCTCTTACCGAAGGAAGATTAATGAGAAGAGCACGGGGCTAGACCAGAAGAGGGTGACACGCTCGAGAGCCTCTCTACCCCCCTCTCCTCTTGCCGACAGGTGATCTCAACCAGATCAGAGAACGAACAGCAAACATCTATCGATTACCCAGCTGCCATCGGTATCTATAGCGGTGGCTAAATTATAAAGTATGTCTATGTGAAAATTGCACGTTAGCAAAAGCGGTTGATATGCAAGAATTCAAACGAAAGATGCCAGCAGCCGATCAGCTCTGGGCTGTGCTCGGCTCGTTGGCTCCGTTGGGCCTATGGGGTTCTAAAACGTGATCGATACAATCCAGGGTCGGAATCGACGGGAGAGGCGCATGTGTGGTCGCCCACGTCCTGCGGGTCGACTGGGCAACAGAAAAACACGACGTATATCCCCGGGGGGGGGGGGGGGGTAAAACAACCCGAACCGGCGACCGGGGTAGGCAACCCGCATAACAAACGCCTGAATTATGGCAATTAGCGCTCCGAAACCCGGCAGCCAGCCTCGTAGAGAAATAATGAGTCAAAAAAGAGAGGTGCAAGAATTTTGAAAAATCAACTCGCACACCCTCCAAACTTGGGCCAATCAAAGGTGGCCATGCAGCGCCCCAAAACGGGAGCATGACATCGCGGATAAAGGATGAAAAACAACTTTCTAAACAAAGCTGGTTTAAAAGCTACAAGTCATTGTTGGAGGAACTAATCTTGCCACCATCATCGTCCAGAGGGCCTGCCCTCCTTGCCCTGCGCCAACCCTTTCCGCTGTGTCCACGAGTCGGCATGAGCCAATAATCAATTCCCAGAGACATTTTTTGGTGCCACCAGTTTGAATTTCCGTGATCTTACGTGCGTGTGGCACACACACAAACGGGCGAGCGGAAAGACAGTTTCAATTAGAGGCATCGTTCGTCCATCCTGAAGACATGGTCGCGTAGCGTACGCTGCTGCTCCGTCGGGCTCCGCCCCCGCTAACTGGTCAGGTTCGTTTTGGGTTCTGGACGAGCCATTACATCTCTCCGCCTCCGCCTACAGGCCGCAGACCCCGCCGAAATCTCACATGCCGCCACAGGAACAATAGCGGTCAAACCATCGCCGCCGAGGGGTCCGTGCCGTGGCGCCAGTAGGGGTGAACGAAAAAAAAAGAACAACAAAAATACACTCGACCCACGCCACGGAGACATTGTTCCGTCTCATTTGATACGAGCCGCATCCATCCACCCCGTTGACAAGACCCTCTCAAAGGGCGCCGAAGAATGACATGCCGCTCCAAATTTACGAGGAATCCGACGTATTTCATCCGTATTGTTTGACACACCGACCGCAGCAAGTTTGCATCCTCACTCAAAGCGCCTCAAATTTGTCCTCCTGTGATAAAATAAAGAATAAAAGTCCCCAGCTGTTTGCATCCCGGCGAAAATGCCAATCATTGGCAGAGAATGATGACAAGCGCGGCCCCTGTGTATTATGTGGCTTGAAAAGGGCGCCAGGCCGGGTGCATGGTCACTGCACTATTGCACCTCTTTTGTTGCGGTGCGTTCGGGCGCCACGACGCCATTGTCCGGGAACGGGGCTCCCGGCCTCTGTGTCTTAAATGACTCGGGTAATGGTACTGTAGGTAGCAGTATCGAGAGGCTTCGCCGGGCTCCGCGCCACCTGTTATTCATGGGGAAACTCTCATTACTACGCCGAAGGAGAGAACCACACAGCACCGAGTTGTGTACGGCACCGTTTGCGGCAGACACCATAAAACGTAATCCGGTCCAATTTATTAACATCTGTAATAATCGGTCGACACTCGAAAAAGACATCTCGGCCGAAGTTTGTCAGCACGATAGCCACCTGGCCTCCTGAAAACCACACTCGATTGCTTCACAACGACCAGCTCAAGTCCGCTGTTGGAAGCCAAACGGGCACCAAAGGGCGCGATTGGGCCGCTCATTTCCTTTTTCGCGACAATCAGAGCAAAGAGGTCGGTTCGTTTAGCGTCCCGCGCCCGCGGCATGGCGGCGTCTGGTTGCAAGGCCACATCGAGAAAACGGAGAAATTAATTTCGCCGAAAAACGACACGAGCAAGAGCCAGGCAGGCGGCATGCGGCAGGCCAGGCGAACCAGGCGCTGCCCGGGGACCGGGGGACAGGATGGGCAGTGGCAACCGAGCCCGTCTTGTTTGGATACGGGTCTCCCTGCGGAAAGTAAAGTGGGTAAACGTGCCAAGGTAAATGACATCTTCCGACAAAGATCACTCATTCAAACAGCTGTATAGCACCAAAGTTTAATTATGCAGTCGTTCTTAAGCTGTGGCAGGTAGAATTTTATCGCCAATAGGAGTGCAGCGACAGCGCCAAACTTGCGAATAATGGACAACTTTCATTCGCGCGTCCCCCCTTTTATCTCAGAGGGAAAGCAGAAAAAAACACAACGCAACGACGCAAAAATGCACCTGCAACATGAGGTCGAAGGGTTCTGCGCCCAGTTTATTGCCCTTCTTTGTTAAGGAGCGCGTCGAATATTTTGCCGACGAAGAACACATTCCGTTATTTGTTGGATCGCTATTCACAAATCACTCGGAAAGTAAAAATGGCGTTGAAATATTTGCAGGAGAAATAGAGGCACAGAGGATAAGATACTTGAATTGAGAATATGGTCTCAGGTCAGGTGTGGTCCCATGGTCAGCAGAGAAGTCCACAGTCTATTCCTGTTGTTTCTGCGGCTGTCTGGTCCCCAGGCAAAACAACTGTGAGGACCAGGCTGCTCAACTCTTTGAGGCGGTCTCCCATTGTACACGCTAATTGCCACGCTACACTCAGATTTCGCCTCGCGGACCTTGAAGGTGCCACCAACGGCAGCCTTGACGAGGGCCTTGCTGGGGCGGAGGGCGAGCGCGTTTTCCAGGCACGCTGCGGCCTTGAGAGCCTTGGGGCACTCTGTCCCCCCACCCCCCCACCCCCAGGTGCGAGGTATAACGCGAGCAGCGCTCAATGTCACGCCAACTATTCGTGCGTTTGAGGAGGCTAACGAGGCGTGTCACTGATGAACACAGCCGTCCTCACTTCTATGAGAGTACTCTTTGAAGATTAAATTTTACCCCGAGAACAAAAATCATGTAGTGATTCACACGAAAGTGGTGGCACATTACATAACCAGTGGCTCCCAGAGCCACGAGAATGAATCACATTAGAGGTTCCGGGCCAAGGGTCCAGGCCAGGTGAGTCAGCGCAGCGCAAGGCACGCGGCGACACATCCACAATACGAGCAAGACAGGTGTGACGACGTACCCAGGGACTGTGAGCGCCAACATTTGTGCGTGGAAATATGCACTAGCAGTCCGTCAAGCAACACTCACGCGATAGCTGGTGAAAACATGAAAATATCTCGATAGCAAATCGGAAACAATGATCTAACAAGCGTGGTGAGCCATAAATTGCATGCAATTACGAAAATTTACAACTCTGGAGGACACGTCGATTTCAGCGGAGGGGAAATTGAATCTCGTTGAAGTGTTCTGTCCGGTCTGGCTGCATGTCGCACTGTCGTAGGCCCCAGCGCAGGCCCCGCTATGCCCGAGGCGCCCCGGGGCCAGTCAAGCAGGATGTCAGCAGGATCGCAGTGAAAGTGAATTATTTCCCGGGGAATCGAATGACGACAACACACCACCACCAGAGCAAGCGCCTTCACACATGGCAGTACTGCACGAAGCCTTCGGCGGTCGTGCTCTTCCTCCTATACTTTCTACCGATGCCTACATACGTGTCTTCAAGCCATTTTGCGCAAACAGGCAGTAACTAATCGGGTTACATTCCCGAGAGACCCGCCAGATGGCTCCTTGCTGAAGTGAACTGACCCATTTTGCCAAATGTTGCGTCTGCCTGAGGGCTCTTCCTCATCAGAGCCCGCCGCTCGGCCCGGACAGACTGCCGGCGGGAGCACGGCTGCCAGCGTGCTGCCAGCGTGCTGCTAGCCAGGTGCCGAGGCAAGGGGTGTGTGCGCGCCACGCCCCCGGCACGTGCCGCGGGGGCAGCCCGCACGGCCCCCGCCACGCCCCACGACGGCGCGCTTCCTCCGCGCAGCCCTCCCCCTTCCGGCGGACGTACAGCAAGACGCAGGTCGACAGCAGCGGCGCTCTCTCTGCGATAGCGAAGTACTCAGCGAAGTACTCCTGGTTCTACACTGTTAAAAATTGTCATAAAATTACGAAATATTTGGACATGAATTTTTCGTAAAGTCAACTTTACGAAATGATTCAGAAACTATCCGAAATGTTTCCATACTTTTGCGACAACTTATCGTATAAGTCAACAACATACGAAAAGTTTCAAATTTTGACGAAACAAGTCGTGTTACTTTTATGTTGAAATCTACAACATCGATTATAAGTAAATCATACACACTTTAAGAAAAGGGGAAAAATGTAGATTTGCAGAAGATGAAAAACGAAGAGAACTGAGAGGTGGGAGTGCGTGAAAAATGTAAACACAGGCACACAGCTAAATCTATGTTCCGCCGGTTCTAGGAATGTAGAATCCAGTTAGCAAACCAGATCCGCTTGAAGAAATCAGCACCTTTTATGTACCCGGATTTTTATTCCTAATTTCAGAAAGAATACGAGCACTTTCGTATTTTTACGACTTGTTTCGTAATTCAAATATACGATCAGTTTGTATAATAAAATTACCCAAAGAATTTTCGTAATTTTACGAGAAAGTTTTTAACAGTGTAGTGAACGTGTTTTATCAAAAAGAACTTGAAAGTCACATTACCATTGTGCTCCCGGTTTCCATGGACTCAGACCTATTTTTACAAGAATCACAGCGCTATCTGTCCACTCCCGTTCGGTCCCGTTTCATCCCCACTCCCTTCGCACACGTTCACTTCCACCTTCCCACCCCCGCTCTCTGAATGGGGCGCCCCCAGCAGCGCCATTCGTCCGGAAGCCTGGCAAACAATGGAACTAATTATCAGAAACCTATAGCGGGGCCTGAAGTCCTGACGGCGGCGGGGGCATTAGGGCCCGGCCGCTGGCCCCGCTGGCCGGCCGCTTGCCTGCCTGCGCCGCCTGCGCCCCCTGCGCTAGCCCAGCTCGCCGCTCCCGCGCTGTTACACAACCCGAGGAGCATCACGCACTCCTGGCAAGCGCGTGCGGGTGCTTGGGCTACGAGATCAAAACCCTCACCTCCGTGGCGAAATATTCTTGATCATTTGAAAGCAATCACATTTCGTGAACGGATTCAAATTTTTTATTGGTACCACCATTGTGTCAACATGAAGTGTTGAGGAGACCTCCCAACACTCTGTTGGGCCCCGAGTCACGCAACGTGACGCTGCGGCAAAAGCAAACCAGCAACACTTCCGCGCATTCAGCGAGTAGAGTCGACTCCTCCAAGTGCACTCGCCTGTGCCTCGGGAGGTGGACACTGCCGGAAACTTCCGAGCGGCAAGCAGGCACAAGACCAGCGCGGATTTCAGTACAATTCCATTATAGACCCAAACGAAACTATCCCAACCAAACGAACCCGAACTACCTAAGAGGTGTAGCCTGGGGGGTTGACTGCGTACAACAGACCCTTGCGCTGCCGGTGCCGCCAGGCTGCCGCTCTCGAAGCGAGTGCTTTGCGGCGCTCCACTGGCCCCGCTTGCCCCGCTGGCCCCGCTACCCGTGCACCCACGGCGTCTGCGCCGCTCGCCGTATTGAAATGTTACGCCAGCGAAATAATAGACCATTAGTATTGACCGTCCGGCCGCCGCTGTTGGCGCACGGCAGCCGTCCGCAGCCAACAAAGGGAACACCGATGCATTTCAGGCTCGGCTGTCGGTAGCAACAGTGGCGATAGTGCTGGCGTCTCTATGTACTGTACGCACAACCACTTATATTCAAGTTGACGTGCACGTCCAAGTTTGACAACAGCGCTCTAGCAACATTCTCGTTATTTCGAATTTGAAACTAGTCGAGGCACACGCATGGCCTGCCGTGACCTTCCTGCCGCCGCCCGAGCCGGCCCTGCCCTGCCCTTGGCGGGGCGACAGCCATCCTAGGGCAGGGATCAACAGGTGACGCAACCGACACCTCTTACACCAGTGTCCAGCGGTGGGCCTCGCGGCCCGGCCACTGCCCTGCTCATGTCACGCATTCCCAGTCCGTT
The DNA here is from genome assembly GCA_038380765.1 of Odontothrips loti. NCBI lineage: Eukaryota > Metazoa > Arthropoda > Insecta > Thysanoptera > Thripidae > Odontothrips > Odontothrips loti. Next base: position 17,108,221 of record CM076243.1, on the reverse strand, counting down.
TTCCACTCCGACAAACTGAGCACGTCCCCTCGTCCCCTTCGAAAGCACACCCGGGAACAAAACCTAACTATGAGGAACTACACTGGGACACTGGAGTTGTCTCAGCTCCCCGCTATCAACAGAGTCGGTGCCGCCTAGGAGGGCGGCGGGTTGGTAGACGACCCCTGAGGCCTCGTCGGGCTCCTCCGGCTCCGCGGAGCACTTACGTGTTATCGGGGGTCCCCGACGGACGGTACGCGGCGGACTCCGGTGGGCCCCGGTGGGCCTCGGCGGGCCCTACGCCTCTCGTGACCACTCTTACGATAGCCCCGCCCGCCCTGATGGGACCCTCATGGGGAGAAAGTAGAACGCCTTGTGGAGTCGCACCCTGGCCTGCCCTCTGGCCAAGGACCCCGGCCAAGGGCCCCACACAACGCTCTGCAGCTAATAACTCAAATGGCGAGCACTCGACGAGCGCCGGCTGTTATCACGAGTTTGCAGCAGCCTTCACGGGGGCGGGGCGGGGCCATGCTTGTATCCAATAATTATTCCGAGAGACGTGCACTTCCCACACGCACCCACAGGCCAGGCCGGAGGAGCCGGGGGACGTGAGGTGACTGCATCTGACACAATCGCGCGCCCTGTAGTGCAGGCGGGCCGGGCTGTCAGATTTCTCTGGTCGCGACGCCACGCCCGGCCACGCCTCACCTGGCCTGGCCTGGCCTGGTGCCGGTGCCGTCTCACTGTTTCACTTTCGTTTTCATTGTGTCGCATTGCCGACGGTGGGTGGCGCCCCCAGACTACCACATTTTCCTTTTGTTTCCGTTGGCTTTGGCGTTCTTTTTGTAACTCGAGCTTCTCTTCTCAGAGCGCTTCACATTCCGGTCGAGTTCATCTCTTCCACACTGCACAAATTGGACTGGTGGATCAGGATTACGTAAATACCTGGTACTACACAATTTATTGAATTACAAACAACATATCTGCGAGGAAAGAGCCTGGAGTTATTCTTTTTTTCCCAGTAACAAATTTATGAATAACACTTGAACTGTGGGAATGTTCAAATCCCGTGCGTCCAACCTGCTGATGCACACGCCACCACGACTCTGCGGCGTCGTCATTGTATTTTATTTTCCGATACGATAACTCTTGTGGCCATTGTCTTCGGCTTGGCGCCACAGCCACGTGGCACGTTCGGCCATTCACCTCGCCAAAGCGGGACTGCTGGAATCATTACATTCGCCAATCGTCGGTTCAAGATTCAACTTTTCCCCAGCCATCAACTACAGCTACTCTCAGCCATCATTACGTGTATGTATGTATGTAGGTCAACCTAAATTTGTCCCTTTCCTGACGTGCGTGGGAGTCATATGGGCCGTGACATGGGAACCGCGGAACCAACTTTGGGGAGGGTTTGGAGAGCGTCGCTCCCCCCCCCCCCCCCCCACACACACACACACACTCGGGCCGCTCCTTGCCAGGTTGCGTGACTTTCACACTGTTGGACCGAATATCTATCCTTTGCAAGTCTGCTGCACTTGCGAGCAGATGCGTCGTGGCAGCTGATGCGTGGAAGCATGCCCTCGTGTGTGACAGCGCGAGCCTGAGAATGCCATGGCAGTGCAAATTTGATAACTCCACGCGCGCTCCGCCCACATCAACGAAACTACAACGCTCTTTCTCGGTGCAGACCAAATTCCATCACTTTTCTCCCAATAATTTTACTCAGCCCAAACGTCAATCGGATTCGGGCAGGTCGGAGAAGAAAACGTGTTCTGCGGCTCATCACAAAGTCAGCCTGAGCAGCCACGCGGACGGAAAAATTGAGTCATCAAGATCGGAGCACGGCGTGGCGGCGCACCGCCCAGGGCGCCACGCACGCAGCACCTAGCGGCAGGCAGCCATCAGGCAGCGGCCCGCAGCGGCCACAGTGCAGCGAGTGGGTGCGAGGCGTGCGCGGCCCCGCCGGCCTGGCGTAGCCTGGCGTGTTGGCCCCACACCCGTTTATTACGTGCTATTACCGACGGCCGCACGCCCCGTCTCTGTCCCCCCCTTCCCGTGCGCCGCGCCACACTGAGGTGCGAGCGAGACAACGTGACGCCGCCGAAGGGATGGATGGATGGCACCCGAGGAATGTGGACGAGCACAGCGAGTACTTTCCCTCCCACCTCCCAAAGTGGACTTTTACTTTCAATAATTGAAGGCGCCATGCGCCCAGAGCAGCAGCAGCAGCAGCAGCAGCAGCAGCAGCAGCGAGCTCGCCTCCCCGGCCTCCCCAAGGGGGCTGCGAACCTGGCTGCAAGCACCGCGGAGCGGACATCGATCCAGTTGTGCCGTCTCTGTCACCCGGCCGGGGAGTCAATGAGAGGAACAGAGATAAACCGCGGCGTGCGCTGCGCGCTGCCACCGGCCGCCACCCCGCGGCACGGCCGGCCACCGCAAACTCCTCTCCTCTCAGCTCCTCCCCCCGCCTAACCCCTCGCCCCCTGTAGATGAGCGTTCACGTGCCCCGGCGTATAGTCTATAAACTGAGTCGCTAATAAATTTTGCCACGGGTACCCCACAGCGCCGGGCAGCAAAATAAGCAGCGAAGACGCATTCGACCGTGTTGGGTGGCGAGTCGGACGTGATATACGTCACCTTCCAGACGTTGAAAAGCGCACAGTAAAAGTTGCAATTCGTCGGATCGTGTGATTATCCCCGGGGGTCGACAGCGACAGCCGATCACTACCAGTGTTACCTTAGAGAACCACCGAGTCCGCTGAGATTGCTGTTGTGGTGTCGGAACTGTAGCCCAACACGCCTCGTCGTGTGCACCTCACATTCTAACACGCAGCCGGACGGATCTCGTTTAGCCAAATTTTACAAATTAGAGCCGACAGATGAGAGGGGGCCGTTTAGTTCGGAGAAAACGAGACGCCTGTTCCAGATGCAGCCCAGCGGAGCCAGGCGGAGCCCAGCGGAGCAGCCCATAACCACCATCCGATCTCGCGGCGGGGCCAACTTTTCATGCTAATCAAATCAAGGGCCGGGGCAGCCGGGGCAAGCGGTAGGCACACGGCACTACGACACTTCCTGCGCGTCACCCAATTACATCACCAAACGGCGATAAATCAGCTTCCCGCGACGCCGAGCGGGCTGGGCTGGGCCGGGCTGGGCCGGACCCCGGACCCACGGCTGGGGGACCGGATCACACTACTGCATGGGCACCCTGGACCCCGGCCCTGTCATCTGTGCCCCATAAGTACTGGGCCTGTGCTCGGCGACAACGTTTCTCTGTGCCGCGTTCGCACCCACGTCACGGAGAAAATTAGGTAAGTGGTCGCAACTAATTTTTAAGGCAGTCACTTTGACTGGATTTTTACAAGCGTTAGGTAATGTTCGGTTGCTAAAAAGGTTAGGTTAGGTTGCTAAGGTTAAGATAGTTTAGGTTAGTTGCTAACGTTAAGATGAAAGGGTTAGGTTAGGTTGGTCCTTGGCGGGCCCTCTGCCTAACGCACACGCATCCCCAAATGTACCGGACCGGCGGTCCCAAATACGACAAAGTCTGCAAGCTGCCGCCCTCACGCAATCTCAAAACAAACCCTCCTGGGCCTCCACCGGCCTCCGCCCGCTCCGCACAGGCACGCGTGCTCCCCGAGGTAAGAGGATCAGGATGGCGAGGGGAAAATGGCAAAAATAAGGAGCGATGGCACAGGATGGACGTACTTACGTACCGTACCGGGCAAAGAAGGAGAAAAAAGGGATTTTCAGTTCACTTCATTTCAGGCGGGTCAGCGCAACACAAAAGTGCTGCACACAGTCCTCATTACTTTTTGTAAAAATTAAAAAACGAAAAATTTTGACATTTAAATACCGACTCCAACGTCCTTCCAATTTGTAGCTAACCAACTGATATCCCCGGCTTAGACAAATATACAGACAATCAAAGGCGACTCCTGCAAGCAAAACAATATTGGAAAGCTACTGCAACACCTTCCTCGGTGGGGAGCAAGGTATGGCAAGGTAGAAATCTTGATACAGACACGGGCAATTCATGTAGTAGCAGCAAGCACAGTGGCGAGATTAATGGGGAGGCATTTCGGCAGCGGCTGGTCTACGTTTCTCCGGTCTCTTCGGACGCACAGCGGCACGGCGTGTCGCAGCGCTTCCATGTCACCCTTGCTGGCGGTGGCGCCAAGGTGGCGTTGGGGCTCGCGTTGGGGCACTAGCCGTGGGATTCGTAGAGAGATGCGGCCAGCGTTATTGCTGATGCGGACCAACAAAAACACTTGCCGCATGAGGCCGTGCGGGGTCGTCCGGGCCTGCGTGACACGTTACAGGGAGACCAAATTTATGGCCATATTTTTCGCACCTCCCAGGAGGGAGGGAGAGTTCGGAGGCAGTTCGGCCTGATAAAGAGTCCCATAACTGACGCGAGGGTTTGGCACAGTTGTGCGTATTTACTACCAGGAGGACCACCGGCCTATAAGCACAACCAACCGGGAGTGGCTCTCCGGGGCAAGGATCTGAATTATTGAAAAATTCCCAGAATGTGGGTCAGCAGCCGGGGCATAATGTCCGAGACATTATCGTCCGTCGTAATTTATTCGTTGCAAAATTGTGCGAAAATGCCTTTTTTAAAGCTATATTTTGACTACAATGTAAATTTTCCACACATTTCCTAATCGGCTTTGTACGCGGGTAGCGCACAGGCCCCCGCTGGCGCCTAACAAACTGTTGCCTCTCCCTTCGCGCCCTGCTGTTGACCCGTTCCGCTCGCTCTGCAGTGCTCCGCAGACAGGCACCGCGGCAATGCGTTCTGCCAGCACAGATCCCAGGGAACAAGCACTGGAACCGGAGCGGCGGCTGCGAAACCGCGACTTCCATCGGGGGCCAGCATTAAAGCCATGTCGTGGCCGCAGCAACTGCTTTTCATTACGCACTGCATGCAGAAAAAAGGAGAAAATCCACCATTAAAGATGCTAAAAAGTGGGCTCGTTCTTTACCCAATTTACAAGTGAAAGTATTTCGAGCGGAAGATGAAGGGTTTATTTTGAATCAAAAACTAGAGACATTTCAATTTCGTAAAGTTGAATGCTAACTAATTTCTTGTACTAATTTATTTAAAAAATACACAAACTGAACAAGACCTTCAATATTTCTTGTAGAAAAATTAACAACATTCAAAATGACACCTAATGTAACTGTCCTCCTTTACTAGATGAAAATGTGCCACTAAATTACATCCCTACCGGGTACAATACTCGTGCTTCTTACCCACATGTTGTTACTTATGTGTGGGAAAGGGGTAAAGAACGAGTAAAAAACATGTGCTAGCGGGTCTTACTTTTGCCCGCCTTGACGAGTGGGAGAGAGCGAGAGAGATCATACAGAGCGAAAGAGACGAGGGGAGGGGGGCGTTTCCGCGTGTCCGTCACTGCAGGTCCACAGCGCAGCGGCTGCTGCGTGCAAGTTAGCTGACATAACAAACGGAAGAAAGGGTAAAGTCACGTCCTGCTCTCCAGCGGCAGTAGCAAGGAAAGGCTCCGACCATCAACGGTTCCACTTCCATCTGACGTGGACCCGAGTCGCCTATCCCGCCTCCATGACGCATCCTCAGGGAGGCCGTGCCCGGCCGCGGGCCAGACGATGACCGCCTCCGCCTCATGCTTGGTTGCAGCAATGGTGGCTGCACAAAGTCAGCAAGGAGAACGATACTCTCCACCACCAGTCTCAAGCATAGAGTCCTTCTGACAGTCCGGTTCAAGGTTGCGTTCTCACCTAGGTGCTTCTTTGCCTTTACAAGGACGTCGATAGCAACAGGGAGGCTCTGATGCCCCGGAAAGCACCCATGTTATTGCCGCATGCACAGGCAATAAAACCCGGCCCGGATTCCGGATAATCCAACTCGTTCTGAAGCAGAAATCATTGACTTATGTTTAAAAAAACGTTAACGCTAACGCTAACGTGAAAGCAGATGATGTGAACTGTTATTCGTGGACAGTGTGGACAGCGTGTAACATAGCAGTTAATGTTGACAGGAAAGGAGCACCGTTGGTGGTGAGGTATATTAGGTTTAGTTGAAAAAACTTCCCAGTTCACTGACACATGGGCCACCAGCTCTTCCCGCACCTGCGCATGGGCGTCTTGATGGCCCCACAGTTTGATGGACAACGCTCGAAACAAACAGTTCCCGTCTCCAGCAGCGGTGACGTACAGGCCCAGAGGATCGGCGCGAACGGACACCCGTTGCCGATCTTTGGTCTAGCGACGAATTTTTGAAATTGGAATTTCGAAAATCTGGTAAGCGCCCCGGGTAGAGCTGGTCGCTACGATCAAAATCATATAAGGTTGTATGGGGCGGAAACGCATGGTTTGGCCATAATAAGCGAAAAACCGCAAAACGGAGCGACGCGACGCGACGCGACGCGACGTGACGACGCCTCACGAGCCCGCCCCGGCATAAATATATACTAGTCTGGGCGCTGCTCAGGCGGACGCGGACTGCTGACTGCGCGCTGCCGCTATCACTGGGCCGCGGCTGACTGCCACTGCTGCTGCTGCGCTGCCGCTGCTAACCTGCCGCTGCTGCGCGCTAACCTAACCTGAACCTAACCTGCTAACTGCTTACCTAGCGAGAGTCAAAGCTAGCTGAAGCTGAAGCATCATCTGCTAAAAAAACACTCAAGGTATGCGCTGTGGTTGAGATTTTGCTGAGAGCTCTTAGTAGCGGACCGTAGGAAGGGCGCCCTCGCTAACTATGTTGACACGCGGCAGGGGGTGAAGGTGACCCGCTACCCTGGTGTGTACTCTCACCAGTCCCTCCTCCTTTTATGAGTCTCAACCCGCTCCTAGGCGACTGATGAGGCGCTGCTGGCCGGGGTCGGTGGGCACGTCCTCAAACCCATCCGTCCATAAAGTGACCCACGGCCATCTCCTGCTTTTGTATGCCCCTCGAATACAGTTGTTCGGTTCATTTTTTTATGCGACCACAAATCTGTATGGTTTGTATAGAGACCGTCGATAATTCTAAGGGCCACGCTTGTGCTTTCACGTTAGGGGAGACGTTAAAAAAAAATGAGTACTCTGTAAAACTGGGGGCAGATACAGTTTCGTATAGGGAAGCTGCCATAACTACTTATTATAACTTTTAAAATGCTTCCTTCGATCTCGCATTTCAGATGATCTTCTCAAAGGTATCAGGGTCAAGGCACGCTGCGATTCCCACCCTAGATGGACCGAATCTCGTATATTATGAGTCACTGGTTCCCAAATGATGATGAATTCCTCGCCATAAAGTGGTGCCGCGTGTGTGCGATTAGTGTGTGGAACGGCGCCCCCCCCCCCCCCCCCCCCCCAACTGGACTACAGACCTTCGGCCGCATAGGGCAAATTTATGGCATTCATCATCAGGAGCCAATAAAACACGTTTATTACGTTCCGAAGCATGAACGGGCGTGAACGTGAGGATAAGGGCAATACATACACACAATATTAAGAAAACGCTCACTATCAGAGTGTGGAAAATCTACCGAATCCGGTCGAGACGCAAATATCGCGAATACATAGACTTTCAATATGGGTCGGTTGTTTTACTGCACGTTAGGTCCCCAAGGAGATATCCCAATAAAGAACCTGCACGACGCCCACAGAACTCTCTTGCGCGCACACTTCTTTCCGAAGGGGAACAAAACAAGCCACGGAGCAGCGCGCCAAGGATAGGATGAGGAAGTGAAGATTAAAAGAAAAACAGGCCATTGATTGATGCTTTAAAAGACGCTTTTACTCCGGCCGGGTAGAGGCGCGTGGTGGCCCACCCACTCCACCCGCCGCCCTCGCCTCCACTCTGCTCCCCGCCGTGCCAGCGTTAATAGTATTTTTGAGACTAAAATCAAATTGTTCCTTAAAAGCACTGTCGAAACGCGTCTCTCTTTCCATGGTCCTAAACGTCCATACTCCATTGAGCCTTCATCATCGGCTTCAACAAACTTTTTTAGAGGGAGATAAAATGTGTTGTACAGGAAAGACATATAGTAAGTACGCCCAGCAGGCCCTTTAATAACACCACCACCACGGACAAGGCAGTTCCGATGTATGGACGCGTGTGACTCAGTGTATGCCTCCTTTTCATTTCAGTAACTATTTAGCATAAGTCAAGCCAATTTCACGCAGTTGACAGTATATATGTACGGTAATGTAATTTAAAATGCATCCTGCTGATGATCAGGTTATTTTGGCTTTTCGCTACACAAAGTCTCACTAGACCAAGACACCCGTCAACGCGACCCAAATTCCGACCGCATGGTACAGAGAGCAAGGAGGAGCTCTGCTATTCGTCAGCCCTGACTTCCGGCAGCGGGACTTCACCAACCAGCAGTGGTCCTGCCCAGCATGCTCAAAGTTTCTCGCTCGTGTTCGCCCCCAGACGCTGCTGGCTGGCTCGGACGGCGACGCGGGCACAACTAAAATAGTCAAGTCTGTCAGGGGGTTTGTATTCGCCTCCGAATTGATTAAATCACCGAGAGTCCCGAATGTTACAGCGACATCCCCGGTCTGCAGTGGTGTCAGCTGGCCCGCCTGCCAAGCCGGGGGTAGGCAGCCCGCTCCACGCCAGTGTGCTGCACACCGCGGCACCGGTTTCCTTTCAACTCTAGTATACCGACGGTAAGAGAAATGGCAATTTATTTCGGAGCAGCGCTCCTCGGTCTACAAGCTCCGCCGAGATTAGGATTAGAAATGCCAAGCTCACGATAGGACCGCAGACCGCAGGACCTCGCGTGGGGCTGCACCGACGTTCACCACGACTCCAAAATTTACCTGCGGACAGAAAAGGGCGACCGTAAATGTCTAAATCTCACGATGTCCTGAAAATGAGTTGTGGAGGACATGGAAGACATGACGCTGACAACTTGTCTAGTTCCCGCCCTCCACAAACAAATCCAGATCCACGTCAGTACTTTCCAGAGTAAATCACTGGCCCAAACTAATCCCACCGCTGCCGGGGCTGCTTATACGGAGGACCCTGCCAACACCCATCTGCATTTTTTGGCAGAACTTTGCCTATTTTTCCGATGTCAGGATGGGGCCCCGGGTGGAGCCGAGCCCTGGCCAGCAGCACTCGGGAGCTCGCGCCGCCTTGCGCTATTAGCATACCGTGATTGAGAGGGCGGAGGGCGGTACACCATCAATTTGGAAATGAGACGCACGCTGGAGTTGCGGGGGTCAGGCGCGGCCCGTCACTCACCCCGTCTCTCTCAGCCCCCCTGCTCGGCCCAAGAGGAACAAAGGAAGAGAGATAGACCGCCGTCGCCGTCCTAGGTCAACTCTGTCCTCCGACGCGGCCCTTGACGCGCAAACACGGGAGGGAAGGAGTACGGTCTCGTCGGTACCCCACTTGGGATGCACGGCTCGGCCTCGGCTCGGCCGCACCGGCCGGACCCCGATCAAACGCCTCCAATGGCCCGTGAAATAGACACGGCTGCTTCAAGCTGCCGCCGGGCGGCGCTGCGGCACACTGCGGATGGAATTCTGTGCCCCGATGAATTTGTGCCGGGCCGGCCGGGCCCTCTGCTCCGCTTCGAGTGTCTCACCGCCGGGTGCGACAAGGCTGGGGACACTCGCACGACAAGAAACGCGGAGCACCGCAAAGGAGGCGGACAGAATTGGTTCTTGACGCGGGAACAAATTAAAATGCCGGGCTTATAACTCTGCTCCCGTCGACAAACTTGAGCGCCATCTGTTGTGGGGAGGGCGGCGAGCGGCTGCCGAGGCTGCCGAGGCTCACACGCCGCGCGTGGTGCCTTGCGTGGCGCTCCGTCGTGTCGCTGCCCTTCGTAGACGGTGTCCGGCTTTGGTCCGGCGGCCCCGTGCGGCCCCGCGGCTCCGGCAGGCAAGCGCAGGCAGTGCAGGCAACGCCACTCACTACATTTTGTACTATTTTGTGCATAGTTCCACACAAAATTCAACACAGGGAAGCTCACGCACACTTTTCGTGCATAATTCCGCCCAAAACGTGCGTAACTACGCACAAAAATTTGCATAAGCTTGAGCGTAAACCCTCCGTATATGCTTAAATTTGTACAATGGCATTCAATGTGCAGGCAGTGCGGCGCGTCACAGGTCCGACCTGCCAGGGCCAAGGGCGGGTCACAAGGGGTAGGGCCCGGCCGGCCCCGGCCCGCCTCAGTCTGAGGGCGCACAGAACGCACACCTCGCCACCGCATGCATACCGCAGCCTGCCACGTCCACGGCGCGTGCGGCCGCGCTGCATTCGGATGAAGAGACGGTGCCCGCCGGGGCTGCGCCATGCTGTGCTGGTCCGCCACCGCCGTTGCGGTGCGGCCCAGGAATTCGATGGGCCCCGGGACCATATCACGCTGAGTGAGGGACCAGAGCCGGGGCGTCGAGCGGGGCGGGCAGGGAGGGGAGGGGCCGGGGGCGCGGGGAGGCACACGCTAACGCCCATCCAATTGATCCCGCGACCCTGTGGATGCCACCCCGCTGGATTGGACCGACGACCCGAAGGGCCACAGGGCCGCAGCAGGGCACTGCCGAGCAGAGCCGCGTCGCATTCCTAGGCAACCCATGAACACACCGCACGGCGAAAGCGCCGAAATAAGACTCAGCCTAGGGTACATAAGCCGTTCACCACGGCGAGATCTGCTGCCAAACTCGCGCTTTTGCGAGCAGGACGGATATGTCCACTAAGTAATGAATATGACCAAAGCGGTATCCGGGCGCAAACAAATCTATGCGCTTCCGGTGAAAGTGTATGAAATGATACAATGCGTCTTTCACATTCTGGAGCGAAGTGCTGGGCCGGCCCATGGGCCATGGGCCAGGCCGGGTGGGTGTCCTGCCCGCGCCGCCCGCGGCCCTGTCGCTCAAACACCAGCCGGCCTAATCGCTGGGAGCACTCGCAGAATGGAATGGAAGCCAGGGGGGGGGGGGGGAGTGGAGGGGTCGTTGGCAGACCTAGCTGCTGTGGTCCTGTCGCCCAGCCAGTGCCCCCATCTGCGCCAAACCACCAGCATGAAAAGGCTAGGCAGGCAGGGCCCGGCAGGGTCGCACTCAGCGTATTTGAGGGAGAAATTGGAACGCAAAGCACAATTGGCGAACATTTGCTAACCGCCGAAAATTCGATCGGCTCAATGTGGTCACACGCGAGAGAGAGGAGCCAGCCTAGCCAGCCCTGTCGCTAATGGGACAGGAGGGCCCGAGCAGGCCGGGCCCCAGGCCGGGCCCCATGCCGGACCCCGCAGGCCGGACCCCGGTGCCTGCACCGCCGAGCGCAGCGTGCGGGGCCCACGTCACATGTTTACTCCGTGCACATGCACACACAGAAGAATGACCGTTGTTTCAGCAACACGCGTCTTTGCGTAAGGTGCCAACGCAACGGGCTGCATCATATGCGTGTCCAGTCCATTAGCGCACACGGCGATAATGGCCTATTTGTACGCACCGCGCACAAATGTCTCCGACATCGCCAACACACTGCAAACACACACAGAAATGGCACAACGAGAGCAGAAAGCGATCGCACCTAGAAAAAACATAACACAGGTGAGGCTCGTGGAAAAAAGGGATAGGTAAGCAGCGAACCCGGAAAACAACTGCAGCGTGCGCTTTCTTTCTGGCTTGACAGCTCAAACAAATGTATGAAAGTGTAAACAGCAGGTTGCGTGAAGCAGGCTGACGGTGGCGCACGTACTAAAATCGAACCTTGGTTATGTCGCCCAAGCGAAGGCGTGGCCTTTCAGCGTACAGAGTAACGGAAAAGATACCTCGGATGATTCGAAACATAGGTATGGAAGAAACTGGGATGTGATAGGCGGCTATCAATCTGAAAGGGGCTCTTTCAAACGGTTCAGGTGGTTTGAGTCAACCGACCTGTATCGAGGTCGTGAAGGATGCTCTAAAACGGAAACTCACCAACTGGTATTGGCCGATAAGCCACCTTCAAAATGCTAAGAAATGATAAGGTGTAGACACATGAACTGTACGTATAGTGCGTTTGTGGCTTCCCCGTGCGAGATAAATATTCCACCGAGATGATCGCTGCGCTGAGTGCCAACGTCAAACTTCCTTCTGCCCAAGACAAGAACTCCAGCGGTTCGAGCATAGGACGTGGGCGCTGATTGGAGCGCCGGTGGCTCAGCTAGCCCGTCAGTCTGCTCAGCAGCTCAGCGCAGCATCATAATTCCGTTGGTTCTTGCTATGGCGCCCAGGACCAGGCGGGCGAGCCAAACGAACCAAGTAATGGGGAGATTTTCTCTGTGAAGGCAGCAGTAGTTCTTTCACGAGGAAATAAAGGGACGCGTTACGGCCGAGTGATTTTTCGGCTGAAAAAAGCACAAGGCGCGCGCCGCCCTGGTTCTGCACTACGACGCCCCCTCGAAAGGGACCTGTTAAGTAACGCAACTGGTAGGCTAATCCCAAACGGTTGTGTGGGTTCGACCCGAACAGGCCTTTCAGTGTTTACTGTATCGTCCTCATAGCGAACAGAGTTTATTTTTGTTTATCTGGTTGATTAGATCTGGCATGTTCCGCATCGCAACGGTGGATCTCTTGTGATCAATACACCCCCCCCCCCCTCCCTGTAGATATACGCTACACAGATGTCGCGCGATATAACTGCTTCCCATCCCGAGGCTCACAATTCTTTGCATTTCCGCCTGTGCTCAGAATACGGGGTGTTACGACTCATCAAACTGAGTGTGACGAGAAAACGGTCGTCCGTAGTCGGCAGGGACCCTGCGGCGCAGTGCGTTCCTGCCGAGCCCTCCGGAGCCCTTCGGCCCACGGATTATGTCACGACAAGACTGCGTGTGACAGGGCGGCCCGATAGTCCCTGAGGATGAGTCCGCCGGGGCACTGCCCGGCACTGCCCTCCCCGCTCCAACTGCTCCAGTAGAAAACTAGATTTAATGCGGCCGTACCGACAAGTCTATCGGTCTCCGTCTAATCCCCTGGACCAGAAGTGGAGTGAGCGAGAGAGACGGCGTGCCATGGCAATGCCCCGAGGGACGGCCCTTAGCCAAGAGACCTAGGACAAGGCGGAGGCCCACCGCCCCGAAAGCCCTCTACCAGCGATCGCAGCTGTTCCAATTTATTGCCTAAACCGCAAGTCATCATGTCGAAATCCGCACTATCGCATCTTCTTTACGGATTCGTAATGTCTTCGGCTGGATAACTTCTGTGAACAAAACAGATGGGTGGTCGGACCAATGAGTTCGACAGATTTCATGCATAAAATTGAGGGATTTAGAAACAGGGCAAGGACCTGTCGAATAATGTTGTCAGTACGGAAAGACAAAGTAGGCTCTCTCTCCAGGATCTATTCCATCATTGGTGTTCCATATCCCACTTCAACTCAAGCCAAGCAGTCCACCCTTAAGTCTCTTCCGCGGTCTTGGTCCGCTGACCCCCGCGTGGCGTCGGTCACGCCAATGGCAGCCGGGTGGCCGGGGTGGCCAGCAAATCCCATCGCCCGACCGGGCGGTGCGGCACAGCCGGGCACCCGGGCACGGCGCGGAGGGTTGCGTTATTTTGGGCCCCAGGGCCGTGTGTTCAGGCCGCGCCGCGGCATCGCTTTGTGGGGTCCAGAAGGGCACACCGGGGGGGGGGGGGCAATAGGAGGGTCGGGGAGAGGGGGGTCGGGGACACTTCTGTAGGGGCGCTCGTCTGGAACACTGAGCTCCACTCCCGACGGCCATGCCTCCATTGCTCTGGTGTGGTGGCGCCGGCGCCTGCCTTCCCACCTCTCCCTCCATCCATCCTTTTCTTTCACGCAAAAAAAATGCAGAATATTGATTTTGCACAAACCGCGTACGCGGATGCCGGGCTGTGTACGGCTTTCCTTCTCACACAACAGCGTTGAGTCGCACCAGCCGCAGCAGCCCCGCGATCGCATCCCGCGTACGTTGGAGACTAGAACAATATCTGAAAGATTCCGCCACGCTCTACCTCATATTGTCACGTACGCCGGCCTGGACGAGTCTCGCGCCACGCGTCCGCTTACATCTGCCGTCTCTAGGAAGTCCGGGTGAGAAGCCCAGGGCCCCAGGGCCCCAGGGCCTGGTCCCTGGTCCCCTCAGCCCCCTCCCCCGCGGGCCCCGCGGCTCGCACAAGTTCGATGATCCCGGAAACAACCAGAGCTGCACGCACCACCATACTGCGCGGGTGCACCAGATCGGACTAGAAGAAGCAGCAAGAATAAATGGGGCGGAGGGGGCACATGCGGGCACATGCCAATGGCCAGTCACGGAAACGCGTCGATCAACAGACAGTTGTCTTAAAATATCGGAGAGGGGTGGAGGGAGGATGGGGGCCCTCCAAGGGGGCCCTCGAGCCCCACAACCTCCCCGCAGGGTAGGAGGGCGACACTCACTCAAATAACGATAGGTTCAACGCACTACCAACTTTTAGCAGAGTGATTAAAGCACTGTAAAAAGCTTGTGAAGAATTGGGGTTGTTTGTATTGCGAAGAATTTGTTTCTAATACGAATAATTCTTCGCAAGCTTGCAAAGCTCTTGCAAAGAATTAGTTTGCATTGCAGTGATCCCATATTCTTTGCAAGCTACGACGAAAATAGTTTGTAAAACGAACAGTTTCTTCGTAAGGTTTTGAAAGTGAGGCGTACGTGACTATATCCTGAATAAGGGCTAAGAAGAGAGGCAGTACAAAGGAATTCGCCGTGTGTTGCTGTTTTCCTCCAAAATCCTTGGTACCATTTGTTTATCAGGCAGCCCCACAAGTGTACCTGTCAGGAAGTTCTGCGTCCTACTGCTCCGTGGACCACAGCGCTGCAGTGCGCAGTTGCATGATAGGGCCCCCGTATCCTCTTGTATAGCGACCTCGTTGCCCAAAACTAGACAATCAGCCGCAATCAGCGACTGGCACGCGTCGTTCCCTACCGCAGTGTGGTACACTTCGAGTTGGGCTGGGCCTCGGTTTGGCTCGTGGAGTAAATAGATGTGCCCAGCAAACCCCGCGTCAAACCACTTTGAGATGTCATGCAAAGGAAGGGTAACGCAAAGCATCAATAAGAATTTTCCGAGGCACTCGCTCGCCAGTTTTTCGCCGTTTTCTCCGCGGTGAGTAATATATATGGTTACATTATAACGGACGATGCTCACCGTGCTAGCCCTTTCCGTCCGAGTGTTAGGTTTCTTTGTAGGAGTGGTCAGTGTGATGGCCGTTTGGGTCGAAATCTGATACGGTGCGAGCCAGGCCGATACCCACCAGCAGCCCAGCCTCACGAGAGGGTGACTTACGAAGCGGCCTGCCGTCGAGGTGGACCTAGGATGATCATCATCCCTTACGAGCACCACCGTCCGAGAACAGATCAGGATAGTTGTTCGAAAACATCACTACGAAACGTCGGAGGTGCTTGGTTATGAATCAACCACAATCATTAATGCCAAACTGAAAACAAGCTCCTCGGCCTGTAATGCAACGACAGTTTGCGAACTGACAAATATGTAGTGCTCATGTCGGCACTCCAATCTTACTGAAAACCACTAGCAACGGGGAGGCACCGAGAGCTTTGACGACCGAGCTCGAGCTAGGACGAATAATAAAGACTTCACAAGCAGACAGGATAGCACGGAACGGTACAAATTCGGACTTGAGAACAAGCCCAACATTTTTCTTGTAACATTTATTTCCCCAGCCCTCTCCTCCGACAAAACACACAAGGAGTTCACCGCAGTGCTAATTTTTGTGACAAAGAAAAGATAGGTCTCAGTTCATCCACAGGAGCAAGGAATAGTTCTTTCTGCTGTATTCATCCCAACGAATCTGGCCAATGACGGTAAGGGAGTGTCAGGGAAGGCTGGGGTAAGTGGCTGTACGAGTCTGTTTGGAGGGATCCAGGGATCCCACCCTCCTCGCTGTCAGTTTTGAAATTGGTTCAAGGAGCTTCGTCTCAGGGAAAGAAGGGACGCCGAAAGCACCATGGCAACCCGCAATGAGGAATAAGGCTCCGAGAAAAAGGAGACCCTACAGAGCCTCTAACTAGATTTACACTCTGGCATGGCCCGCTTTCTGCTCCATTCTAACTGGGTCACCTTGCTCCCGTGAATCGGGTAGTAATAAACATTCGGAGCTGTTGCAATTGCTTTTAAACGTTTCGCCGATGAATGTGCTGAAATGAACAGCCTGGCTGCTCCGCCGCCAGAGTAGGTGCAAGGCACTACGTATGTAGGTATACTCGATGGGTTAGAGGTAAGCATTTGTTAGGCAGAGGCGATGTATTCACCCCTTTCACGCGCACACAGGCTGTGGAAGCAATTAAACTTTGGTGATTGACTTGGCAACTGCCTTTGCCTTTTTGCGTCCTGTAGCACCGCTTACCTAATCACGGCTCACAACTTCATACACGCACTGCCATGTAAAAGCCTGGCATACGCAAACACACGCACTCAACCCTTCTGGGCCTTTCGGGCCCCGCAATGGCCCCACCCACAATCACAACGGGAAGAGTGGCCCCATTTTTGCCCGCTTTCTGCCTACTTTCAGGCGGATTGTAACGCGAATTGCCTACCTTTCGGGCGCCCTTCGGGCGCCCTAGCCCCCCCCCCCCCCCCCCCCCACTTGGATCCGCGCCTGGGGGGGATCCGCGCCTCGCGGGATGGCACTGTGCGAGACATCCACGCGCTTCCTACAGAATATGCACGTCCCTAAAAGACGGGGCCGGGCTTTGCCGGGCCCGGGAGCCGCGCAGCTCGTGCTACTGCCCCCCGTGGCCACCCCGTGGCTGTCGGAAGATCAAAAACCAGCCATTACAAGATCAACGAGGAGAGAAATAGAGCCTTCTTTGTCTACATGACAACGTTTCCGGGCATGACATTCCTAATACGTGATGGAACGCCTGTGCGCAAACTGCATTTTGCTGATGACAGCTGGACAGCACAGCGGAAATGCGTGCGTTCGGTTGTACGTGCGTTAAATAATTTTTCTCGCTTCTTTTATGCATCACCCCTCCGTGAGACTTTTACAGAAACTACGCTGGGCATGTAATAAATGATGGTCATCGGCATCCTCGCTCTTAGCCTCAGCACCAAACAAGTGGCAGTGACTCACCGCCACCGCACACCTACCTAGAGTATGAAGGGGCCTTCCCTAGCTTTTTATTAACAATCAACTCCCGAAACGGCTGGCTGGCATAGTTAAATACGTAACACTCCACAGACTAATACCCCCCCCCCCCATCTCTCCTCTCTCTCTCTCTCTCTCTCTCTCTCTCTCTCTCTCTCTCTCTCTCTCTCTCTCTCTCTCTCTCTCTCTCTCTCGTAGGAGCCATGGCAATAGAAACAGAGAAATGAGTTATTTTCCTTTACTGACAAAATACCATAAATAAGCTTTGTGAATAGGTGAAGAACAAAACGGACTAATCAACGATGCGCTGCTCTGCCGGATGTATGTCGATTTCATCAGGATAACGACCACCTCGCAAATATGTAACCAGTGCAGGACTCCTGTAATTATTTCCGAAAAGCCTTTTTCGAGGACTGGCACACGCACAATGGCGCTGGGCTGGCCGCCTCTGCCCCTCCCCTCTCCGATGCGCGATGTCTCACCTTCCAAGGACGGCCACGCTCCCACCCGAGGCGAGACACGGTCAAGAAGGTAATCATCACAAATCAGGAGTAAGTTTGACACCAGCGCTGGTTAGGGAAATGAGATGATGATTTTCACTTAGATCTGTCTTTAGAAACTACGATAACCAAAACGATTATTAATCTCAGGATATCTTTGCATCTTCATGCGTGTATCGTTTCAGACGTTCAACTAGACTTTGAAGATGCACAAGGCAGTTGTAAAAACGGACGACGAAAATCACTCGAAAAGCCATTCATACATTCATTTTTTCATTCCATAATACATGCATTCATTCAGCCTAGGGGGAAATAGTACCGCCCAGAGAGAGAGAGAGAGAGAGAGAGAGAGAGAGAGAGAGAGAGAGAGAGAGAGAGAGAGAGAGAGAGAGAGAGAGAGAGAGAGAGAGAGAGAGAGAGAGAGAGAGAGCGAGAGCGAGAGAGAGAGAGAGAGAGAGAGAGAGAGAGAGAGAGAGAGAGAGAGAGAGAGAGAGAGAGAGAGAGAAAGGACGACCGTGCAGAGTTTGAGAGTAAAACGAAAAAATATCAAAACGATGGCAGAAAACAACAGATGCCGAAAGAAATGAAAGGTTAGCGTAAAGGAAAAGCAAAGTCGATCAACTGAGGAGGCCGTGTAGCAGCAAACGTGGTATGCACAAAGAATTTCTGCCGGTCCATACCTTTGCCATCTCTCCTCTGCCAACACTGCTGTATTGACATTCAACCAACACGGCAGCTCCCTCCCTCACCTTACACAGGATACTACCCTCCCCTCCCCCACTGGTCCCCAACTGGGCCATCCTCGTCGAGAACTCAAACCCACCCAACTGCGTGGAGCCTGCATTGCTGTTGCATGGCTCCTGGGACAACACCGGCACCCACCCAAACCTCCTGAGGCCCCAGAACAATGGAGCGAGGCGATGTCCAGCGGTCTCCTGAAGAACCACAGTGAATGAGTCCGCTTCCCGCTGCAAAGGCAGACAGACACGCGACTTCATTTTGTAACAAAGGGTTCAGTGGAGGTAAAGGATGACCGCCAAAAAAAATGACTACTAGACACTGAAAAGGCAAACTCAAATCATAAACACGTATAGCATTTGTATGAATTTTCGACACGTTGTAAATAAATTGACAGCACGGGCGTTTGCGGGTATGGGTATAAGTTTAGCCCGAGGAGTAAACATCGCAGCTCTCAGCCCGTGCCGCTGACGGCTGGAGAAGTGTGTCGCTCCACACAGCAACAGTATCGGTCGGTTGCTTTGCCGTACCGCTGCTACCGTCTTCCCTCAGCCCGCAGCCGGCTGCACAACTGTTACGCGATACTACGCCCTTTGCAAAAGGCGGGGTTGAGCTAACGGACTCAACAGCTCCAGTCTCCCTCAATTGTGACACGACTCTGACCCCAAACTCATCATAAATAGAAGCCAAAGCGTTTGCCAATGATGTTCTCGAAGATCAAGAAGTTGAGGGGGATTTGGAGGCGATAAGATCCTGTAACCAACTGACTCCACTTGACACTCGTTAATTTGAATTTCCTGGCCACCGACAAAGCAATCTCTGCCGTGGGGGCTGCGGACGATGCGGAAAGGAAAATGCGTGGGAAAGAAAATCACTCTCAGGGAGCCGGTATCTAAATCAGTGCTCAGAAAAACTGGTGAGCAGTTTTGATACAAAAGGAATATCTCGAAGGTCTGGGTTGTGTATTTTTTTTTTTTTGCCCGCGTCATTCGCTTTGCTGGTCTTACCCTAAGCGATGAAAATCGTTGCCCCTGTGAGGATACTGGGGCGTTTCGCTTTCCTTCACTCCTGTCATCCGACATCCCGCTCTGCCCCCATAACTCTTCTCTTCTCCTCACCCGGCAGTCGGGCGCGGCCCGTGAGCGTCCGGGCTGGGCGGCAAGCGGAAGCAGTAAGGTGTGAAAAAGGTGTGGAATGGAATGCAGTGTGTGTGCGCTTGTGTGTGTGTGTGTGTGTGTGTGTGTGTGTGTGTGTGTGTGTGTGCGTGTGTGTGTGTGTGTGTGTGCGTTGGCGTGATCTGGAGCCATGTCCTCGGCCGCAGAACCCCTTTTGTACGGCTGCGGCGAGTCCTCTTCAACCCCTAAACACGGCCATCATTACGGAGCAATGGGAGAGATGCTGTGGCGCGGTTAACAGCGGGTACCGGCGGGCACGTGGGAGCCCGGCAGCGGCAGAGCCCGGCCGTGGCTGTGTGTTCAGCGAGAGACACCCCTTACTACACTGTGCGCAGTGAAATCCGGAAGCAGGCGACCTAGTAGTTCGACTGACGAAGACCAATGGTCTTGAACTTAACGTGGCGCGCCGTGGCATCGACACCAGAGGGGAACGTGAGAGTAAACTAACTCGTACCAGGCCAAGCTACAGCGAACGGTTACCGCAAGGGTTACCGCCACGAGAGCCGGAGAGAAAAACTAAAAACCATCTCTATTTCATGAAAGGCTAACGACAAGACGGCCCTGCGCACGGCAACGCGGCTCGCAGAATTTAAACCATCCATGGGGATTCTGGTCCGCGGCATGACTGAGTGCACGCTTTGAAGCGCTATCAGCGAAGCAACGGCCTTGGAAAGCGGGCGGCTGAAGGCGCTAAGGGCGCGTCAGGCGCGTCAGGCACGTCAGGCACAGCGTCAGGCACGTCAGGCACAGCGTCAGGCATCGCTCGGGGAGGCGAGGCCGCGCGAGGCATGTCGGGTTGCGACGGGTCGCGCTCGCTTGCACGCCACGCGACTGAAAGCGCGAGGTGCTCCATTTTTTCTCGACACATGAACGCGCGCGCGTGCCGCCCGATGGTCCAGACAAAGAACGTATAGCGGGCTGTCGTCGCAGAAAATGGAAACGCTTTTCCGTGCTGTGAGAATATCCTTTCCTGTGCGTGTAATGAGGGACGAGCACATTCAACGCCACCTGCTTCAGTGATCGTAACATTTTTCACGCTTAATGTTACTTAATGTTTTTTACAGGTGGCGTTGACACGAAAGTAGGTGCGACGTGTGCCCCTCTCCCTCCCCCAAATCTCTCCACTTCCAACTCTCCCCTCCCCCTTCCTTCTGAAACCACCCCTTTAACTTGGCCTTTGATCTACCACCCTCTCTATTACGCTGCACGTCTTGGCCAACAAAAAGGGATTCTCAGAGGAAGTGGGGCCGCCAGAGGCCGCCGAGCCTGCGCCACCCCAATGCCTTAACAAACCCGATTCGGTGCAAACTCATTTTTGGACTCTCTAAATCAGACACCAGAGAGAGATAGGGGGGAAAATCACCAATAAAATGCGGTGGAGGCTGCCACAATACCTAGCAGATCACACGCACACCAAGAGGAGGAACAGGGAAAGAGATTGCGTTTTAAAAGTCTCATGCGAGTGTCGCACGAAACCGGTCGCCGCCGGTCACGCAGGCAACGAACCAGCCGCAGCCATCCAGATGCACTCCGGACCCGCCAGCCTCTTCCGCCGCCCTTCCCTCCAGACGGATATTCCTCCCGTCGCCGCTTCGATTGGTTGTAATTATAATTTATTACGCGGCCCGCTTCGCGCCGCTTCGTCGCACAGCCAGCAAGCAGGCTGGCGGCAAGTGCGGCCTCCCCGGCCGGCGCGGCCAGTCCGGTTCCGATGTTTGCCTTCGACAGCGGGGCGCCCCTCGGGGAGGCCAGCTTCCGGTGCGCGGCGCGGGACAAGCCCAAGCCCAAGAGGCGTCGACTTTGCTCAGAAACATTTCACGTACGCGTGGCGCGTGGGAATCGAGTTGGCGACCGGTGGGCAGGCGGCAGGCAGGCGGCAGGCAGGGTCTTCTGAGGCACGAAGCCTGGGGGAATGCCTATGCCTATGCAGGGCCTAGTCCGGCAGAGCACACGAGTGTGCGGCCGTCCGCAGGGGCCGCAGGGGCCGCAGGGGCCGCAGGGGCCGCAGGGGCCGCAGGGGCCGCAGGGGCCGCAGGGGCCGCAGGGGCCGCAGGGGCCGCAGGGCAGCCTCCGCAAATGTTGCTAAACCCGGCGGCAGCGCGCGCTTCGTGGACACTCTGCGCGATAAGAGGCTACTTTGCCTACTGCAGGACCGGCAGCTGGAGCTGCTCCCATCAAGAAGTGAGGCTCCTCGTGCATACTCCCTACGCACGTGAATGTATAGGGCGCGTGGCAACGGCACAACACTTTGGCACGACAAGAACAAAATTAATAAAATGATACATAGCCTGGCAGAGGCAAAGGCACGGCCGCACGGACTGCAGGCCGCGGCCACCGTGGCGGTGACGCAAGCAGCAGAGCAGATCCTACAGATCCCCATCGCAGGCCGTCCGTACACCTGTCGCAGCGCTGCAGAGCGCTGCAGAGCGCTGCAGAGCGCTGTGACGGTAGCGCAGCGACGCGGCGGCAGTAACGAGGCGCTGCAGTCATTAGCGAAGCCTTATCGGGGTCCGAGCGATAGAGCACCTCTCACATCTTAGAAACTAGTCCACGGGTGTGAGATTTCTGGGCCCACACAGATTTTTCCAAATGAAACCGATATCTGGGTTATTTGGTGGATACTACAAGTTCGTACGGCGGGGACTTGTAAGACCGCCCTGCAGTTGCGCCGTGCCGCATGCCGCCAGCCCCGGCCGGAAGCTCGACGGTAACATTGTATCCTGCTTCCCTCCCGCTCGGAGTGCCGCGAGTGCGCAGGCCAAGGCAGCAGGCAGCAGGCAGCAGGCAGCAGGCAGCAGGCAGCAGGCAGCAGGCAGCAGGCAGCAGGCAGCAGGCAGCAGGCAGCAGGCAGCAGGCAGCAGGCAGCAGGCAGCAGGCAGCAGGCAGCAGGCAGCAGGCAGCGCGCAGCCCCCCAGGCAGGCGGGACGGGTGGCTTGAGGGCCTCGGCGGGGCCTGGCCGTGCGCCGTGCGCCGCGCAGTTCCGTTTCTGATACCCTCCGCGCGGACGGTGCTGCAGTGCAAAGCGATGCCAGGCGACAAGGCGCGATGTTTATAAAGCCTCGGCAGCGGTGCAGCGGCGTCCCGGACGCATCCGCGGCGCGGCTGGCGTCAGCCCAAGCGGCAGCCCCCCACCGCCGCTGCGGCCGCTGCTGCCGCTGCACCGCCACGACACGATCCACTTCGTACACAGCCCGCGCACCCCGACCGTCTCGGCGGCCGCGGGGGACCGGCCCTCCTCCTCGCCCGGCCCCGCCGGCCCCGCCTCCCCGCCGTGGCATGTGGTTCGGATACGGCACGCGAGTCCCGGATCGTGCCGGCCCTGTTTGCATTGTACCGCGCGCCTGTACGACACTTTTCCCGCACGAAGTCCTTCCCTTCCCTCCCTGCGCAAAGTGGGACCGGCTGGGGCCGGACAGCTTATAACCCGGCCTTCTGCACTTGACCGCCCGCCAAAGCAGCCAGCCCCACCGACGTGTTCCGACCGAACGGACACCAACGTGCGGGCATACGCGCGAGCAGGCGCGGGGTACCTAACCTAAATCCACATTACGTTATAATTGGTTTGGGGCGGTCGATTTCCCCACCCTTCCCCACGTTTTACACCGCGAGATCCCTAGCCCGCCAACACCCCCGCCCCGCCCCGCCGCCCCCCGCCCCCGCGCTGAGCTGAGCACGCCCAGGCACGCCAGTGAGCGCACACGCACAGCCCTGCGTGACAGCCACACCCCGCCAGCGCTGCCAGGGCTCCCGGTATCCTCGACCAGATCCGACGCGGGGAGGAATCAAGTCATACATACATACACCCACCGCCATACCAGGCTGGCAGCCCGCACTGCTACGCATCACTTTTGCATGAGAGGTCAGAGGGAGTTTCCAGGCGGAAAAATTCTTGGCCTGTGTGTGTACACCACTTGACCCGAGAAGTCATCCCGATTGTGCTCTCCAAAATAGAATGCTTTTTTCAAGCATATTTTCTGTGTTTGGCGGAGTTTCCTAGATCGACGGTTGCTTGACCCAAGAAACTCCGCCAAACACAGCATTTTATTTTTTTACAATGTGCAAGGACTTGTTTCAATCACTTACATTTAGAGGTCACGACACTGCCACATAGGAACTGGCGGCGAGAGAGCGGCGGGCGCCTGTGATCGGCAGGGTATGCACGACGCTCAGCACGGGTGCCCGTTGGGCTGCCTAACGACACGGCGCTCACCGCGGCGCGGAGCGGAGCGGAGCGGCCGGGGCCGAGGCCGGGGGCCGCAGGGGCCGGGGGCCGCAGGGGCTCGGGGCCGCAGGGGCTGGGGGCGCAGGGGCCACCACTGCCGTTGCATTCATTTTTGTACCTTCCATATAATAGCAACAAGCAGAGACCTACTGACAGTGTTCGCACCTAAAAGTGTCGCCCAGCAAGTTCGCAATGACTGCAGAGTGCGGCCGTCGCCAGCCGCCACTCCTCCGCGGCCGCCGCCGGCACACTCTGTGGCTCACTGGTGCCGAGCTTCGGCACGGCCACGGCCCGCGAGGCCTTGTGGGCAGGGCCCGGCGAGGCCCGGAGAGGCCCGGCGAGGACCCTCCCCGCCCACGGCGCCAATTAGAGCGACAGAGATGGAACTCGGTGCCCTGCCGTGGCTCTACTCCGCCGCGGCTCTGCTCTGCCGGGTCCACGGCAGCTCGAGCGTACATAACTCAATTTAAGTTGGCGCACCACCCGGGCCTGGCCAGCCCCGGCCCGCCCGGCACACCATAGCACAGCCTGGCCGGGCCCCACCCCGCCGCGACGCGCCCCGCCGCTCCACATGTCTGCGAACGCTCGGCGCGTAGTCTCAGACAAGTTTTCCGCTGGCCGCGGTGCGGTCTGTCCCCGGCTGTGTGCCCCCTTCTAGGCCTCCCTTTCGTCTCAAAACTAGCAGACATATGACCACGGCCTCGGTCAGAACCACGGCCGGGACCACGGCCTCGGTCGGGACCACGGCCACGGCCAGGACCACCCACCGGTCCCGCCGGCGTGTGCGTAGCCCGGCCCGGCCCGGCCGGGTCTGGCCCTCTGGTGGGTTTATGACACGTTTACGGCAGACCTTTCACGTGCGACCACCGTATGGCCAACGAACGCCGGGCCGCCTATTGAGTGACGTTAGCGAGGGTGGCGATGTGCGTGCGTGCGTTGCGTGAAAGGCCAACTAACTGAGCGCGGCAGTGTGGGGAGGGGAACAGTTAGGGGATGGGGGCGTTAGGGGTTGACATCAACGCTATCGTGGCCGCTTTATTTTTATCGGCGCCTCCAGCCCGTGTCCGTGGGGGGTCCGGTCCGGCAGCTCCAGTGGTGGTGGCGGTAGCGTGTGACAGATGCGCACGACTCCACGGAGGCTCCCACGCTGGCCACCGCCTCCAGACCAACTGGAACCGCAGGGATGGCACCGCACCGCACCGCACCGCACCGCACCGCAGCGCCCCGCCCCGCCCCGCCCCGCCCCGCACCGCAGCGCCCCGCCCCGCCCCGCCCCGCCCCGAACTACCCGAGCAGCACTACAACTACATGCTCTACGCCTCACCTGCTATCTTCCGCTCCCGGAGGCGCCTCCAGAATTGCTCCGCCTTCCGCATTGGCCAGCGCTCCGCTCTGGTGCTGAGGCTCCGGAAGAACTTGTAGTCCTTGAAGTGGGACATGATCAATCGACGCCCCCACGGGCCAGGGGGCTGCTCATGTCCATTGCCAGTCCTTCTCTTACAGCGTTCTTTCCTTACGAACTAGGAGGGGTCCTTAAAATCTAATGTCGTCCGCTGAGGATGCACTAAGGTAAGCTAAGTCCACGGTCCAGAGCTGTGAGGCTCTTGGCCTGGTCCACGTTTCAGTCTTCTTCTCGCCGCGAGCACCGTCGGCCACTCGTCTGCGGCCGTTCCAGCAGCCGTCAGCTGAAAGGCGCACAAGAACGGAATGTTACTGTCCGGCCAGCGGCGGCGCCGGGGGAAGGGACAAGGGAGGAATGGAGAGGAGGGGGCGGGGGGCAGAGGAGCTGCTGGGGTTAGCAATGCCTTACTCTAGGCCAGGACACCACTTTGGCGCATGCGAATAAATTCGTTTTGCAGGGAAACGAAACGAAACTGTATACAGGGGATCCTATAGCAGAACGTAAACAATGTTGCAAAATGCAGCCAGTACACTTGCACAGAGTTTAAACGCGAGTCCCGTGCTGGAGACTTTGAAAGCAAAGGCACGGTCATTTCATTTGGTCCGGACGGGAACGTGAAGTCAGCAGCATTGCCTTAGCTTTAGACGCACCACGACATGCGACGGAAGGGGAACGCGGAAACTTGACTGAGAACTTTCACCTGTCATCCTTCTAGATAAGCGGTCGGGTTCCCGAGTTGAACGGACATATTTTCAAAAGATACGCCCCGATAACATTTTTTGCGCAACACGGCAGGTTCCGCCGTTATAAAACGTAGATTTTCAGGGGACGAGGGGCGTCTAAGTAAACACGCCGTAAGGATGAGGAGAACGAAGGGACTACATCGACTAATCTAATTGCCCCATGAGCACTACGGGCCAGGCTGGGCTTTGACGACCAGCGCCCGGAGGGCCCGGAGAAGGGGTTCAACCCCTCGGGCCAATCCCTCGACCCTCCCGCCGCACTTCAAAATCATACGACAATAGCCAACCTCCCGCGCCCTACTCATCAGGTCCCATCCCCTTTCCGCAAGAAATTAAGATTTGTATTAATACCACCATTTCCCGGAAGAGGGTATAGTCGTTTTAGTTGTATGAGAAACATGAAGTAAATACCCACTTAAAATCGACTTTCACTACAGTACAACGACTGACAGCAATTTTAACCTGATCGAATTTTTTTCCCAGGACTTGAACGGCCGGTAGCAGCCCCTACGCGACACTGTCAAAGACCCCCCTTGCCCTGCCCGGCCCCCGCCCGGCCCCGCCCGGCCCTGCCCTGCCTCCTCGCTCTGCTCGCTACAGAGACGTTGCCCATGTCGTTGTCATGACAGCTGATAGTGTGGAGATCATCAAGTGAAACTTTGATGGAGTGGCGTGGAGTGGCTGCCATCCTCTTCCTCGGGGCGGAGCGCTGCGGTCGCGTCGTGTCAGCATTGTCTACCGCGGAGGAGGGAGGTGAGGTAACCAAGCCCAGCCGCAGGCAGAAGCAGAGGGGCGGCGCGGGGTGGGGTGGGGCGCGATAGATTCTCGTCACACCATTTCGCGGTCGCAACGGGGCGGG
Organism: Odontothrips loti; assembly: GCA_038380765.1. Lineage (NCBI taxonomy): Eukaryota > Metazoa > Arthropoda > Insecta > Thysanoptera > Thripidae > Odontothrips > Odontothrips loti. Next base: position 17,081,520 of record CM076243.1, on the reverse strand, counting down.
ACCAGCGGGAAACCAGAAGGAAAAGGGAACATGGCTCATCCAGCTCATCGCAGGAGCGTAACCGTTTGTTTCGCGCGGCGCCCGGGGATGTCGGGACTCGAATTTCTCTTTCTCCGAGCTTTTTTTTTTTTTTTTTTTTCAACAGGAGCAGGAAAATACGCAGAAATTAACAAAGAGAACGAGCTGTCTACCGAAACGTGAGGGACATTGGCGCGTGCCGGTGGGGGAGGAGAGAAGCGGGAGTAGGGCGATACACCTTACGCCGATACCTGCCGACTCGTCCGGCCTCCGTCACGCCGCCGTGTCCCGTGACACGTCACGTCACACCGCCGCCACGACTCGTCACGACGACGTGCGACAGCGGCACGTGGGCCGGTGCCTGTGCTTCGCGGGGGGGCGCTGCTGGCGCTGCTGGGCGCACCGGCCGACGGGACAGACCAGGCCTGACTGAGCGGGGCGGGGTGCAGAGTCGAGTCGAGCCGCGGGGCTCCACGCCAGTGCCGCGGCGTGGGGTGGGCCCGGGGGCGGGGCGGGGCGGGGCGGGGGTGGGCCGGGCTGGCCGGGGGTGGGATGGGACGCTGTGCGCGGTCCAGCAGTTCCAGCCCCGCCGCCGCACGTCCGGGCCAAGGTGCCGACGTCCCCCCTGACCGCGCCGGCCGAGCAGCAAGTGGTGCCGGGGCACGTGCCAACAACTGGCAGAGCGGAGGGGAAGGGGAGGGGAGGGGAGGGACGCAGGATGAACAAGCGACTTGAAACGACCCCACTAGACTGTGGGCCGCCGCGGGAGCAGAAACGGATAAAGGTTTCTCTACGAGGCGCCGTGTTGGTGGTAGTGGTGGCGGGGGCGGCGCAGCCTTTGCGGGCCACTTGATGCACGGCCGGACAACAGGTGGGGCGGGGCCCGGCGGGGCCCGGCGGGGCCAGCAGGGGAACACTTACCCCCCGCGCCACGCAACACTACGAACAGTGTGGCCAGGACCTTACGACGGGCCCGCACCCCAAAGCTGAGCACGGTAGCGACAAAAGACACTATTTATGGTTATCCGGCGGAAACTGCAAAAACGCGAAGGGGCCCCCGCAGCCCATTCCCCTCCCAGTGGTCGAGCAGCGCTGGCTTTTGTTCCGCACTCCCGCCTCGCTCTGCCGTTCATTAAAGTGCACCTGTACCGCTTCTTTCTCTTTCAACTTTCACTCGGGTCCCCCCGGCCCCGGGCTGGGGCTGGAGCTGGTGCTGGGGGAGTCGGTGGCGGTTCTGATCGAACACCCGACAGAAACCTAGCCCCCCCCCTCTCATTCTGACCATTCTGCACACTTCAATACTGCAAATCGGTCGGTTCGGACCATCCGCGCGCATCGCAGGCGGCTATTCCAGAGAAACAGAGGGACAGGCGCGGACGGGGGATGGGGGCGGTTGAGAGCACGCTGCCGCACCGCACCGCGCAGTACTAATCTCCGCCCGGTCCACTCACAGCTGGGGTTAGGCGGGGCTCTGGGCGAGGGGGCTGCGGGGGCTGCGGGGGCTGCCGGGGCTGCCGGGGCTGCGGTCTCGGCCTCGGGGCTACGGCTCTACGGTCGGACGCCTGCGCGTTTCCAATATGAAGGCCCGGTCCGGCCCAACCCGCCCTGTATTTGCATTCTGAGCATATGCGGGAGACAAGTGATGGCGAAAGCCACCGGAGGGAGGTGAAATAGGAGGAGGTGAGTGCTGTACCAAGAGGGTCCAAAACCTTCATTCGATGATAGACCGATCGATCGTGTGGCTGCCGATTTGAAATGGAAAGTCGTGTCCTCTCTCTCTCTCTCTCTCTCTCTCTCTCTCTCTCTCTCTCTCTCTCTCTCTCTCTCTCTCTCTCTCTCTCTCTCTCTCTCTCTCTCTCTCTCTCTCTCTCTCTCTCTCTCTCTCTCTCTAACGAGTGAAGCGGTAAAAAAAAAACCGGTTCGACCAAAAGTGAGAAATTCGACGAAATAATATCTCGTTCCTAGCAGTATTTCACGGCGTATAATGGTACGTGTAACCACAAGAAACCTTGAGCAAAGTGAACCTCATGGTAATTTAACCACGACTGATACTTCGGGCCGGGCAGAAATTTAACGAAGTGTAATAGTGTTTTTTTTTAGTTTCTCATAGTTGTATACAGGCGTGTGGGGTACAACCGTTTCGAGCCTCCTTCCCAGACCCGGTGCTGTCAGTAGGGAAGGGCGAGGCAAACTTCCAAACTGCCAACGAATCCGGGCAGCGCAACAACTACTTCCAACAACTCCAGTCCAGTCCAGCCAGCCGAGTAGGGGTCAGCTGGAGTTGGGGCTCGGACGGCTCGGACGGCTCGGCGCACAGTCGCTGGCTGTTTGGCTCACATGGGCTCGGCGGGCGGGCGCCGGCGTGTGCGTCCGTGTGTGTTTGTTTACCTGCCCCCCCCCCCCCCCCCCCCGAATAGCCCGCCGGCTGGTTTGGCGCGGCGCCAGGACCTCAGATGTCTCTCGTACGCACTGACGTCACTTACAGGATGCATGTGTGTGCCTCTCATCCCGCAGCCGCCCGCATGCCGCGGCCATGACCCTGACGAGGATCGCCTGATCTATTACCTGGAGGGTATTTCTTACTTCTGATCCCAATGGTCCCCGTGGCGGAGATACAGCTGCTGCGCTACCGCTGCTCACGCTCCCGCGTTCTGCCGCGTTCTGCTTCCCCCATGTCCTTGTTGTCTGCCCTCTTATCTTCATTTCCGTTTTGAAAGCTCCTCCGAAATACCCTACTGACATACCGGTGCCAGCGAGTGGACGTGGCTGAGCACGCTAGCCGCTGGTGTTGCCCGTGCTTTTCTGCTCGCACTGTAACACACACACACACACGCACACACACACACACACACACACACACACACACGCACACGCACACACACGCGCGCGCGCGCGCGTCTGGCTGCGCGAAGTTTAACAGAAATAAAGCAGCCCTGGTCCTCCTGGTGTGCTCGGCTTGGCTCTCTGGCTCCACTGCCCGCGCCGCTAATGCTGTCGGGAACCGCACCAAACGGCAGCTGGGCCGGCGTGGGGCACGGGGCGTGGGGCATGGGGCGCGAGGCGTGGGGCGTGGGGCGCGAGGCGTGGGGCGTGGGGCGCGAGGCGTGGGGCGCGAGGCGTGGGGCGCGAGGCGTGGGGCGCGGGGCGCACTCGAGCGGGAGTCGTTCACCAATGCCGCCAATGCACCTCGATGGGCACGGCGCGGACGGCAGGTTTCACTATTTATGCACTTGCGGTTATTCAGGCAAGGTCAGGTAAAATTTTCGCCGGTGTTAGGGCCCACAGGGACACATGGTGTTCCGTGACTTACGGGAGCCCCTTCCCCGGATACAGTGACTAGATCGCACCCAGAAACATGTTCTCTTCGATCAAGTCTAGTCTGACCTTGATAATTTTAGTCCTGAAGATTCTCAAATATGTAGTCTTGAACCAAGCTAAATTTAGATATCCAAAAATACTGTCTTCATTCAAGTCTAATAGTTTTGGACAGATCAAGTCCAAGTCCACGTTTTTCTGGGTGCAGGCGCGGGCGGTGTAGCATCGCGTACGCGGGGTGCGTGACGTCATCTGTGACGTCACTGGGGTGCTGGCGCAGCTGCCGCAGCTGCCGCAGCTCCCGCCTCAGCACCACTCTCGGCCCGGGCCCCAATCTGCACCCCGACGCGGGTCAGGGTCATGGGGCCGTCAGAGCGACAGGCCCGCCACCCCACTGGGATCCACTTACCGGGGCGACCTTTTAATTGGAAGCGTTTTCCTCTCAACACCCTCTGCCCCGCCGCGCTCCGCCCCGCCACGCCCCTTTCCCATCTCGCGCGCACACCCACGTCCGGGCCCCCGAACCCCCTCTCCCCCCCCAGACTCCCCGTTCTCCGCTCGAAGCGTTTAGCCACGACGCCGGAGTGGCGGCGCCTGCCGGTGAGAGCGAGCGTCCCGCATCGCAGCCCCCCCCCCTCCCGCCCCAAAGCACCGCCTGTTCGCTTTCACGTCGACATTACTTTCTCCGACCCCACGTTCTCACTACACCCCCTTCTCCCCCACCTGGAAACGTCCACACCCGTCCCAGGCATGTAGCGACCAGAAAGCAGAAGCAATATCCTGCCAGCGTTATGAGATAAGCGGATCCCGGCCGACAGTCGGAGGCCAGAGGCCAGCCAGGAACTTGTCGCAGAGATATCGTGTATATTCCGTGACAGAACATGAAGTCGGGCACGCAAGGGGTCGTCCATAATCCACGTGGACAGCTGGAATGGGGGGAGGTTTGTCCACGACTGTCCACGGCGGTAGAGGGTGAGTTTGTGCGTCTCATACACGACGTCTCGGGGGGGGGGGGGAGGGGGCCGAAGAGACCAATCATCGCGCCGATACTTCTTATTGCGTTTCACGTCCTACTATTTGAGTCCATACCGATCTTCAGACTCTACAAGCGTTCGATAAAGCTTAAAAAATAACCACACACTTTTTCAGTGGTTTTCTGGGACGGCACGTAAATTTTCACGTCTGCCCACGAAGGGGGAGGGGGAGGGGAGTGTTCTAAAAGTGTCCACGTGGATTATGGACGGCCCCCAAGAAGCTGCCGCCTCGCCCCGCCACTGCCGAGACGGGGTTCCCACAAATTATCACATGGCATTTTTCATTACTTTTCCATGACTTTTTAGGTAAAATTTCAAAATTTCCATGACCGTTCCCACATGAATTTTCTTTCGAAATCTTCATGACGGCCTCGAGATTTTCTAAAATATTTCAATATGTATAGATCATTCAATATTTCCATGACCTCAAAGATTTCCATGACATTTCTCTGACTTCCACGACCACGACCACGACCATATTTTCTTCCAAGACTTAATTTTCATGACTTGCTAGCAGCCCCGCGTTTGAAGTACGGCAGCAGCAGCCAACGGCGCAGAGACGAGACGGGACGAGAGCAGAGGCCAGAGCCGGCAGAGCGTCAGAGCGGTGCCCAGCGCCTGCAGAGGAAGGGTAGGCACTGCGCCGTGCACGGCTGCTGAGCGGCCGGCCTCATTGCCGCCGTCAGGGGTCCGAGGGTCCGCAGAGTCCGCCCGGCCCCCGCCCCCGACCCCGCTAGCCCAGTAAGCAGCCGGGCACATTGAAATAAGAGAAGGAAGGAGGAGATCCGAGGAGACCGGTGTTTGAGCCGTGTTCAGCGCTGGGTACACTTTGCAGAGAGGGTCAACAAGTTCCCCCCGGCCGTGTGCCGGAGGAAACCCCGCTCGCCAGCACCGCGGCACGGAGCTGGAGGTCCGCACGGAGTAGTGTACGAGTTGGAGTGCTTCAGGTCCGCTGCGGCTACGGCTACACCTCGTCACGCACACACGCTCGCACACACTCGCACACACTACCCCCCCCCCCCCCCCCCCCCCCCCCACACACACACACCAAGCATCGTGCAGCGTTTCGCATCGCTACGTCCCCAAACGACGTCTGCACACTCACCTGCCAGGTGACGCTCCGAGTGCGACCGCGGCTTCCGGAAAATCTGGAACAGGTTGATAAAACGGGAGGTGAGTGAGCCCCTGTGGTTCTCACACCAAATATCAAGGAACAAATTTGTCCGTGAGCTGGATGCGTTTGAGCACACCTAAATCTGAGGACAGTTTTGCATTCCTACACTCTCAAAAATGAGTGCTTGAACTACCGCAAAATGTTAAGTTAAATGAAGATTATTGGCAGAGTCCTGTGGCCCGTGACAACAATCTCCTCCAAGCCACTCACCCTCCGCTCCTCGCCCAGCCGGACGGTGCCGGTGGCCGTGTGGCCGCCGGCCTGGTCGTCGAGGGGCTTGACCAGCAGCGGCGCTGAAGACGACTTGGAGCCCAGGTCGGTGGCCAGGGGCGCCGACAGCCGCAACGACGTTGTGGACGGACTCTGGGCGGACAGCCCCTCGTCGGCACAGTCCCGCGACGACAGCACCGCCAGCGGCAGATCCTGAAGACAGCAGCAGCGTTTGAAAATCCAGAGTCTGAGTTATCTTCAGCTCTCCGACATCACGTTCACTTGCGAGTGGTGAACCCCCTGCACAAACCCCGGTTCCTAAGCTAACGGTGCCAATATCACACACCAGCCGAGTGCACGCGAATATGAGCATCGCCTCCGCGCCCGCCCCACACCCCCGCCCCACACCCCCGCGCACCCCCGCACTCGCCTCTTTGCCGAAGCGTTCGCCGCGACCCGAGCACGTTGCCGTCGCGTCGGCAGCCGTCGGGCTGGAAGCGTCATCGCAAACGCGCTGATGAGTTCTGCCTCGACGGCGGCGAACAGGGGCGGGGGTCCGGACGGGGGAGGGTCCTGGCAGGGGGTCCTGGCGGGGGTCCCTGGCGGGGGTCCCTGGCGGGGGTCCTGGCGGGGGTCCTGGCGAGGGTCCCTGGCGGGAGGTCCTGGCGGGGTCCCTGGCGGGGGTCCTGGCGGGGGTCCCTGGCGGGGGGGGGGGGGGGGGCTGGCGGGGGGGCCCTGGCGGGGGGGCCCTGGCGGGGCAACAGGATTAGGGGCGCAGGCACGCGTGCGGCAGCGTGCGGCATCACGGCAGTCACACGCGCGAGCGCTCATCCACGAGGAGAAGAGGCACGGAGTGCGCCAGCCCCGCTCTAAGCCACTGCCGAGCGGGTCCCGCTCCCGCACGGCTGGAGGGGTTGGGACACCCTGGGGATCACCGTACCACGGCCGCCTCAATAACCTCCACACTCCGCCCTGCCTCGGTGGCAAGAGGTCACGTCCAGGCGGCCACTACACGGAAAAAAAAATTGTCCGCTAAATATGCGTATCCTGTTTTTTTCGCCGATCCTGCGACAACCTGCGAACAGTTCGCTAACCCAGACAAAGTGTTCGCTGACTCAGCAAAAAATTCATGAGACGCGTTCTCAAAGGTCAGATTTCGCCGGACCAACAAGGCCAGAGGTTTTTTTCAGTTTTTTTTTTTTTTGTTACGTGTAACGGTGGTCAACACAACACCCCGCGGCCCTTGGCCTGTCCCGGGCCCCGGCCACCGGGCCATCTCACGTCGCCGCACCGCGGCACGCACCTTGGCTTTGCCGAGGCGTTCCCATCGAGGTTCGCGATGGCCGTCCCCGTTGCCCCCTGTCGTCGTCAGCCTCACCTGTGGCCGCTGCGGCCGCTGCGGCAGGGAGGTGACGGACAGCGCCGAGCCTGTGTCGGCCGACTCGTCCAACCCGCTAGAGACGAGTCCACCGTCTGGCTGTCCGAATCCACCTCGTCGTCCAGGGCGGCCACCATCGACGCCGTCTTGTCGTCGCCGGAGTCGCTGGCGGCGGCCACCCTCTCCGTGGCGGGCGGCGGGAGGGTGACGGCGCCGGCCGCTGCCGTGGAGGCCGTCTGCGTCTCCACCGATTCGCAGCGTACCCACGCGTCGCAGCGGCGGTCCGCAGCCGAAGGCGAGGACGCTGACGGTGAGCCCCAGCGGTGTAGCCACGTGTCCTTGTTGCGCCTGCCGCTCGATCGGGGGCCTGCGGACAGAGAAACAAACGCCGACGGGGTCAGAGGGGAGGAGGCGGCGGAGCGGGAGCTGCTCACAGGAACAGGCAGCAGACACAGCACCTCAGCGCCTCCAAAGTGCGGGGGTCGGGGGTGCTGTGCTGTGCTGTGCTGTGCTGTGCCCGGGATGCTGGGCCACCGTGAGGCGCGGGGTGCTGGGCGCCTGCATGGGGTGGGGTGCTGGCGGGGGCGGCGGGGGTGGCGCAGCATCACACACACGACCTGTTCGGCCCGGAATTGCAAAGCGGTGGCGGAGCTGGGCGGGGCCGGGTGTCCCGTGTTTCCTGGGACCGATTAAGCGTCCTTTGATTCCGAGCCCGCGGAGCCTGGCGCCTGGCGCGGCGCTCGGGAGGGGCAGGGGAGGTGCGTGGCGGAACAACTTCAGAGTACCAGCGGTGATTGCAGAGCAGCCAGCCGTTTGATTATTTTGCCTCGCTTTGTTTCCTCCCTTCCTCCCGGCCGGTCCAAAACGAGCGCCAAATAGAGCCGACATGTGACCCGGGACCTGGAGGGTCGCCGCCGCCGCTGCCAGGACAGACTGGCAAGCGTCCGGGCGATGGCGTGAAACTCAGAGGGCGCCCGGCCCGGCCCGGTGCCGTCAAGCTGTCACCCCCGTCCCCACCCCACACCCCCGCCCACAACCCCTCCCCACCCGTGTTTATGGACAAATACCAGGCTCACTACGGGTTGACTCAGACCATGAAATAAGGCGGTGCACTGAAGTAACGCCCGCGATCATCCTGCTCCCCCATCCTGCTCCCCCATCCTGCTCCCCCCCAACCTGAGGACACACCCAGCCCAGCTACCGGGGCCAGCGCAGGTCCACGACCAGACGGAGCACGAAATAACGTACCGGCCGAAACGCGATATCCTGCGACTGAGACGCTGCCGGTGCTCATTATTCCGGAGTTGAATCGCATGCATGAGAGACGAGGGAACGGCGACTTGTCGTCCGCGGGGTCGGGCATGAGTCCTCCAGCGGGAGGAGCGGGAGGAGCCGGGGAAGGGGGAGAGGGGGGGGGAACCGGCGCCGACCTCTAGTTCTGCGCTCCTGCGCCCCGACCGCGTGCTCCGTCCCCACCCCTTTGCATTTCGCTGGAAAAGTATAATGAGGAGCTTCTGCTGGTGAGGGGCGGGGAAGAAGGGGGGGGGGGGGGGACAAGAATGTTCGGTGCGCCCCACCGTCTGCGTGTAAAACAAAACCAACGCGGCCGAATCGAGGCGGCGCTGAAGCCACGCCACGGGGGATGCGGCGCGGCGCGGCGCGGTGCGGCAGGCTTCGCGGATTTAGGCAAGGAAAGTTGCTCGGCAGGGGCCGCAGGGGCGGGATGAATTTCAGCACTGCTGCGGCCCGCGGATTTTAACAGTCGGGGGGCTCGTCCGTCCCGTCCTGTCCGTCCGGTTGGATTGATGGCACGCGATTTGGACCGTTATAAAGAGAGTCAAACCTCGCGACGTCCAACGACCTGCCACGTGGGAAGTGCGAGGGCTCTACGGGGGGGGGGGGGGGGGGCTCACCCTGGCAGTGTGCGCTCCACAGGGTGACAGTGAGTGATGCCTCGCACTGGGAGGGGGAGGGTCCTGAAAGTGCACCGTCAGGTCCGGTCCGGCACTGAACAGAGAACGCGAATCTGGGGCTGGGAGGGCCAACGGGCGCACACCACGTGACTTAGCCTTACCGGCCGGCAGAGTACGCACATATGAGGGCCGTCATCGTCACATGTGCCGCGATATAAATTGTACAGCCATCAAAGGAAGCGCCAGCCGAGCGAGGCGAGGCGCGGCGGGAGAGAGAACGACTCCAGCTTACGGCCAGGCCGGCATGGCATCGCAGTGGCGGACGCGGCCCGCGGCTCGCGGCCCGGTTCGGTTCGGTTCGCGAGTCCTCCGCGCCGCCGCGGGCCAATGGCGCGGCCCGAATTTGCGAATTCGCAACACCAACACCTCCCATACATCCCACAAAGGAGCGCACCCGGGCACACCGCAGCCGCACACGGGCCGGGCGTGGCGTGGCGGCGGAGGAGGCAAGGGGTTAGTCACTCGGCAGGCGCAGGCCGACAGGAGATTGATGGCCCGGCCCGGCCCGGCCCCGCGCAAGCCCACTGTACCCCTTCCCCCCCCCCCCCCCCCCCCTCCCTCCACCCCCTTTCCTCACCCCAGCACGCAATGAGCTCTGCGCCGCTCACCGCTCACTGCAGTGCGTGGTCAGGGTCAAGGACCAGAGCAACAAAGCCTGCTGCTTTGGGGAGGGGGCGAGCAGCGAGTGCTCTGAACCCGCGGCGTACAGGACCAGGGTCCGCCCGCGGCAACACACACTCGGAGCACATCCAGACGTCACAAAGCGCTCAACCGGCCATCGTACTCGACCGCCGTAGCAGCTTTCTAAAATACTCGCCAACGGTGTGCACCACTACTCACTCCTGCTGGCGTGTGAGGGCGGCGGCGACGCAGTACCGATGCCCGACTCGTGGCCCTCCTCCTCGGCGGCGGCCCACGGCTCCGGCCCCGCCCTGGTGACTCTGGCCGTCCTCGCTGCCCTGGCCGCCCTGGCCCGCAGGACGGGGGACTCGGGCGGTGTCGGCGAGTGCGAGTCACCGCCAGCCGAGTCCACCGAGCTAAGGCAGTCGTCGGTGGAGGCGGCGCGCCGGGCCTGCCGGCTCTGGCCGCCGGGACCGCGGCCGCAGCCACGGCCGGACGACGACGACGACGACCTGCAACACGACGGCACGACGCGTGAGATCAGGCTACAGCTCCCTGGCCAAATGCATGTTCACCCGCCTTCCTATACTCTCCTCTCCTACCTGTCGTCCTCGGACATGGAGCCCGGGGTATCGGGCGTGTCCGGCGTTCCCGGCAGCGGCAGCGACGAGCAGTCCGATACCCAGGTGAACGACGAGCTCCTGGACAGCGCCGGCGAGGTCTGTGTGCCCGCGTCCACGGCGTCCATCGGGAAGGGCGCCGGGCCCAGCACCAGGCTGTCGGGCCTCGGCACCCTGGGCACCCGGGGCACCCTGGGGACCCCAGGCCTGGCCAGGTCCGGGAACGGCGCGGCGTCCACCGCTTCCAGGGGGCTGGCCGGGCCCGGCGAGGTGGGGGTGTTGGTGGGGGTGTTGGCGGGGGTGTCGGGTGCCGCCGGGCACCTGATGCTCGAGGGTCGCAGCTTCTGCAGCAAGTTATGCAGGGCCAGCGGCAGCTGGGGGATCACACAGAAACCTCCGTTAGGACCCACAACGCAATACCGCAACTGGTTCTGAAACGTTCCGGAACTATGGCGTCGTCTATGAGCCATAGTCCCATCCCACACAGCACTCACCCCGCCGTTGGCGCCCGGGAGGACTGCCGGCAGGTCGTCCTCTGAGATGAGGTCCGGCCCCGCGGACTTGACCGCGCTCCGCTTGAGAATGGCTCTTCTCTTGACGGCATCCTCGTTGACGGGCACCAAGTCGGACCCCGGCCGCCTCCGCACGGCCGCGGGCTGGCGGACACCGGGCAGTGTGGCGGCTCGTCTGGCCGGCGGCAGGAGGTCGGGGAGCGCGAGGGGCTCCTCGTCGTCCTCGGGTAGCTTCGTGATACTGACCAGGACCGCGTCGTCGTCCACCAGCTTCCGGCGCAGCCACCGCGACCGGCGCGGCTCCTCGGCTGGGGGCGGCGACGGTGACATGGCCGTCGGTGAACTGGCCCCCGACACGGGCGCCGACAGCGACCGCGAGCGGCTCACGCGGAAGCGCATCATGTCGCCGACCTCGGCGTCGTCGTTCTCCTCCTCGTCGTTGTTGTTCTCGATGGCGAGTGCGGCCAGCTCCTGCAGGATGAGCTCGTGGAAGTCGGCGAAGACGTCGTCCGACCAGTCGGCCTCCGCTACCACCGTGTCAGTGTTGTACCGCCGAGACGCTCGTCCCCGTCGGCTTCGTCGCTTGTTGTTGCTCAGACGGCCAGCCCGCGGTGGCGTCGCGTCGCCATTCGTCGGTGGTCTCAGGACCACGTCAGGGACGTCCGCGGCACCCTGGTCGTCGGCATGGTCATGCTGGCTGTCCCGTGGCCAGGCCCGTGGTGTTGCCGGGGGCAGCAGCAGCAGCTTGGACCGTGAGGACTGCCGCGGGGGCGGCGCCGGTGGCGACGGGGCAGCGGGGCCCGGGGACACGGCCACGGCGGAGCCTTGGAGTGGGCCCCGCCAAGGGCCAACCGGAGCGTGCTGCCATTCCTCGAAGACCTCGCCGATCTCGAGCTCAGCCTGTGGACAAAGTAAAATCCCATCACTCTCTGTGCACTGTGCACAGCGGCCGTTCTCACGCTGCCCAGGCCGTCGTGTCGTGGGCTGCGCTGGCTGCGCTGGCTGCGCTGCACGCCTGCGTCGCCCCCATTGCAACGTAACAATTAGCTATGATGGACGCACTTTCGTTGCCGCATCGATTACCACCGCTCAGCGCGCTGCGCACACTACCACGATCTGCTCGCCGTGCCGGCGACCTGATGCGATTCCTTTTTCGCCGCCTACTGTCCCGCTGATCTATTGATACAGATCACAGTGCGTGCCGCAGGGCCGCGGCCGCAGGTGTGAGGCCCACGGCCCACAGCCCACAGCGCGCTCACTGCAGACCAAAGCGCTGTGCCCGGGCTGTGCCCTGGCTGTGCCCTGGCTGTGCCCGAGCCCGGCCCCGGATAGGTGGACAGAAGGGGGGAGACCCGCCAGCCGCCAGCCCCACCCTACAGCCCCACAGCCACAGCCGGACTCGGCCGGACTAATGCCACCCCGCCGCACGGCTTGGCCAGGGCATGGCGCGGCCCGACCAGTCCTATTAGGGTTCCATCTCCAATAAATTGGACGCCGCCGCTCGCCACACGCACAGGCGGTCTGGTAGTCAGGTCTGGTCCGGCCGCGGCTGACCCGGCTCAGCTCGGCTCTACGGTGGGCGTTGCGGAGTCGGCGCGGGCGGCGTTGCATCGCCCGGGCGGGGCGTGGCACACTAGTGGGGCAGCCTTGCTGCGCACGGAGGGGCGGCGGCTGCAGAGGCAGCAGCAGCGGCGGCAGCAGCAGCGGTGGCTGCAGCGACTGGCGTAGCAGCAGCAGCACGCAGTCTATGGACACCAGCTTGCCCGACTGACGTGGATAACTCAATTTCGTTTCCATTATGCAGAGTGCTTTCATTAGTCTGGCTTCGCCTGGCTTCGTTTGCTCCCGAAGATAACGCCCGCGCTGTGCGCTGCTGTGCGCTGCTGCGCTCTGCTCTGCTCTTCGCTGCTCTGCGCCGCTCTTCGCTGCTCTTCGGGCCCGTTCCCCGTTCAGCAGGACAGAATCAGCCCACAGGAAGGGATCGGGTCGGCAACAAACTGAACCGTGGCCGACGGAAGGCTTCGCTGTCAAACAGTACACATTGCAGCCTGGAGAAGCAGTGCCTACGGGTCTGGCTCGCGATACGTAGACTATCACAAACTGCATTACTACACAAAACGCAACTGCACTTATTGTACAGACAGTGTACACTGTACACAATTGTATAACCATTAGTTGCAACTGTGCACCCATACTAACGAGTGGATTTCAATTTCGAGTGTCGCTACAGCATCTTTGACACCTCTATGCTAGCAAAACCTTTCTGGGAACTGTACAAATAGCAAATCCCCATCTACATCGACTGTCCAGTTGAATAATTCTGTTTCTACATTCATTGACAGTACAGACTGCAATACAATCGCAGTTGCAATTATTGGTTGTACAATTGGGTGCACTTTCTGTGCAATCAGCCCGCAGTGCGTTTTGTTTTGAAATACAGATTATGATAGTAAGCAGATAGAGCTCGAAGGACGTATACGGCTGCCGAAGGTTTTGAAAAGGATGGGATCAAAATCACGATCAACTTAGCCAACCATGTCGAGCAGATCCACCCGGATCCACCATAACGACCACCCGGACCCGGCAACTTGTTTCTGCCTCGAGGACAAGCACCGTGTACGAGCCCAAGCTCGGCCCGGCGCCTGTCCCCAGTCCTGCCCCCGCCCTGCCCACAGCTAGGACAGGGCTGGGTGCCGGAGACGCGAGGCGCGTCGACAGCTGCCGCTCCCGAACGACCACAGCACGCCTGGCCTAGCCTGGCCTAGCCTGGCTATGCCTGGCTACACCGGCGGCGTGGCGCTACCTCGGTGCTGGCCCGAGCAGTCGGCGGGGGGCACCGCCGGCACAGCCATGCATGGAAACTTGTCGCGCGCACGGCACGGCCTCTGCTGCGCCACGCGCCCTGCCTGCGATTCCGGGACATTGCGGGCGATTACTCCGCTGCTGATCCGACCATATTGCCGAGTGGCGCGGCCCCGCAGTGCCAGAGACGCCCGGCCACGTATAATCCCTGCTTTTGAGTCGTGGGGTGAGCAGGCTCCAGCTCCAGGAGGCTCCAGCAGGCTCCAGCAGGCTCCGGCGGACTCCGGCGGACTCCAGCGGGCCCGGGTTGGGGTAGGCGGCGATCGAGGTGAGAGCAGACAGGCGGCCGTGAGAGGTCCAGGGCCTGGGCCTGGGGCCTGGAGGGAGCTTTTGTGTGGCGGGCGCCTGTCACTGCAGGGGGTGTGCGTCGGGTCGCATTCAGCGGCGCTCCGGGCGCGGCGCCGTCACAGGCAGGCTTAGGGGCCTTAGCCGGCCGGCCGCAATCCCGGCGCACGCGTGTGCGCGCCAAGGCCGCGGCGTGCACGTGGAATACGACTGGAGTCAAGGGTCGACAACTAACGTACAATATTCGCTGCACAGGTTTAGGCTATTGCCATCCGATGGCCTTTCCTTGCAAATCTTTCAAATGATCTGTGCCCTGCCCGCGCCCTGTATCGGTGGCACTGCGACTTGATACGGACGGAGGCAACAAGCGCCTGCGATAAACGGGGTAGGCATGCCCGCATGACACCCGTGCATTCGTGGATGTAACATCACCTACCCACCAGGCGCTTTTGACAGACAAAGAGAATGGCCTCACCGTTCCTCACGTATACCAGGCGTCCCATTTGCCCCGTGACAAGAAAAAGGTAGGCAAGCCCGCAACCCACTAGCTCCGTCTCTTTTTCTCTCACGCGTCCGTTCGAGACAGAAAGAGAAGGAGCCAGTGCGATGCGGGCTTGCCTACCTCTTCCTTGTCACGGGGCAAATGAGACACGGTATGTATGGCTAGGCGCCGTTGCCCGCATCTACTCGGGGGCACCAGCTCGGGCAGCATTCTGTAGCAGACTGTTCGCCCTTGAGCTACCGTTCATACCTCCCCCCCCCGCAGGGCCCCGCAGGCCCCGCAGGCCGGCAGGCCCCGCCCGCAGGCCCCGCCCCCGCAGGCTACGCCGCTAACTCAGTTTCGCACGTCTTCCCAGAGCTGCGTCGTGCTGCTCCCAGCAGCGCCAACTAGGGGGCAGGAGCCGCAACACCAAGGCCCTGTCCGCCGCACCACCGCGCCTGTCACGCAGCCCCAAAGCTCCTCCGGCCGGATTACGCTGCGGGCCGTGGCATGGCACGCCAGGCACGGCCCGCTAATGAGAGCCCGGATCAGCAACGCCGGGCCGAGCCGAGCGCCAGCATCCCGGAGGAAAAAGGGGAGGCGCCTCCCGAGATACCCAAAGTGACAGATTACCGCGCAAGTTTCCGTACGGAGCGGACAATATAATAACAATGTCTATTGAGAGGAGAAAACGATGCGTCATCGTAGAGACGTGCCCTTGTGCGGATTTGAATAGTTCGACCGTGATTTTTTTTAAGGTGTACACGTGAGGATAAATTTTGAATCGGCCCTAAAACTTCTTCCTGATGGACATGGACGTATTATAGGGTTGCTGCCCGGGCAGCGGTTGTCTACAAGCACAAGGTTCCCATCTCGTCGGCGTGTGGGCGAAGGGAAGCATAAAGGCTGCGATCCGTCAATACGGGCCGAGAGCGATCTCATGTGTGGCCGTCTGCCCTGAGGCCGCCTGTGGCCACGCTGGAGCGGCGAGTACATGCAGGAGGTGAAGAACTATCCAGCCGCCACGGTGTGAGTGGCCGAGGGCACTACAGCTAGCTGCGACTCATCCCGCATTCTCATGTCCGGCCGACAACCTCGCGTTATACTTACGGCTGGCCAAAACTCTTTGGAATCGAAAAAGCGCCCGTCCCGTGTATTCCCGCCTCACTAAAAGTGACCCCGCCTGCTTCTGTTCGTGCCACTCACCTCCCCGTCGCATTGACAGGAGAATGGTGCGTGCGTGTGTGGCTGTGTGCAGGGCAGGACAATGTGGACGCAGAGCCGCCGGAGCTGCCGGAGTCGCTGGAGCTGCCGGAGCCGCTGGAGCTGCCGGAGCCGCTGGAGCCGCTGGAGTCGCTGGAGCCCGCGCTAGGTAGACGCTACGAGGTCAGCAGGCCGGCACAGCGCCAAAAGCCGTTTGAATCAGAGGCTTCTAGGCAGCAGCGGCGGCGCGGCGCTCCAAACAGTTTACTGCTGAGCCTTCTGCTTGATATGGAGCTGTGATAGGGGGGGGACCGAATGCACACATCCAGCAGTCTGGAATCATTTCGCCTGCTATTTCGCTACAACGGTGGCATATTTTAAAAGTGGCGGCGCGAACCCCATCTCGATTTTTCATCTGGACCGCAGCATATCGCAGGACCCGCGGGCCCCGCGGGCCCCGCAGGACCGCAATGACATGTATGGCAGGAGGCCCATTCATAACGTCGGCCAGTCGTCATCCCGCGGAGCGAGCGAGAGCGCGGCAGAGCGCGGCCAACGCGGCCTGCAGCGGGACAGAGAGCGAATGCTCCTTTGGGTGGAAAGACCGCGCGTCGCCCTTGTGCCTCGTGCCCACGCGAGCACTCCGAGAAAACGCGTCCGTCCGGGAGTTGGCGAACCAAAGGGCCGGGCCCCGGCCGTCCGGCCAGTCATCGGAATTCTTACAGAGACAATGTTCAGACACCGAGGCACGCCGACACGTATCCGGTCAGCGGTGACGCGCACACAGACGGCGCCGACCCTCCAATTCCTCCTTTCACTTCTCCTCGATCGGGACAGGAGTCGTCGGCACTGAGGAGGACCGAACACGGAGAGGTCCGGAGGCTCTGAGGGCGCTGGAGGTGCGGGAGGACCTCTCATCCGTCGCTGCACTTGACACGCCCAGGAAAAGGGACCGGACAGGCGACATAAGTCTTGTTCACACACACACACACACACACACACACATACACACACGGGCACAGTTTTCATTGTCACCCGTCGCAGTATTATTAATATTGTTCTAGACCGGTGCGTCCACACATCTGTCAGGGCGGCCGGACGCGCGCGGTTGCCTCACCGGATCGCTGCGTGGCGCGAGTATGTGTGTGTGTGTGCGCGCGCGTGTGTGTGGGAGTGAAGACAACTCTCGGAGGCTTTCCATGTTTATTCCAATAACAACGGCAGGAATACGTCCACATTAATAATGACTGCCAAAAGGGTTTTGGCTCCGAGGCCAGGCATCTGTGCTGCGTTCGGGTCGCGCGAAGGGCTGACAGTGTATTTGAGTCGAGTAGAGAGCCATCTTGCGACCACGACATAGTCGCCACATGACGCGGTGGATGCTAATCACCGTGCCTCTCCCTCCCAAACGCTGGAGGGAGAAAAACGCGCTTTGACTTTCATCTTTTTCACAGTGCGCGGGTCGCTGCGGGGGGCCCGCGGGGGGCCGCGGCCGGCCCTGGCCACGCCAGACGGGCTGAGCCCAGCCCGCGGAGCCCAGCCATTGCGGCAACACGTGGACCGGCCGACTCGTCTCGCGACGTCTCGATCTACATTATGCTGCCCTTGGACAAGAAAGGGCATGGGGACCTCGCCCTCCAGAGCCCGGGGCTGGCAGCACCCGGTACACCGCCAAGGGTCACAGACACGCCGCGCTGCGCCGCCCGGCAGGAATGGCGGCGTGCCGAATTCACGCCGCACATCGCGTCCATCGGCCGCACCGCCGCGGCCGCTTTACGAGCCCCGCTCACTCAATCATGCAAAGCGCCGCTCCGCCGTCCGACGCAGTTTTATCGTCGGCGAAAACCGTCATAGCGCCGCAACGACAACGCGCAACGCCGCAACGGGCCCGCAGCCAGCCCGCACGACACGCGTGCAGAAGGCATCATTGCCTACCCAGCAGGCGCCATTTGTGCGCCCGATAACTAAGAGAGCCCTGCAGGGGCTGGCGGCTGGTGCACCTGGAGGAGCTGGAGCTGTGCCCTAACGAAGCAAGCCGCATCTCGATAGCCGATAGCCGGGTGGAGCGGCCCTCTTCCGTATTTGCTTGCGGACTCGTTCCGCGTCGCCTCCGGCCGCCTCGATCCGCCTACGCGGCCGCCGCACAAGGCACACATGTCCTGTGTCCTGTCGGTGCTGTCCGCGCTGCGGAGCTGCACGGAGGTGAGCCGGTAAGCTGCAGAGACAGCACCGCTGTACTCGCCGTCGTACCGCCGGCCGCGACCCACATATAAAATGGATTACCATCAGTGAGCGATGAGCGAGGCCCGGCCTGGGCCGCCGGGACGGGGCGGCCGAAGATATGTGCGGCCAGAGTGGGCAGAGTGTGTTGGGCTCGCAGAGGCCGCCGCGTGCCACCGCAGGGGGGGGGGGGAGGGGGGCAGCTGCCGTGGTACACACCTGTTGAAGTCTCCGCGGCGCCGCGAGAGCACACCTTAGCACAGCTGCCACCGAGCGGCTACGTTAATCCAGATCCAGGCGGCGGTAACAAGACGAGGCAGAGTCCTGCCACTCAATCCCGACCAAATGTGCAGGGGCGGGGTGCACAGGGGTCGCACAGCACAACAGTTGTCACACGCACACACACACACACACACACACACGTGTGCCCTCGGGTCACGGCACAAGCGGACTCGGTGGGGTCACCACGGTGATCGCGTCGCGTTCGACTAGCTACAGGGCGGGGCGGGGCGGCGCCCAGGTGCGGCTGGTGCCTGCTGCCTCGCCGCCGGACCGGACCGCACTGCAGGAGGACGGCGGCCACGGCGGCCGCGGCGGCAGCGGCGGCGAGGTGCGGGGCAGCCAGAGGACAAGGCGGGGCGGGGCGGGACCGCCTGGCCAGGCCGAGCCAGGCGGAGCCACGAGGGGCGTGGGGGACAAGGCAAACCGCGCGCTAACGCCCTCCAGTCCACGGCGAACCGACCAGCAGGGCCCGCCGGACTGACTGCATCTACTCCGCCACCTGACACGCGCTGTCATCTGGGGTACCCCGTGGCCACAAGGGCCGGGGTCCTGGGATTGGGGGCCTCCAGGATTCCTCGCCGGGCTGGTTCGGTACGCGATCGCGTTTGCTACACGCTTCGGGAGACTGGCGTCGCGGCATATTCGTTGGGCCGCTCCTTTGGATCGTCGTCTTGACCGCAGGTGACCCGCACTGGAGGAGTGGGCGGTAGGCGCGAGAGCGGCAGCGTGGGGAAGGGGGAGGGGGGGGGCAATGCTGGTCGTGGCGTCAGGTCGTTGGGCACCAGATCCGACTTGACGCCAAACCAGCCAGCGGGGCGCCGCGAGACGGGAGGAGAGGGGAGAGAGGGAAGAGACAGGAAGAGAGAGAGAGAGAGAGAGAGAGAGAGAGAGAGAGAGAGAGAGAGAGAGAGAGAGAGAGAGAGAGAGAGAGAGAGAGAGAGAGAGAGAGAGAGAGAAAAGAGAGTATTTGAGTATGAAAGAGAGAGAAAGAGACCATCACGCTTGCGAGTACGCACGACTTGGGTTCGAGCGATGAGGCGCTTTGGCAAGCCCAGCCGAGCCATTCGTCACACCCGTGAGTGAGGGGCTCGCGGGCCCCACGGCAGCACAAACCCACGGCACGCACGCCCCCCCCCCCCTCCCCCCTCCCCCTCGGGACCCACGCGGCCAGCGGCGGCAGTCCCTGTCCGAGCCGAGCTATAGCCCACATGTCTAGAGAGGTCAGCCCGTCCACCTGAACCACGAAGCTGACACAGAGCGGAACTGAATCGGGACTGTCGATACGAACTCTCGAGCGAGCCGATCGGGACAGTGCATGTTGTCGCCAACAGCAGCGCCGCCACAGGCACAGGCTCGGCACACGGGCGCACGACCCTGTCCGAGGCCGAGGCCGAGGGTGGCAGGGTGCCGAGGCCAGGCTCATGTGCTCCGGTAGCTGATTGCCCTGTTGGGCAACCAGGCCTACGAATGTCTCCAAGAGGGGTCGGACGAGGCGTGATATGGGTCAGGCTGCAGCCGTACAATGTCGGCCGATAATGACACGTCGACACGTTCATAATCATCGTAGGAAAAAAATGTTTTGCAGGTTTTACGGTCATACCGACAAACCGAAAATTTATTCCAGTAGTCATTTGATTTTCCCACTAGGCTGTTCCAAGGAAAGAAATCCATATCGCTTTTCATAATAGCTGCAATAATTTCGCAAGTCCCATCTTGATTTTCTTGCATATGCGATACGATGTGGTTAATTAACCACCTTCGAGTCGGCCTCACTATAACAACGCTACACTTTCCACCGAGAGAGAGAGAGAGAGAGAGAGAGAGAGACAGAGAGAGAGAGAGAGAGAGAGAGAGAGAGAGAGAGAGAGAGAGAGAGAGAGAGAGACAGAGAGAGAGACAGAGAGACAGAGACAATAGTAACAAGATCTCGTTTAGCGCGCCTCGAAGCAGCGAGCACTGCTAACGGGCCGTGCTCTGCTAGCTCTGCCAGCCCCGCTGGCCCTGCCTCCGGCCCTCCGGCTGCTGGGCTGTACCTCTATCGGGCCCCTATCTCCGTTTCCTTTTCCCTTTTTTGTCGTTACGTCATTTACGGGCGCCGTCCTATATAGGGGACACGGAGCGCTGCAGCCGCCGCCGCTGCAGCCCCTGCAGTCGTGAGGGAACAAAACACTGCTCGCCTCCGCCATTTCCGCCAATAGCTGTTTCACACACAACTCTGTCCCACATCTGCTGCCGCATAGGGCGCAGCACAGCGCAGCACAGCGCACTGCTTTATACGGCGGAGGCCTCTGCGCCAAACGGGTAAAATAAGGCGGCGTCCGTAACACACGTATACGGCCGAATTCGTTCCTCGCTGGAAAAAGTGAGCGCGGTGGCGCCGAGCGCCTGCGAATCCTAGGGTAGGCCAGCCCGCACCACACGCGTGCGTGCAGACACCGGGATTGCCTACACATCAGGCGCTATGAGCGCCAAGACTGGGCAGAGACAGAGGGACAATGTTCCGCTCCGGTGGACTTGTCGCCCGTACGGCGTTGAAGATGCATCCTGCACCACCACGCCCAGCACCGCCCAGCACCGTCGGTCCGCGGCCAGCCACCCACGGCACACCAAGGCCCGCCTGCCGGCACCCGTAGGCAAGACCAAAGGCAGGAGACAGGGACACCGCTACGGGACGGGACGGGCACGACAGAACCACACCGAGGTGCCTCACGACGGCGGGGCCACGCATTAGCCAAGGCGGCAAGTTCGTCTTCGGAACGTGACGTCGCGATAATTCCGCGGGAAACAAATGCATTTCACGCGCGTTTTACCGGTCATGTGATATACGCCACTGAAAAAAATAAATATATATATATATATATAAGCTTTATTTACTTGTCACAAAAATCTTATCTTCCGTCGACACCTAAGCTATGTCATATGCTAATCCTGCAAGGATACACGATGACCATCTCTCCGCTGAGGGCTTGGAGTGTCCGCCGCCAGAGGCCGCCACGGGCCGAGCTCCAGCCGGGCCCCAGCCGGGCCCTTGTCGAGGCGTTCGAACAGACAGCCGTTTAAAGCGCAGCGCATAAATCACGGCGATATGCAAAAGGGCGGCCGGCGTAAACACATCTGAAGACGGTGAAAAGGATATTCTGCTGTGCCGCAAAAAAAAAAGAAAGAAAGAAAGAAAATCCCCCTACATTGTCATGAAGTTCGTCAGCCCGGTCAGCCCTAGACCTTTCTGGGTCAATGAGAGCTAAGCTGTGATGATCATAGCCTGAGGTTCCTCCTCAAGGCCGGTGCACTGCGATGCTTAACTGTTAGCGGACGGCACCCAACAGGTCCGCTCAGCTGCCCACCACAGGTACCCAGGTACCCCCACACCCATGAGCCGCAGCCGGCGCCTACCGTTCATGAACAGCACTCGGTGTGAAGGGTGCAGGATGTGGGGCTGCGGGGTGCGGAGGCCGCGAAAGGCAGCCCGGCCCGCCTGGCGGGGGACCGCTGAGGACCATATCGCGCCGGCGAGTATAATTGCCACACTGATTAATTGTAATGGGCAATTAATTTAATCAACCTACGGCCGGGCGACGACACGAAAAACCACGACGAGCATGACGCGACTAATTTGGCGGGGTCGGGCAACATAACGGGGCGGCGTGTCTGCGAACGCCGGCTAGTGAATGGACGGCAGGCAGGCAGGCAGGCAGCTCTGGTAACCCTGGCAACGCGCCAAACGCACCGACAATAACTCTGGCCGCGGCACGAGCGGCAAAACGCCGAGGGATGCGCGCCTCTATTGTGCGGACGAAGACAGCGGGATAAAGAGAGAGATCTCTCTCCCACGGAGAGCAACACGGCATTCCGTGGCCGCGAGCACCATGCTCGGCACGGCCGCGGGCCACCGGGTTGCCTTCGCTGAGTTCGGCAGGCGCTCAGGGCGCGCGTGGATATTTCCTCTTTCAGCCCCCCCCCCCCCCCCCCGCTTCGAGCCCTCTCAGACCGGGTGGCGCAGAAAGGTCTCGGCTGATGAACGTCCTAGGAGCCCCCGCCCCGCCCCGTCTGGAAGCGTGCGGGCACCGTGCGAGCTTCCTGAAGACGACCCCGCGCCCCGCTTACTTCTGCAGTGCTCTATCTCTATCTCTCTCGGGCCCTCAGCAACGACCTCGCTCCCACCCACGGCGTGGCTCCGCTGTGCTCCGCTGTGCTCCGCTGTGCTCCGCTGTGCTCCCGTCGCCGCGCAGAAACGCTGACGCAGAACAGGTGCACCCGCAGTGCGGCCGCGGGGCAGCCGCCGCCGCCACAGCCGGGAGCCCCGTTTAGAGATAGGAAGCCAAGGGCTGTCGGCATTCGACTGTATTTGCATGTCGATCGACGGGGACACGGACCTGCCTTCGCGTGGTCCAGAGTTTGACTAAGGGGGCGCTCCTCAGATACCCTCGGATCACAATCATTTTGTCCCGAGTAAAAGTCGAAATGACCTGCCAGAGAGTCCGCCCAGCGACACAGCGCGGCGCCCACGCGCAGAACGGATCATCTCGGCACCGACTTTCTTCATCTTTATTTTCTCCCTCTTTACCATCTCACAAACTTTCCTCCGATGATTGCCAAAGACCACCAATTTGGAGTCGTAGAAGCCGACGGCCACGCGCTGTGGTCGGGCCGGGCGCCGGGACCCGCCGGGACTGCGGGACCCACGTCATCGCCCATTGTAAGCGACACCCATTCACCTTATTCAACCCACATTGCCGATCGCCATCCGCCGGTGCGGAGAAGGCAGCGCCGAGTCTGCCGTGGTGACTGTCGCGGAAATAGGTCCTCGATGATATGACAGCCAAAACATTTCAAAACCCTTTTCCGCGGATCATTTTTACTATTTTGGCAAACGATCCTTTAATCGTGAATTCACCCACCTTCACGAGAGGACGCCATTCATTCGCGGCGGATCAAGCAATTCGTGCTCCAGTCGGCCGTGCCGCCACGGCCACGCACACACACTGGCGCACACACTGGCGCGCAGCGTTTTCTTCTGTCGTCGCTGGGCCCTGGGCCCTCGGCACGGCCCTCGGCACGGCCCTCGGCACGGCCCAGCGAGCCGACCGGTAATGAGCGTAAGCAGTGTATTTGCATACACGTTACAGCACGCCTCCCTTCTTTACGTCGGCTTTTCTTGAGGTACTTGAACGCGGGGAATGCTGTGCCGGCCGGTGCAGACTATACGGGAGGGAGTGGAGTAGTGGGTATACGGCGCGTACCGCGAGTGAAACTGGCACCACTTCACGTTAGGCCAAGTTTCGCCGTTCAATTATTCTTGGATTTATTCCGGATGTCGAAACGAGAGCGTGAAAATGGTGCCTTTGTGGCCGCAAAGTGGAGCAGCGGCGGCGGCTCCACCGGGGCCGGAGGGGGCCGGAGGGGGCCGGAGGGGGCCGGAGGGGGCCGCGCCGGGCTGAGGGGAGGCCTGCGCAGGGAAGGGCGGGCCGGGCGGGCATCCCCGCACCGTGTCGTGGCCGCGGCGCTGTTGGCGCTGCTGGCGCCGCTGGGCTGGCCGCGGACGTGTCGCATACTAATACTGGCGGCCGCTGGCGGGGCGGCGGGGTTTCACTTTCGCATCACTTGCCATTGTGGCGGGACGGCGGCCTGCCAAAGGTAGTGATGACACAGCCGTCTTGCACGCGCCACACACGCCGCGCCACGCGACAGGCCACGCATGGTTGCCAATGAACGCCTCCGCCCTCCGCCGCACCACCCATCCGTCACGCATGGCACACGTCGCGAGCATCCATACGATCACTCACAAAAGTTGCAGACTGGGGCAGGAGTATTGTCCTTTTCCGTCCGCACGGCGAAATGTGAGCAAAAGCATCCAGGCTCCTCCAGGCTGCTGCTGATGAGATGCCACGCCCCCGCGGCCCCGATGTGCTGTCGATATGCGTACGCCCGCGACCCCCGATCTCATTTGGTCCGAGTGTGAGCGCGCGCGCACACACACGTTTAAACGCAATTGCTGTGGTGGTACAATTACACCTCACGCATGCAAATCAGCAAATGACCTGCCCCGCGCCCCCTCGGCTGCGGCCCCGGTCAGCTACATGAGGCTATGCTGGGTTCTGCTGTGTGCCGCCTTCTAATGTTCTGCCCCCGCTGCCCCCGCTGCCCCCGCCGGCACCGTCCGCTCGCTGCCCCACGCCCATAATTAGCCCGATGACAGCACAGCGTCGTTCAGGGAGTAATCCACCCGCAGCAGACAGACGACAATTTGTCCCCCTCTTGGAGACGAGCGACGAGCGGAGACACCTCGGAGAAGGCGCCCGGGAGGTAGGCAGGCCTGTTGAGCACGAGTACCATCGTGTTGCCTATCCGTGCTCTTGCAGGCGCTTGAAAAACGACGAACGCGCGGTGCTTCCAAACAGTCGGCCGTCGGGCAGCACACGGAGGCGGGGTCAGTGGGGACCTCCGCGGGCACAGGGCCGACAAGTGCAACACCGGTGGTGTCGTCCTGGCGGTCACGGCCAGAGCCGGACTTGGCCGGTCCCTGCGTCACGCCACGCCACCGCCACCGCTGCTGCGGTCAGCTGGCAGTTGGCGGGAGGCGGGCGCGCTTGGCTGCCGCAGGCCCCGCAGCGCAGACACAGAGCCACGCCAGGCGCCCGTGCAGCCCAGCTTCGCGCCGCATGTAAATAAGACGCAAGGAAAACGCATGCACAGATCAGCGGAACGGGCCGTGGGGCTGCAGGGTTCGTGTCGTAGGGAAATCAGAAGCGATGTGACACAGGAAGCTCCCACGTTCCCCCAGCAGAGGTCGTGAGGTCGTGTCTCCAGCCCGGGTCCGCAGGCTCCGCACAGAGTGTGTCCCCCTCCGTCCGCGGCCGCGCCGCGTGTGTCGCTCTCGCCATGCGCTCTGGGTGGCCGTGAGAGATACCAGCCACAAGCCTTACATGGCCTTAGTCTCCGCCGGTACGGTGCCGCACACTGCAGCTGCTGCAGGTCGGCTGCCGGGCTCACGGCTCAGTACATCTCCAACCTCCACGCCGTTTTCCCCCAGCAGAGTGCGAGGCGAGCTCGTTAATTATCTCATGGCGGACGGGACGGGCGCGACGTCAGAAAACGTCGTCATAAAAATCACTTGTTGGCGGGGCGGGCGTCGCGGGGGAAACGTCACTCACAGCAACAGCCTACCAAACAGCCCGGCCCGGCCCGGCCCGGCCCGGCGGAGGTGCGAGACGAGGCGGCGCTACGAGGCGGCGGCGTGGCGCTGCCACGGCTGCCGCGGGCGCAGCGCCGGCGACAGAGGCGCGCTCTGTGGAGGACCTTGCCAACCAACGGGCTGCAGCTGCCGTTCCCACTAGTTCCCGTGGACGCCGATGGGCGGCGCCACCTGCCGGCGCGCGGGAACAGAGCGCGCACGCGTGTGCGGAGCTGCGGGGCGTAGCCTAGGGCGTCCGAGGGGGGGGGGGGGCATTACGAGCCCCCGAGCACTTTGCTCAATGACTCTCCGCCTGGCAGCCATCAGTCTTTGGGTGGGAATGGTATAGAAACACTGCGCTCGTCTCGGCCCAGCTACAATTAATTTCGTTGATTGAGTAATTAAGTCTTAGTTTCGGTCTGACCTGCAATTCGGCCCATGTTTTTCTTGTGAGTGTAATCGAAAATGACGAGCAACACCATCTCCCTACTACGGCACACCGCCTTGATATCTCGATGGTGGTGGCGGGGCGGTGATCGTCGGGATAGTGTCTGTGATGAAAAAAAAAATTGTAACGCCGACTGTAATGACAATTACAGTACTTGCGTGTGGATGGCGCTGGTGACGGCTGGCGGTACTGCCCTGGGACGCACAAGCACACACACTGCACCCGCGCACACAATGCACACGAGCTGACGCGTCGCCGGCCGGCGACATGAAAGGGAAAATGAAGGGGCCCAGGTGATAGGGGGGTGGGGGGAGGGGGTATAATCACTCCTCTCCACACGTGGGCCGTATCAAGCCCCCCCCCACCCCCTTCCCCTCCCCGCCCCGCCGCGCCCGTAGAGGAAGAGGAAGAGGTCGCTGGCCCGCGCGCTGCTACCTGCTGGTGTCACCTGGTGTCACCCACGGCCCCGCCACACCCATGTGCGCCCGTGGTGTGCAGCTCGACGGCCAGGGCAGGGGGTCTTATGCGGGCTGGCCCGTGCCCATGGCGTGCCCACGGCAGGGGGTCTGTATCATTCCCCGCCGAACGCAGCTGCATCGTTGTCTGCGCGGCACGAGATGAGCCTAGCCCCGTCACCGTCGCCAACACCCCGCTGAGAGGTGACAGTGGCGACGCCTGCAGGACGGGAGGGAAGGGACTGCCGCCACTGGATGAGACGGGACGCGATGCGCCGGACGCCACGGCGCTTCCAGGCCTCCTCGTCCTCGCGCACGCCGGGCCAGCCGGGCCCCCCGCCTCCACTTCCGTCGACGGGCGCCCACCGCCCGCCAGCGCCAGCCGCCAGACGGACACAAATCACTCCCCACCGGCGGCACGTGAAATTGAATTCCAAATGGAAGCCGGGAGGGAACATGGAGACGTCCGTAAGTCGAGCGCGATCCGTCCGCCCGCCAGCTGCTCTGCTCCCCGCTGCAGCCCCGGCCCGGCCGGTCCCCCTGGGCCCCCAGCGCAGCGCAGCCTGATGGTGCAATGTACTGTAACGTGTAATAGCTGTGGGCCGAGGGCGTCGCTCCGTCACCAGTAGTACCAGGCAGGCACGAGCGCGCGCAGGGAGAACGGAGAACGGGACAGGCGAGGGCCGGAGGGCCGGAGGGCCGTAGTGTGGCTCCCGTGACCACTCTCACTGTGAAATCATTCTTCTCTCTGGTTGCAAAACACTCGCAGAACACCCCGTGCAGATATGCAGAAGTCCCGCCCCGCCCCGACCGCCGTGCAGCGCGGTGCGTGCAGCCGATGCAGTAATGCGTGGCGTCATCATACGATGCGTGCTCCGCTGCTCCTCGCTCCGCCGCTCAGTGCATCCTTGTTGAGGCGTACCTTCTGTACCCCCCGGTACCCCCCGGTACCCCCCGGTACCCCCCCCCCCCGTACCCCCCGGTATCCTCCGGTACCCTATGGTACCCCCGTAACCGCAGACGGAGGCCCGGGGGCACCAGGGGGCCCCCGCCCTCTCCTGCAATAAACTCTCTCCCCCCCCCCTCACTGCCGTTTCACACCACAGGCGGGCGGGCGAATAGAGTGCAACTCGATCGCAGCCGCAAGGCCACCTAAACCTATTGTGCCGTGTCAGCCTGACCCCGCGACCTACGCGAAGCCCCGCGTCCTGCAGGCAGCCCTGGATCCAGCGACCCACAGCGTCTTTATGGAAGCGAATCACGAATACTGACAGTTTCACAACACAAAACTTACCGCCACCTTCTCGAGGTACAGCTCGAAGTCCCGGTACGGGTCCTCCCCGGAGATGACCCCCGCGGCCCTGGGGTCCCCGCCGACGGGGCCCCCCGGGTGGTCATGGCCGGGGCCGGGGGTCGGTGGGCTGCCCTGGGGGCCGCTCGCCTGGGGGCCGATCGGGGGCGCGGTGCCCACGCCGGCCATGGCAGCCCGTCACTTGGGCATCCCGCTGCCGGTCATCCTGCAACACAGAGAGCGCCGCGCCGTCAGAACATCGAACAGGACAAGCACAACGCGCGCAGCGCCTGCCATCGGGGGCATAGGCAACCCAACCGGCAGCTGTGCACGCCGCAGGCCGCAGGCCGCAGCGTAGTCAAACATCGTGCAGCTCGGTGCATCGCGGCCCACAGAATTAAACGTGCACACTACGCTTACACACACTCTTTGAAAACGTTTTCTTCGTAAGGATTACTGTCGCGTGTCGCCCGATCGCTACCTTGACGGCATCTGGACTGGCTCTACCGGTTCATGACCTCATAATCTCATCTCCTGTGTCTGGGTGGGAGGCCGCTGCTGTTCGCTACTGTCCGCGCATTTCCCGGCTCGCTGCAGCCTTACACTACACACTGGCCTCGAACCCAGCAAAGGTTCGCTGCGGTGCTTCTGCTCGCTTCTGCACGCCTGCCTCTGCTGCTTCTGCTCTAGTAACCTCGGAATCGTTGGCTCCCCCATCTCCCACTACGCCACTCGCTCGAACTCGAGCACTCGGCGCAGGTAGCTGAACGTATTGCAGTCGTGCCGCTGTGCCGTGCCGCGCCGAGGCGGACCGGAGCCGCCGGAGTTCTCCTCCAGACCGTCACGTTAGACAGGTTATTAAAAAGCAGGTGACGTGACAAGTCGTGCACCTCCCCGCTCCCCTCCTCGCGGGGGACACTGGGGTCGCCATCAGCAGCACCATTGTCATCCCGACGTTCCCGGCCCCTAGGGAGGCCAGGCCGGAGGCCCCAACATGCGGGGCGCCGCGCCCAAACGCTGCCAAGGGGCCGGCAGGACCTCAAGGCGATTGCAGCACACCTCCGGAACCTCCGGCCACCATACAGGCGAATAAAAAACGGCTTCACGAAACGTGCTCCAGGGTCAGGGCTACACGCGCCTCTGTGCTCCCTCCCTCTCCATCTCTCATTCTTTCTCGCTTGTGCGCGGAACGGAGGCTGATTTATTTGGTCCGCGACCATGACGACTTTGCAATGACTCGCTAGAGTTGAAAGTTTTTTAATTTTTTTTTTAAAAGTGTTGTTTTATTTATGTAGTTTTACTTCCCTTGGACGAGGACGCAATTAAAGTCTACTATTAAATAGACTGCAGAGAAATAAATCTAGAGTGCAAACAAATTTTTGCAAATCAAATGATTAATATGCGCATTTCTTTGCGGGAACAAGTGCGTCACATCTGACATTAATGACTGAATTCTAGACTCTTCTCGTTTTGTTTTAATTCTTCTGCTTCTCTCTGTGGCACGCTTCGCAATCCACTCTTTCTTTTTTCCCCCCCTCGCCACATAGCTCCAGCAAAGTCGCACAAGCGAGCCGTCCGCTTGCCGTCCTGGCGAAAAGCAGCAAATCTGCCAACAAAACGGAGAAGGAAAGTGTCAAGACGGACGGCGTGGCAAAGCCAGGCAAAGCCAGGCAAAGCCCGTCCAGACCGCAGGACACGACACGACACGGCAGGACACTTGACGGGCCTTTTACTGCTTTCACTAGCGCTGTACACCTCGGGAGTTCCCTTACGTGCCGAGAAGAGGAAGAAGAAACTAAAACTGGCCGAGTTTATAAGTGACAAAGAAAGAGTCTGAAGGGGCAGTGATGTGATTCTCTTTTCTAATTGCCATTTCTCAGACAGCTCGACTCGACGCCGATTGATAGGGCCGCCAGCCGCGTGGCACAAGCTCCGACAGATCATCGCCCAGCTTCCCCTGAAATCGACCTTGAAATCGCAGGGCGCGGCGCAGAGGGCCCTCGGGTCCCGAGGCGGTTCCCGTCCCGTCCCATTCGTCCCTGATAGACTTGTCACTGATTACCGCTGAAAACAGATAACTCATTTCTTGGAACTGTGGCGGTAGATCCCAAAGGGGGCCACTGTCCTGTAACGGACGCGACAGCGATCGGGGAGGGCTCAGAGTAACCTCAGCACTGACGGCTTGGACCTGGGCGCGCGGCCAGCCGGGTCCCTTCCAGACGGGGCGATCTCAACGCTTTAAAAGCGCGTTTATTTATGTGACGTAAGTGCCCAAAATGGGCGATCAGTAAAATATAATGAGGGCTCGTCTGCAAATTATTGCGAAAACTGCAATATAAATCACTGGGGTAGAGCAGGAACCGAACCCGTGCCGTACCGCAGTTGGAATCGGGCACGCTACCGCCTCAGCCACCGTACGCTTGCAGAGGCGACGCAGCAGAGAGGTCAGCAGCAGGCAATGTAAGCTTCTGAGTTTATAGGTTGGCCCTACTGACGCTGGCTTACTCGCACTCGGTCGCCAATGCGCCATGGAGATCGTCCCTTTTGGCTCCTACAGAAGGCAGCGTCACGTGACAACCCCGGCACGCAGCGCCGCGGCCCGCCACCACATTGTCCGGTAAGCCACATGAATCGGTCGCTCACCTCAGCCTCGCACGCAACCGGCGCCACCGGCACTGCGTATGCAGGCGCATGTGTGAGCGACGGCCCGCGTCACATATGGCACTGCAGCTGCTGGGGACACACCCTAAACAGCTGGGGCTTAGTCCACAGGACAACTCTCGGTTCACACTGTTCTCAAAGTGCAGACTCGGCGAGAATTCCAAGTTTCCGGTAATGTGAATGAATGTTTTACGTCAGTGTGTGTCTCTCGGTCTGGATTCTCAACCGAGAACACGCAAAAAGTTGAGTCCGGCCCAGGCCATGCCCAGGTGCTCTACTGGCTGCGCGTGCGTGAGATGGCACCGCGGCTGGTGACATGCTGCGCTGGAGAGTGGCGGCCGTGTGGGAGTGGCCCGGCCGGGCTGGGCCGCCTTGTCTGCCCGACCTCTGAACCCGTCGCGCCGCCGCACGCACGGGCCGGCAGATAGCGCTGGGCGCGCCGGGCCTCTCAGTGTCAGTTGGCCGCGCACAACGCCCAGCATCTCTCCACGGCCATTCCTTTGTTCTGGGCGCCGAGAGCTCCAACTGCAGCGATGCGCCCTGCTGCAGCAATCTCAGACAAAAGCCTTCGGTGTGTCCCTCTGCGCCGCAACACTCGGTGCCGCAACCAAGCTGGGCCCAGCCCAGGGCCCAGCCCAGGGCCGGACAGGGACGGGTACTGACCCTTCTCTACCACCACAATGTTTCATATCGCACGTCAGAATTTCCACGAAAAACAAAGAACGCAGAGCGCCTGCGATTGCCGGGGTAGGCCAGCCCGCACGACTCGCGTGCATGCACAATTCGTCGTTGCCTACCCAGCAGGCGCCCTCAGGTAGGCTGCATTCCGTTTGCGATCATATCGTGAACTTCTAATGGATGATTCAACAGTGCACCATTCATCGCTGTGCGGATCAAAGTTTGCACTTAAAGTGCCGCGATAGGCGACAGACGTTCCAACAAGACGGCCATGAAGAAGAGTGCGGGTGAGTACGTCCACTGTCTCATCGATCTGACTCGATATGAGACAGGTCCTAACGACTTGTGACCGGCGGCAATAGGAGACGCATGACGCATGCATGTCCCTTGTCATACTCGATGATAAAGAGCCGCCACCACTGCAGCGCGTAATGGTAAGGTCAGGTTCCGGGTTCGATCCCTGAATGAACTCAAAAAGCCGCTGGCCAGCGGAACACAATAAAGATAAACGATGCAAGATCCGCCTCCGGTCGACCCAAAACGCGAGAAACCTGCTTCCGAAACCGAACTCGGAACTCCCTAACTACTCGAGAAACATCTCCGGTCCCATAGAACCGATACCGCAGTGCCGCCAAGCTGCCAAAATGAAGGATCGACGGACCCCGGTCGGCGCTTCCCAGTCGGTGCTTCCCTGTCGCCACGGGGCGCCGTGTCACCTACATCAGCACGGTGCCTGCCCGGGGCCCGCCTGGGACCCGAGTGGAATCCTATCACGACAACAAGGTCCCGCGGGCCCCGCAGCTGACCGGCCAGCGGGTCACCGCCGCACCGGCCACGCCTCATACCCCAGGCCGCCGCTTTAGCCGCCACCGCCGGGTCGTTGCGTGCGTCGAGTTCTTGTCGAAGCCATAAACTGTCGAGGAGCCAATGAGTTTGTCTCGACCCGCCACCTCACGCAAGCGCTGCTCGAGGGGTCCACAACTCGAGACAATCAGTGTACACATTTGAAGACAATCAAACACAATCATCGATTTAAAATATTAAAAACTGCGGTATACAGAACACAAAACGCTACACTAGAGCCCGAAAAAACGGAAGTAAACGCTAATGCTGGACTTAAATTTCGAGTCTTCTGCAAATTAGTTGGATCAATAACGACACAATCAACACAATCAGTGTTAGTGTTAACTTTTTAGTAGAATTGTGGACCCCTCGGCGGCGCCGCTTCTGTTTGAGCCCAATTTGCGAAAATGCTCCAAGGGACATCCCCTGGACCACCTACTCGCTGACCCACGACCTTCAAAGACTCGAATAGGAAGGTCACATCGTCGATATCAGATCCGCTTTCCACCCTCCTCCAATATCTGGTTTCGGAGCTGGGCAGGTCGCCCGGTCGCCCCCCCCCCCTCTCCTTTGCAACTCATCGGACAAAACAAAATGAGCGTGAAAGAGACTGAAATGTTTGTGCAGCAAAAGAAATGTTCGTAAAGCACTTACGTGATTCTCTAACAGTCGCACCGTCGAACGTAAAAGGAAACCTCATCACAACGAGGACTACGACGATGTAATTAGCGGTCGGCAGCAGTGACTCACGTCCTCGTGCGCACGGTTCCCGATGTTTATTCAGCAGCGCGACCACGTGACTCCCGACCTCTATGCTTGGCTGCTCGGCTCGCTGGCCACCGCCTGGCCACCGCGCAGCAAGAACATTTCAAGAAAGTTGATTCCGTCATGAGCGATCGAGGCGCGGTGATGCAGCCCGAGCAGAGCGCATTCTGATTCAAGGAACGCGATGCGTCAAAACCGAAAGCACATATAATCTCTGCATGTGGGAAAGGGCTGGCTGCAAGGCGTGTGCACGAAGTTTGGCCGCCGAGTGGCCTCCACGCGCTGCTGTCATTCGGGCTGGAATGCTCCGTCTGCTCCGCCCTGTTTGCTCAAGCCCGTGCCGCCGTGCCGGCCCGCGGCGGAGGCCCTTACCAGGACGGGGTCGTAAAACAGCGGATAAGAGATAACGCCACCACCCACAGGGTCCCACAGGGTCCCACAGGGTCCCACACATTCTGGTCCTCAACTACCACAACCAAACGGCGTCTGAAAATCTCGTCTCATCCTTGGAGCTATCGCTTGTTGTGAGCTCCTGACGTCGACGTCGCGGCGAGAAAACATCAGCCATCACAATTTCTGCAGACCGGTTCAAAAAAGAAACCTGGTGAGCACACACTCCACGGCAGCATCTTCCTTCGGGTAAGACGAGATTCCCCCGGCACTGAGGGACAAGAGACCAAATGCGAAAAATTAAGGGCAGCGAGCCACTTTAAAGTGGCGTTAATTTCCAGCAGGGGGAACTGGGCCGCACGCACAGAGGCCTCCGACCGCCACTGCCACTAGCCACTTAACCCGTGCGCAATATTCATTATTTCACAAATGTGACACATTCACTAACAGATGCTGCTGGCGGGGAGCAGCCAGTTGTCTCATAAACAGCGTTTTAAAACTTGTGGTAAACACCTCATTACACCCGCGATAGCACTCTTTCGGTGCTACAATTTACGCCTTGTGGACAGTCAGCCAAAACATAGCACGAGAAGAGATGTCTGACTGCAGTCGGCGTATTCTCCTGCTGCGTCGGAACGGTTACGTTTGCTGTAATAGCCTACTTCAGCCACGACCACTTCGCGACGCACCCTGTGACAGCCCTATTGTTCGACGATGACCGCTTCATTCAATCGTACCAACGAGCGTTTCGCTCGCACGCCAGCAGCATCAACAACAACGTCACTACTATCTGCATCTTCTATATGCGCGCACTCCGGGACGCCAACTGCACCGTCACCGTGCGCGGCTGCAGGACGAGCCGTTACACTCGATGCATCGCGCTAAAGAGATTCCATTGTCGCACACTGCGCTCGGGTCAGAAGGCACAGGCACGAAGGTTGAGCCACGAAAGATTCACAGAATATTTGCTAAATCTTTAGAAGTGGGCTTAGCATATGTAATGCGTCTTCTGCGTGTACGCCATAGCCTGCTTCTTCTCCGTCACTTCCCCAGGGCATCTTTTCACTCCCTAATTTCCTACCCGCGCCGGCACGTTTTGATTCTTCAAAATGCCTGCTGAATAAAAGCGGGGAAGCAGCAGTCTCGGAAACATTTCCAGGGGGGCCAATACATCATTTTAACGGAGTGCCACAGGCGCGGACCCCTTCAACCGAACCGACGAGATTTATAAACTTTCCGGAAAGACTTGTGCACACAGTGCCTAGGAAATGGGACAGCGGGGAGATCTACGCCCATCGGCTAAACGGAGCAAAAAGGCTGGTCCAGCCAAGCGACCCATATCTAATAGCTTCGCTGGCCAGTCCATCTCTCAATAGGGTCTTCGTTTCATCTCGCCGCCACCCGCGCAGTTCCATCATTCCCCGCCCCGGGAGGAATCGATGCACCGTTAAAAACGACAAGCGCCAATCGCGACGCCCTGTCCACCTTGCGGAGAGTAAGTACAGGCCGATGACGAAAGATTATATGCTCTCCCCACGAATGTGACCCGCAAACACTCGGGTGTAACTGGAGACGCTGACGTCTCCAGACGGGACGAAACAGGCATATTAATTTCCAAGCGACCAAGCGCGTGAAAAAGAAGACGATTTATTGAGCACGCGAAGAATCGTGAAAACGGGGTCCGCGCTGGGATGCACAGTAGGCGGGCGGCCTAATGAGGGGAGGGGAAGGGAAGTCAGTCCTGAGGTCATGCGCCCGCGGCACTATCGGGCTCCGGTCGGCATCTGCCGAATAAGCGGGACGATCCCCCGCACCGCGGCACCGCGGCAGTAATCGGCCCGCGCCGTCCCCCTTTCATCGTGCCGCGCCAAACAGCGCTGCAAAAATAGATTGCTGAACGGCCGGGTCAGTGATTACTGGATGACCTTGCTTTACGAGAGACGAGCCTCGCGGTGTCAACGCGGCGCGCGAGGCGACGCGACGTCAGCCATACCGATGGGTATGCCGCCGCACACAGCGGACAAACCAAATTGTTTACAAATACAGCACACGTGGCCGGCTGGAAACTGAACGACGCCATTCATTGGGCGAGTCGCCCGCCGCGGACAGGCAGCAGGGTATTGCCGCACACGTCGAGGCACCGCCGAGGCAATGCCATCTCATCGAGCCCCCCGGAGCCCACCGAGGTCCTGTCCTCGTGCATGGCGACATCGCATTTGCAATTAAATACGCCGGCCGCGGCCACACCGCTTCCGCGCGCGCTCCGCCACGGCTTCGCTCGGCCAAGCGCTCTCTGCTGGCGTCTCCGCTGGCCCCGGCTGCCCCGGCCCTCGCGTGGCTGCCTGGCCATGGCTGCGCCGTGGGTGGGCGTGGACAAGATGGCATCTCACTAATCGTCATATCCGTGCCAGGGTAACAAAGAGCGTATCTGCCGCCAAATGATACGGCTATCCTCCTCTCTGACTTTCACCTTCTAAATCCGATCGGATCTTGAATTGCAGCCGATGACATTGCATTTATTGCCATGTTGTTGGACGGGTGAAAAAAAAATGGCTTATAATACAAAAACAGACCCGTTGACGTCTAAAAACCATAGAAAAAAGTTAACTTGGCGTGTCAAGCTCACACCGCCCCGCACCGCTCGCCGGCCCCACGCCGCGAGCCACGCGCTGCACCCGGGACTGCGGTCGCTGCGGCCCATCGCAACGCGCGAGCCAATGAGTATGCGAAGCCATACAGCCCCATCCATTGAATGCGAAATGAAGTCATAAAGGCCCTGACTCCAGGAGGCGAAAGGTGCTCGTGATACGTGACGCTGAGCCGGCTCAGCACGGCTCAGCACGGCTCAGCACGGCTCAGCACGGCTCAGCCTCCGCGGCACTAGAATTCCAGGGCCGCAGTGCCTTTTGTACGGCGTCTGGTCGGTGCACCGGTGCCAGCCTGCCGGCCGGTCAGTGTTGCAAAGCGACTTGGAGGAGGTCCACTGCAGGGCCGCCGGCCGAGGGCCGCGGGAAGAACAAAGACGGCGATAGACAACCGTGACCGAGTACTGGGAGCGGAAATGACGGGCCGAGGGGCCGCGTCCGGATCGGTACGTCCCGGTGCCGCCCGGAGACGCCCGGCCTCTCGGACGCGGCTGGAAGGAAGGAGAGATCCCCGCTGTCCTCCGAGCAGATAGAACCCGGTCCCGGACGCCGGTCGGGTCCCGGACCCCAGGCCGCGCACTGCCCGGCGATGCCCCCGGCGAGCAAAGTGCACTCTGAATAAAGATCTAGCAGCTTGTAGCACTCCAGAACGCACCTAATGCTTTTTTAACGAGCCTCGGAAACGAGATGGATTATCAAAACGAGTTCAGAAAAATTGTAACCTTCATTCAGCCGTTTGCCGGAGGGGGTGAGCACAGAAGTGCAGTAGCCAAGACCAACGGCGTTTTCAGTCCCCTTTCTCCGTGCTTGCACATCTAGGGCCGGAGGTTGCACACGGAGCAGCGCACATCAGACATAAATCCCTGATCTGCATTCATACTGTATTTCCATGTGACAATTGACGTGCTCTTTTTATTTTCGGTATACAGTCGAGAACAACGGCCGGGCCCGCACACACTGGCGCAGGCGGCCGCAGCCGGCCGGAGCCCAGCCCCTCCTTGTGGCCGTCGTTAAAAGGTGTGGCGGTGTTTGCTGTTTCCAATTGGATAAATGGCGTCTGCAGCACAATGCGGTGTGGCGGGGCGGGGCGTAGCAGCCGATGCCCCTGTGGGGCCCGTGGGCCCCGTGCGCCCGTGGGCCCTGTGGGATTTCCCGGGAACTGGGTGAGGCCACGCCGGCCACGCCCCCCAACACACACACACACACACGCCGGAAGTCGCACTTGGTTATGCTCTGAAAATTGCGCGCCACGCACACGCACACCACTCGAGCTGTGCGCGCGCATCCTCATTCCCGTTTCCCTCTGAACTCATCCATCCGTCACCAGAGCGAGGCGAGCTCTCAGTTGTCAAAGCGGAGTTTTCAGGCCTTAGTGGGACCGCAGTGGAAACCGTGGAAACAGGGGGAGGGCCGGAGGGTCGCAGCCAGGCCGCAGGGGCCGCAGGGGCCGCAGGGCCTTTGACCGCTGCCGACTCAGTCACTCGATCCGATTTCCTCAGCACGACACCATGCAAAGCGGTCCCACGAAGGCGCGCACCTCGCCGCCCCCTGACATCCGGCCCGACCCCCAAGGACACCCGCCCCCGTGCCAACACACTTGTCTCCTCTCGTTTTCTTCAATTTGGGGATGGGGGGGGGGAGGCAAGAGTCCCATGAAGCTCGCCAAACCCCAAACCCACTATACCCAAAAACGCCCTGCGCAGTTCAACTGTTCTGTGTTTTATCCTGTTTCGAAACTGTTCCGTGTGCCGCTTTGAACGCCGTCAGTTTCAGTTAGGTGGGTAAAGCAAACTTCACGAGTAGCGAAAACATTTTAAAAGGGCATTCAGCGCGGAAGAAACAATTGTTGCTGGAGAAATCGGGTTACATATCTTTCGAGAGTGGACGCCTCCTCGGGGCGCAAAGGTAGAGGGCATGGATCCAACTTACTAGCTTTTTGTGTCGAGTGCGAACGCCAGCCCCCACACACACACACTAATGGATGATGAGGGACTTGTACTGGTAGAACCGCGATACGTATTCTGTTGGTCCACCGCGCACAGACACGCTGCTCGAGCTACTGCAAGTTAGCCAGCTGCGCTAGCGGCTTCACGTGCCACCGCTCTGCGCACACACAGCTGCTCGCACTCTCAGTGATAAGCCCACAGCCCCGCTCACCTGAGCGGGTCCAGTGCAGTCCCTCCCGCCGGCTGCCATGGCCCAGCCAGCCGCCCTCTGGAACCGTCCCCTTTACAAACTGCCATGAGGAAATTAACTATCGTCGCTGGTCGCAAACTGATATCCAGGAGGACCTCGTAAAATAGACCCTTTCGCCAGCGCCGTACGGGCCGGTGACCCAACGCGGGTGTTGTATGATTCATATGTTCTGCGCAGGACAGGGAAAGCCTTCTGTTGTGCCGAGAACCCTGCAATCAGCCGACGGGGTCCAGTCCAAGAGCATACGTGTGCGGTAAAAGTACAGCACCAATACCCCTTGCGGTTCAAGACGTGAGGAGTGAGACCCGTGTAGGCCCGTGTCCCCGTATGCGCCGCAGTTCCCTCCAGAATGCGTATCGTGGTCCCCCGTGAGGATCCCAGCCGTGCGACCCGCCACGTGTGACCACGTGTGACCACGTGTGACCACGTGTGACCACGTGTGACCACGTGTGACCACGTGTGACCACGTGTGACCACGTGTAACCACGTGTGACCACGTGTGACCACGTGTGACCACGTGTGACCACGTGTAACCACGTGTGACCACGTGTGACCACGTGTGACCACGTGTGACCACGTGTGACCACGTGTGACCACGTGTGACCACGTGTGACCACGTGTGACCACGTGTGACCACGTGTGACCACGTGTGACCACGTGTGACCACGTGTGACCACGTGTGAACACGTGTCACCGCGTGTAACCACGTGTATGTAACCACCGGCTCGGGTTTCAGCCGCGCGTCACAAAAAGAGAGTCGGAGCGCCGCCCGCTTACGCAGCCACACGTCGAGTACGACGTCTCCGTGCACGGCGATGCAGGCGCGCGCACACCTCGGCGCACACCCTCACACTCTTTCATGCACATCGGTCCACGTGGATATTGGGCTAAGAAAGCCGTGACTGAGCAAAAACATGACGGAAGACGCCAACGCCACACCCTCCCATGTAGGGAAGGAGCGGCGCGGAGCGGAGCGCGGCCCGTGAGAAATGCATTACCCAGCCATCAAAATTACACTTCCACACACGGACCGAAGACAGCCGAGCTTCGTTCCGCACGTCACCGAAAACACATTTTCTTATTAATGTTCTGCAGCGCCGTGTTTGCCTTGCCGAGTACGCTGAGAACAGAGGATGGAGCGTCTAATTCTGTGTTGAAACCTCGTGCGAAGCCCCGTGACAGAGCGGTAGTGCCACGTACACTGCACGTCCTACACAACTACACCAGAGCGCTTAGGGGCCAATCCTGTGGTCCAAACGTCTTGGGGACGGCCAAGTTGACGTATAGCGCAACAAGAACCGTCGCGAACTCAAGTCCCACTAAGTAATGAGGGTGTGCCATGAAGCCGGAGCTGACAACGGCAAGGACCACAGTCCAGTCATGCGATCGGTCAATACCAGCCGGGCCGCTGGCCTATCTATCAGCGTCAGACCAATGAGCCAAACCTCAAGTTTCTCAATTGGCGGCCAACGCAGTCGTACCACCACCACACGACAGTATCGAGAAAAACGGAGTCTGGTTCAGACCTGGCCCGCACGGCAAGGCCGCAAATCGATCTCACACTCCAACGAATCTGTAGGTCAGCCGTGTGTGGTGTTCATTTCACAATCCGCCTTAGTTGTACAACCTCTGCGGCATTTCAAGTTCAGCTTTCGCTATCTCAACTTTTGCAGATCCCGTCTTCTATCTTCCCGATCTCTTGCGCCATGTTTGCTGAGGATGGACAAGGTTGGACAAGGACTCACTTGTTGGACATTATTGCAACACGCGACGATTTAATCTCGATGCCCCCACCTACGGCGCCGCTGAGATAAGGGAAGCCTTTGCATCGCTGGCCTGGTTGCCCTAAGCCATTCCTAAGCATACTCGAGCCGTCGGTAGCGCGACTTCGACACTGCGAAATTCCTTTCGACAGCAACCAAAGCACGTCTCTGATACGCGGACAACTGCATGTAGACTTTCTTGACAATGCACCAAGGTTTCCCGAGCAAGTCTTGGAACGATTTGGCCGGTTGGCACCACGTCGTATCTATCACACCCAACAGTTTACGAACCACAGAACCAAGGCCGCAAATCGGCGCAAATTACGAGACACAAATTTGTCAAGACCTCCCAGACAGGGGGCGCTTTTCTACGGGCATCATCCAGCACAGTTACGATGTTCCGATCAAAGCCAGCAGGCAAAGACACGAACGCTGGCTGCACTTTACGGCACGACACACCGTTCTGGATCTGGCATGGCCCGGCCGATGCAGTACATGCACGACCTGGCCTGGCCAGGGACAGGACAGGCAGTGACAGAGAGTCACGCCAAAAGGCTGCATGCACGTCGTGCGCGCGTGTGTGCGTGCGTGTGTGTTTGTGCATCACGAGGCCCGCATCAGTCCCATAAGTTAATTAATCACCACACACATGAGCTGTAATTAATTATTACTCTGGACCCCTTCCCCCTTTCTCTGCTGCTTCAGCGCTGACAGGCCCGCACTGACCCGGCCGGTATGAGAAACTGGTAGGTCTCATGTCGTGCATGCCGCGATGCGCCGCCAAGCCCACTC
The DNA here is from genome assembly GCA_038380765.1 of Odontothrips loti. NCBI lineage: Eukaryota > Metazoa > Arthropoda > Insecta > Thysanoptera > Thripidae > Odontothrips > Odontothrips loti. Next base: position 17,041,234 of record CM076243.1, on the reverse strand, counting down.
GGCCATTAGCGGTCCCCTCAAGACAAAGTTTTGAAAAGTTTCGGTGAAGCGTTGTGACTTTGGAAACCATCAAAGAAATAATGCACGGGGACAGTGACTGATGTGTGTGTGTGTGTGTGAGAGAGAGAGAGAGAGAGAGAGAGAGAGAGAGAGAGAGAGAGAGAGAGAGAGAGAGAGAGAGAGAGAGAAGCCATTTCTTGGCGATGACAATAATCATTCGTGCGGAAGGCGGTGGCTTGTGACAGGCGATTTGTTTCGAATGCCGAGTAAACACTGCGCATCACCATTTGCCAACACATTATGACATCGGAGCGCTTTTGCATCTTGCAGAGCGACTGGCGCGGCCTGATGCAGCCTGCGGTGTCCTGCGGTGTCCTGCGGTGTCCTGCGGTGTCCTGCGGTGTCCTGCGGTGTCCTCTGTCGATGGTGTGGATGCGTGTCGGGTGGTGGCAGCGGCCACAGAGGTACACGCGAACAATATTTACGGTCAAACGGCTCGTTGCGACGCTGCTCATTTTTCATGAGAAGCGAGAGAAGGAATGGGGAGCTATCGGGAGGGGGCTGTGAGGGGGCTGTGGGGGGCTGTGGCTGGGGGGGGGGGGGGGCGAGGACAGCGAAGGACGCGGTGCTCAGCCGATCCGATGCCCCCCACGGCCGCCCGGCTACTCGGCCCCACGGCAGCGGGGGATGGCTGTGTTTAATTTCCCGGCTGTCATATGGTTCGGGTCTGGCTGCGGGGCCACAGCCGCAGGGCAGGCAGCCATGCAGGCAGCCCGCCAACACACGGATCACACCCCGCCACTCTGCAGCGCTGCGTCGTGTCACACACACACCGGCCGAAGGCGACCTGCCGCAGGGGCACAGCCAACAGCCAGGCTTGGGTTTCGGTGGGGGATATGCCACGCTAATTGCCTCCATTCCGGCGTTTGTTGTGCGGGTTGCCTACCCCGGTCACCGGTTTGGGGGCCTAAAACCCACCATCTCGAGACGGTGGACCCGGCACCGGCGACACACCGCGATCAGCAGGATGCCTCATCACCGAAATAATGAACCTCACGTCCGCGGCCATGCAGTGCCTGTGGGGCCTTGTGGGGCCTGTGAGTCCTGCGGGGCCTACGGCAGGACAAGATCGTGGTTGTCTCGCTCGTCCCCGTTGGTGGTCTCCCCCCCCCCCCCTAACACACCTCGCAATCATAACTTGTACCGGAGGAAAAGGAACGCACACGGCACGGCAAGGCGCGAGCGATGCGCAACATTCATCACTGGAAATAAACAGCATTTGGCACCTGCCTATACGCAGGGGAGGGGGGGGGGGGCGGAGCAGCCACGCGCAATGCATACGCAAACTGCAAGCGCCCGCTCCCCTCCCTCCAGCCGTCTGCCTCGTGTCATCTGCTGGAGGTGCGAAGACACCGCCGGCGGTTCATGGCTGCAAGGCGTCTTCATCATGCAGCAGCAACTGCAGCAGCAACTGCAGCAGGGTCCGAGAGCCAGCCAGGCGGTGGCGGCGGGGCCTTGTAACCCGAGCCGAGCGCGACAACACGCATGGGACTCGCACAAGTCGCGCAGTAGTCGCAGTAGTGGTACGCGGTGCGCACTCGGTGTCCGCTGTCTGCCGACGTCCGCTGGCCGCTGGCCGCACGCACCAGTGTCAGTGTGTCCGCGTTACACAACCTGGCGGATCGTCTTCTCCAGCAACACCAAACAGTCAGAACTGAATTAGAGGTCTCCCTCCAGCATTTCTTTTTCGCTCTCGCGTAGATCCTCCTCCCTCTGTCATCCTTCCAGGAGAGAAATTCGACCGGCAGTGCGCGCGGCGAAAGGCCCGGTCTTTTATCTCCCCCTTTGGCGTTTTATATACCTTAATATACCCCTCCTATCAATTCCATTCGTTTTCCCTCAAACCTTCCGCGGCGGAAACGATCGGGTGGCAAGGGAATGGAAGGACCGGGCGGGGCGGTCGTAAAGCGGCCGTCCGCGTGGCGGACACCGGCGGACACCGGCGGACACCCACATCGGCGGGGGCCGCAAAGCCACGCATCCCGGCTCCATCTGCGTGGCCGATGGACGCGGTGCGTGCGAGCGCGTCTCGGCGAGCTCCGCCGCGTGTTCGCGCCCCGGCATTAGGGACCATCCAAAGAATACGTCCGTGACCAGAGGCGCCTGGCGGGTAGGCAATCCAGGCTTCTGCGAACACGCGTGCCGTGCGGGCTGGCCTACCCTGACATTCGCAGGCGCTCCGCGTCGTCGTTGTCCCCTGTTTTCGGCTTATTTTATTATGGACGGCGACCGCCGACTTCCAAACGACAAGCTAAACGTCATTAGTGAATTTCATGCCTCTCACTCCCCACGGCAGGCCGCCCACCCCATTTCATGCGTGTTGTTGACCGGACTTCATGGACCCCGCTAGTTGGCCGGCCGAGCAATCCCTCTCCGAGGCCCTCCCCGTGGCGGTCCAGAGTCCGGCCGGGGCTGGGCGGCCGCGCAGAGCGGGCAGCGGGCATTGGCGGCACAGGCACCATGACTGGTCGCGCCCGATCCGATCGGCTCCTCGCCGGCTGCATGGCGCGGCGCGGCGGGGCGAGGCGGAGCGGCGGCCAAGATTGAAATAAGCTTCGCGCCGTCTTTCCATTCCCTGCGACGCCGTGATGGAGGCCGCGCTGCTGCTGCTGCTGCTCTCTCTCTCTCTCTCTCTCTGCGACACGTGACCAATGCGATTTAATGCCTAAACTCCTGGGTGCCGCCGCCGCAGCAGCAACAGCAGTAACAACAACAACAAGGTCAAGGCGGCCCCGCGACGAGCATGGACGACGACACAGTCATCGCGGCAGGTTCCCGGTGGTCCCGGTGGTCCCCGGTGGGCGCGGTGGTCTCCCGGTGGTTTCCAGGCCGCGGCGTATTTTCCATTCACCGCGGCTGGTCGGCTTTCTGAGTCCTCTGCCGAGGCGCACAGTAACAGTGCCACCTGCAGTGTCTCCGGGACGCCGGCCGCCGGCTCCGCCCTCCGCCGCTCGGCATTCCCAACCTAACAAACTCTAATCTCGGGCCAGTTATTATACTCGGTCTATTCTGGGATCGTGTTGCTGCGGTAGCGGTGTGTTTGGTGTGGAGACGGGGGGCCTCCGGCCTGCGCAGCTCCAGTACGTGTTTGCTGCAGTTGCTGGTGAAGCAGTAGCCGTGCACCCCGAGGGCGGCGGGCAGCGGGCGGCGGGCCGTCCCACTACAGACGGAGTATCGGTTTCTAATGATTGCCTTGTAAACTGGAAACGGTTCCGACAACTGAGAACGGCCAGGACCGGACAAGGCGTTCCAACACGACCCTGGTAGCAGCGGTAGCCAACAGGTGGGACCGGTAGGCGGTGCGGTGGTGCTACTGCAGCTACCGCAGCTACCGCAGCCACCGCAGCACCAGTAACCGGGGCAAGGAGCGCGCTTGGGCCGACCTCCCCTTCTAATCCTGCTGCACGTCACCTTTGCCAGGCAGGAGACGGAGAATGTGGCGCCCCCTACCGGGGTAAGGTGGAACTGGAGACTTCGACGGTCGGCGGACCTGGCAGCAGAGAGGCCACGACATCAACAATCGTGTTTTACTTTAAGCCCGCCGCCCCCGATGTGCAGCCGATAGTCAGCAGCCGCATGTCCGATAAACAACCCCCGGGGGCGGGGGAGACCCCTGCGTCCTGCACTACGGTTTCTCCCGGGACCGTACCGGAACCCCGCGACCTCTGCCATGCGCCATGCGGCGAGATTCCGGCCCGGCCGGCGCCTGCAAACCCCTGGCCGCGGCCCGGACATGAACGAAGAGTGAAGGTGCGCCGTAAACTCACTCCCTGGCTGCCGCTGGCTGCCCTGTGCACTCGCCTCGCCTCGGCCGGGCCGCGTCCCGCAAGCCCTGCACGCGCCGCGGATGCACTCAGACGGACGTGTCTGTCGGCGTGCGCGCCGCCTGCCCGCCAACTGCCATCGGCCCGCGCACCAGTTACCAGGCTCTGCCCGGTTCTGCCGCGGTGGCACGCACAATATTCATGGCAGCCGGGCAGCGCTAGCGCCCAGCGCCACCAGCCCCGCCCCGGCCTGCCCAGGGCTCTGCCCGCTCTGCCCGCTCTGCCCGCCGCGCGGAAACTTTCCCTCGCAGTTCACACTTACGATGCAGATAGGCAACTGTATGCGAACCGCGTGGCGAATGTGTCAAAGGACTCCGCGGATTTCCTGATACCGGGGAGGCATGGACAACATCGCACAGCACCGCGGGAACTCTCGCGGAGCCCAGGACGTGAGCAGAGTATATCTGGATGGAAAACGAATAACATTTGATGTCGTCGCGGTGGGTACGATTCGGATTACATTACCACTGGCGGTACGGCCGCGAATAAGTGGTGCTGCGCCGGCAGGTCACTCCGGCGCCGCTCCGAGGCGATCACTGGCGACAGATATGGCACAGCCCAGCGCATACCTGACACAGCCCGGCACACCGCAGCCTAGATAAACCCTGGCGTCGCTATAAGAAGCCACAACCAATTTTCCATAGTTTGTCTCCCACAGCGGCAATGCAGGAAGCAGTGCAATATGTTGGCTGTGGCCTGTGGCACCGATGGCACCGTACCGGGAGCGTACGGGAGCTGGAGGCAGCCGCCTGATGGGTAGGCAGGCCCGCCCGACACCCGTGTCGAGCAGTGTAGCCTACAGCGTAGGCTCACGGGCGCTCACAGCAGAAGTGGGCGAGGTTGTCTGGCGTGCAGGGTCCTCCGTCAATGCGTCGACGTCGCAGCAACTCACCTGGAAGGAGACATTAAGCACACGATTATTGTAGAGTCAGCGGGCTCGGCGAGGGGAGGCAGAGACGATAGGATGAGAAGACGGAACACAATGAGCAACAGGCGGGCGCGGACACGGCGGCACGCATCGCAAATCACGACAAATTTCTAGCCGGCTTTGGCTCTCCCGGCAGCCTGGCCGCGCACGTTTGCTTTACACTCGCTCGTTCACACCTCACTCCTCCTGTCCTTACGCGAAAGTGCGGCCGCCGCCGGCACAGCCCGGCACAGCCCGGCACAGCCGTGTGCGTGTGTACACGGAGGGCCGGCAGAGCAGCCGGGCCCCGAAGGGCGTAACTCAGTACAGCCGACCCCTGCGAGGCCAGGCGAAGCGAGCCCCCCGCGATGCAGGGACCTCATGCTGTCTCTGCATTCCAGCGCCACACCGCACGGATATTATGCCTCATTTACGTCTATTCCTGACTCTCCATTTCAGAGTCTCTCTCTCTCTCTCTCTCTCTCTCTCTCTCTCTCTCTCTCTCTCTCTCTCTCTCTCTCTCTCTCTCTCTCTCACCGTGCACCGAACGGCCCTGCCTACATGCACCAGCTCTCTCGGTACACCACGTTGAGCTCCATAATGTCTCCATCATATCCCGTTTCGTGTCCCACACTGACACGACCCCCGCTGGGGGTCTCACAAAGCCCTGCATTACCAGTATTTGGAGGGTGGCTGCACAGGCGGTGAGGAGTGCTGGTCCAGACGGCCAGACGGCCGGACGCCCGCCGCCGAGGGCGTCAGACATGCCGAGGCATTACCGGCCGTGAGATGCGTGTTTGCAGCGGACAGGAGAGCGCACACAGATGTATCATGTCCGCTGCGCACATTCACTTAGCAGTTTTTCGAGGCACGTGGTTCTCTCCGGGCCCCTTAACGATGCGGTGAGCCGTCAATAGCCACGCCCACGGTCAGGACAGGTCCTTCTGGGCTCTCCGCTGGGCTCGCCATCAGCTCGCGCACCTCTGCAGGACCTTCCCGCGAACGCCCGTCACAGCGACAGTCGTTCGAGTCGCAAGCGCCGCCGCCTGTTTGCTGTGGAACGCAGACCGGCGGGGAGCCCGGGGAGCCCGGGGAGCCCGGGGAGACGCTACTCGGGGCCGCGCACTATGTATGCGTGTCACGGGGCGTGGGTGTCATAGCGGAGCGACCTGCCCGTGTTCCCCTCGGTTCCCCTCGGATCCCCTACAGCACAGGTGGCGCCGAGTAGCGCGGTCTTCCATTCAATTCAAATCACGGCCTCCCGAGGCCGGGCCTCGCGGCGGAACCCGTACAATAACATGCCGCAAAGCGCACGTGAGATTTCTTCGTATTGTGAAAAGTTTCCCTATGTTCAACCGCTATATTACTTGGTGATGCGAATCTTCCCCGAACAATCGCAACGACCGAGTCACTCACACCTACGAGCCCCCGCCCGGGCCGCGGTGCCCGGCCCACCAGTGCCTCCCGTGACGGTAGGTGTCAGAGCGGCCGCCGGCGTCGGCTCCTGTCAGCGCCACGTCCCGAAGGCTCGGCGCTCGGCCTGGGCCCTCAGCACGGCCTGCCGCCATCACGCCAGCAGAATGACAACCTATCGGCGTGGGCGGGTGGCCGGGTCAGGCCGGGCCGGGCCGAGCGGCCACACACAGGGCGGGACTGCTGACATTTGCACTAACCAGCCGGGCGGCCGGCCTTCCGCCTGCAGCACCCCGCCGCCGTCCGTCCCCAACACGTTGAATGACTTTCTAACAGGCACGGCGTTGGCATTCAACGGGTCATCGCGATAAACTGTCACGGGGGCAGACCTACTCGGGCCAATGTTCGTTGTGCTCACGGCGCCTGGTGGGTATGCAGCCCCATCCTATGCAAGCACGCGTGTCGTGCGGGCTGGCCTACCCTGGAACTCGCAGGCGCTCCGCGTCACGGTTCATCCGTTTCAGCCCGTTCTATCCCACCAGGGTTTGTGACACTCCGCGCCATGTTGCCTTCCAGATACTGTAGAGAAGCAGATAGGTCCCGGCCGGGCAGCGGCAGCGCCGTGGGACGTCGATGCTGATCGGGCCCCATACATCACACATACTCATGACCGCCGGCGTTGCCGCGTGGGGCGTCGGGCCGACAGGACTGCCGGGGGCCAACGGGGGCCGACAGGGGCCGACGACCAGTGCGCGGGACGCCGGCCGCGAGGCGCGCGGGCCACATTCGGCAACGCGGCGCCAGGCCAGCGGCAGCCAGCGGCAGCCAGCGGCAGCCAGCGGCCAGGGCTCGTCACCGCACTGCACGGCACCACCAGGCACCACCCAGCCACCTCACATCAGGACTGCGGCCCTGACCGTTCTAATAGGAAATGCATGCTGATGGCCTAATTAAATTCCTTTCCCAGCTCCTTAGGTCCGTCCGGCCTCCGGCCCCGCCTCCAGCCCCCCCCCCCCCCCTCCTCCTCCCAGCGGTCCCAACGTGCCTGCCCGCATGGCATTTAATGTCCCCCAGGAAGACACCAGAAACCAGTCAGCGGCAGTAGAGTATGAAATGGATGATTATGTCGCCTCTGACGTGTAGTGTGTGTGTGTGCAGTCGGCGATGAGGCTGGGAATGATTGCCCACGGTCGGAGGCGCACAGGTTTCCGCCAACCCTGAACCTATGTCCAACGGGGGAACAGGAGGCGTCGGAATGGAGATTCGTAGTCAGAAACATTGATCATGTATGAGCACCATACAGCATGGGAGCACTGGCTACCGCCGCAACCAAGACGGAACGCAGGGAAAGCGCCGGTGGAGGGGAATATGGTGAGCCTCTGCATAACGACATGGAAATGAAGACCCATGATGGAATGCTGGTGGGTACCACGGGTGCCCCGTGCGCCCCGGGCACCATGGCTACCACGGGTAGGCTGGCCTGTGGTGAGGTGCGGGCGGTGACCGCAACAATTATCCCATCTCGTCATGTCGCACGGTTTTGCCATGGCCGCCACCCACGGCCTCTGGCCGCAGGCTCACGACGTCAACCCTCAACGAGCGTCCTTCGTCTGGTGGGCGTTGCGTAGCCAGCGAGGGAAATCCAATTTAACACCTGATTTCCGACCGCAGACGAACAGTTCTCGTCCCGTCTTTACCAAGGACCTTGCAAAGAGCCCAACAGAGAAAATCGACCTTTTCACCCCCAGGTCAAATGCAATTCCTCGTGCAGCACAAACGCCTTAGCCGAGCCTAAGCAAACACTGGACAGCATTCTGCTGCCCGTCCCAATGTATTACATTATTATTAGGTTTTAGCCAGCGCAGTCACTAAACCAGGATCTGACCGACAGCCTATTTGGAAGACACCGCGTATATCGTCTCCGCCAAGACGGATGCCCTGCTCGTGTGGAGAACGGGTCTAGTTGGGTCCAGCCCAGCCCGGTCCGGCGGCTTCTCCAGCTTCTCCGCGGTCCGAGCGAACCCTATCGGCTATCGGGTGTTCGAATCAGAGAGGGATACACAACCTATTAGGACCCGGAATGGTCGCATCACAATATCCGATAAGTTATGACCGCACAACTCTTTCTTTCCGCTGTCACACTTGGGCAGGGAATCGGCACGGCGACATCGCCAGCGGAGCCATACAGGCGGGGCCATACAGCGCTCCCTTATCGGACATCCCGTGACCGTCTCGCGGCAGGAATGCTGCAGTGCGACGCGACGCCTCCCTTCCGCCCACACGCAGCCTGGCGCCACATGACAAATGACTGACGTGCCGATGCCGGCGACGCCTAGCAGACGACGCCTAGCAGACGACGCGCAGCAGACGACGCGTCCCGATGTGTGTCACCGTGCGACTGCAGCTGTCACTTAGCAGTTCAGCCGGGGTGGACACGGACTTCCGCGCGCGGACCTGAGCAGCAGCAGGTTGGGGACCAGTGGGGACCATGTCGTGCATCACGGCGCCGACGCACCGCCCGCGCGACGGCTGGACGACAGTGCGGGACAATAAACGCCCAGTGTTTTACACCGCCCTGCGGCAATGACAGCGCGCGGACAGATTTCAGCTTTGCGAACCTACGCAAATTATTCTCGCAAATAGTACGGACCGGACGGGGGCCTCGCGCGTCCGCCCCTCGCGGCAAGAGAGCAACGCGCGGCGCGGAGCTGCAGGAGCCACGGATAAAGCTGCAAATCTTTACAGCACAGCAGTTACGGCCCCGTTAAAGCGATATAAATTCTACCGAAGCGCATCGCTCACACACGCGCCAGCAGGCACTGAAATTAAATATGAGACCCTCAGGCGCTTGCTGAGGCGCCGTGCCGCACTGCTACATTTTACTGCCGCGTGCCGTTTACTTTACTGGTGGGCGATAGTGTAAATCAGCCACTCCTTGTGGCCCGCCGGCCCGCCGGGCGCGTCCCGTCCCACGGCCGAGACGCCACCTTATCTGTCCTTATCCAAACAGACTGTCCTTGTCGCACGCAGTAACGTCTGCATGCGGATTACTGCACAGATACGAAAGGGGGATTGGTCGTGAACGAGAGAGATAACACGCTGCCGGGGATGAATGAATGAACGAATGAATGGGCGAATTGTGCAATGCTTCCCGGCGCCGCCGCGTGTTTACAAGTTGACTTTCGCGATAAGTGCGGCGGAAATACGAGCCGGCCGGCGTTTGCACCTCAAAGTGAGTCCAATGACGTGGCCGCACAGTGCAAGTGCTTGACCGATAGAGGTGTGTGGGAGTGTCCTGCAGTGCGGACCAGAACTGTTCAAGAGGAAATAAAACTTTCTTTGAACCAAACTTAACATGGAATATGGATTAATTTATATCTCCCCTTTACACTCTTCAGTCATTTTAATATTTTTTTCGAATATCGTGCTGAGTCAAAACTTTTGGTCCAGCCGCGAGAAGTTCCCTATGAGGTACGACGTGGGGAGAAAGCCTTCTTACCTCGTAAATAACAAGCCCATTTACGTGGGGAACAAAGGCAAATGGGCCAACGGCCAGCAGCACGAAACTCATAAAATATTCGATTTAAAAAAAGTAAAATTATTGACAGTCGCTCTGTTAAGTGGCCCGTCAAATCGGCGGCCGGTCTAGGAGTGCTCGTACCGGGCGGCAGCCGCAGTGTGTGCGCCGCGGTAACCCTGTGCGTCAGTCACGGCTAACACGCTGGTCCCGCTGGTCCCGATGGTATCGGCGATTGGCTTGGACTCGTATTAATTGGAAGAGGGAAAGGGGTGGGGAATTGTTAGGGGTCTGGTGAGTTCGGTGCACACGCACTTACGACACAATTTGACGCTCACCCGGGGTCCCGCGGTGCACGGCTGCAGTGGAGTGAATGAATAAGCAGCCGCACAGGCGTGGCGCGGCGCGGCCGTATGTCACGGTCTGATCCCCAAACCAAACGCGACGCACCACGCGGCACCATCCGGCAGCCCGTTGGTCAGTGGTCCTCGGGCCCGCGCCGCTCGCCGCGCACGGCGTTCCCACACAGCCCTCAGCCCTGCCCACCGGTGCGGTCCGATCCCAGCTCTGCAGCTCTCTGCACCCACAACAGGCACGCAGCATAAACGGCCATGACGTGTCTCAATCCTACTGAGTAAATCTCAGACGCAGTCACGCGCTGTCGCTGCCTGTCGCTGGGTCGTGCGGAGACAATAATCACACCCCGAGGGGACCCGCGGTGTTCTGCCTGGGGCTGTCTACGGGGCTGCACTGAGAAAAATCTTTGGCTCCTGGACCAATGGGTAGTTTTGTGCGTTCCACCTGGACCCTACATCTAAAACGTTGAATCCGTAGGTATAAACTCTATAGGCACTGGAGCAAAACTCTAGACACAGGCGTTAATCGTTTAGTGCCTGGCGCTAATCGTTTAGTGCGTTCCCAGACTTTCGGCCTGGGGACTAAACGTCCTGTGCCCAGAGCCAAAAAAATTTCTCAGTGTGCCTATGGGGCTGCCTACGGGGCTGCCTACAGGGCTGCCTACGGGGCTGCCTACAGGGCTGCCTCCGGGGCTGCCTACAGGGCTGCCTACAGGGCTGCCTCCGGGGCTGCCTACAGGGCTGCCTACAGGGCTGCCTACGGGGCTGCCTACAGTGCTGCCTACAGGGCTGCCTCCGGGGCTGCCTACAGGGCTGCCTACAGGGCTGCCTACGGGGCTGCCTACAGGGCTGCCTACAGGGCTGCCTACGGGGCTGCCTACAGGGCTGCCTACAGGGCTGCCTGCGCGGCACGGGGCGCGCCACTGTACCCCGGGCAGCAGGCTGGGCCCCGCCCTCCTCCGAGTGGCTGTACGAGTACCCGCCCAGCACCCAGCGGTACTATCCACACTCGGAGGTCACCATAACCCTTCTCGGCAGTGAGCTCATTAAAGAGCCATTAAGAGCGCTGTCTCGTCTCGGCACGGCGCATCACACCTGAGGCGGGGCTGGGCCGTGGCCGGGCCGAGGGCGTACAGAGCAGAGCTGAGCGGACCGTAGCCTCGGAGCCCCACCCGAGGTCCCACCGCCCTGCCCAGGGCCCTGCCGGGGCATTCGTAACTCGCGCTCGACCACGTCACTACCAACTCCAAATTTTATGCTTGGCGAATCCCCCCTGCTATGTCAGCGTACGAAAACAAAACATATCTTCATCGTCTTCAGAATGCAGGCTCGCACGCACACAAACACGTGTGTGGTGATACGGTTGCATTTGTTCCAAGCGTACCATAAAAACACTCTGCACGCACGCAAAAACAGGGTGATAAAAATGTTGCCGTTTGTAAAACTCATAAAATATATAGGCAGCACCGCCTTGCCGGGTACAGCCTGGGCTGGCAGGACGCTCTGCTCGCAGGCCCTCGGGACCTCTCCTCACGCCTCCGGCCTCCACCTCACCCAGTTGGTCCGAACGCACCAAGGCACGGCGCGGGTGTTCGCACGGCATGGCGGCAGCACGGCGGCCTGCAGACGCCTACAGGCATGGCCTCGGGGCGTGGCCGGGCTGCGGCATCGCGCCTCCCGCTTGATTTTATTACGGTATCATGTGCTGATAGCCCTGCACAGGTACTTACTGCGGAGCCGCCGTGCCGGGACGAGGCCGGGCCCTTTCCTTTCCCACTGGGAAACGTTTCCAGCCTCGTGCCTGGCTCGCGCCTGCTTGCAGAGCCTGGCCAGGCCTTGAGGGGTATTGCGGAGCCTTGCGGGACCTTGACATTCCGGCCCGGCCCGGCTCCTCCGAAGCTGAGCTGAGCGGGTTACGCAAGGAGTGGCCCGGCGTGGCCGCCCGGCCCGGCCCGGGTCCACCCGGCCCATGATTCAGCCGGCACCCCGGCACCCTCACGCCCCCGCGGGCGCGCCCAGGGAGATCAGGCGAAACAAAAACAGTCCCGTAATAATCATCATCACCTGATCGGGCCGGCCGAACCCCTGTGAGTAAAGTGTGGCGGCCACTGGAGCCACTAAAGCCACTGGGGCCGCACTGAAGCCACTGGAGCTACTGGAGCCACTGGGGCCAATGGAGCCACTAGGGCCACTGGAGCCACTGGGGCCACTGGAGCCACTAAAGCCACTGGGGCCGCACTGAAGCCACTGGAGCTACTGGAGCCACTGGGGCCACTGGAGCCACTAGGGCCACTGGAGCCACTGGAGCCACTGGGGCCAATGGAGCCACTGGAGCCACTGGAGCCACTGGAGCCACTGGAGCCACTGGAGCCACTGGGGCCACTGGAGCCACTGGAGCCACTGGAGCCATTGGAGCCAAGCCACTAGAGGGTCCGCGTGGAGGGCCCGCGGCGGCCCCGGCCGTGCGGAGCCAGCTGCCCCCGGACCCTCCGGACCCTGCTGACCAACCACGCCAGACCACGCCCCTCCAAAACGCCAAGCCGGGGCACCGTTATAATCATTGTTATTAACAATAATAATAATACTGCCGAATGCGGACAGCTCAATTTCATAATTTAAACGGGGCGGGGCGCAGACAGGGCGGTTTCTGCACTTGTGCGTCAGCCACCCGCTACGTGCATTACGTACCGGGGCTATCAGATTACTTTGCAGGCGAGGGAACGCAATAATTGGGTCGGGATTGTAATTGCGCGGCCTCGCAGGGCTCCGAGGCAGCGGCCGTATTGAAATCGCCGCGAGACGGGACGGGTGATCGCACGACGCGACGCCGTGCAGCGCGTGTTCCGAAACAGATCCAATTTTGACTGAATTGCGCGTTATATTGTGCCCCACCGTGGCTCGGCATATTCCAGCCCGTACGCACGATCTCTTCACTGCGGTCAGTTCAATCATCGGCCATCCTCCGTCTCTGTCACTCCCATTCTGATCTAGGAAAGCACAGAGAAGAGAAGGAGAGAATGAGAGAGACAGAGAGACCACGATCGATACAGCCACCCGGAGGAAATTTATATCGAGCCGGCGGTAAGTGGGGCGGTGGCTCCGCGTGGCAGGCCGCGGGGAGTTCGGCATTTCTTAAATCATTTCCAAGAAGGCGGTGCGATACCCGACGGGCCTCTGCCGGTGCTGCGGTGCTGCGGGCCCCGAGGGGCAACCAATGGGGGAACCCCCGCGGACCGCGGCCAGGTCCACGCGTCGCCGCACAGGGGCCGGGCGGGCCGGTCCATCGGAACTAGACAAACACGGTCCATTGAGAGTCAACGTCCGCCAAGCGCCTGCGAGTCTTAGGGTAGGCCAGCCCGCACGACACGCGTGCGTTGCCAAGTCGTGCTTGCCTACCCATCAGGCGGTATGAAGTCCACAACGCAGAGTTCCTCTCAGGTCCCTATTCGAAATCCCTAAAATGAACCCAGATGGTGCAATCTAGGGACAAGGTATTCCGAGATTGCAGAGCACCCGAAGTCACTCGGGGTCCCACCTTGGCCTGAGCTATTTGCGCCCAATTTTCATCACCAACATTGCAATCGAATGGCAATGAAACACTAAAAGCTACTACGTAGCACCAAAACGCATATGAATGCATAAAATCAATGTGAAGGAAAATACTTCAATTGAAACGGGTGCCACGAGAAGGGTAAGGACTGGGAGGGACTTCCGAGGGACATCGCAAGGGGAGGACTTCGGAGGGATTTCAAACGCCGTGGAATTTCTTTTTCTTTTAGGGATTCGTGCTCAGACCGGCCAAATCAGGACCGAACTGCTCAGGACCTCCTCGTCTGCTACTAGTCGAGAAGTAACGAGAAGGTTGCTAAGACTTTTCGAGGGGGGCTGGGCGAGGGGTCGAAGCGATGGTCGGGAAGGGGAGGGGAGGGCGCCGGAAGGCGTCGCGACGGCAGAAGCGGAACTGAAGGCTGCTGCAGTCACAATCCATCAGGCGGCCAGCCCGCGGGCCGACCCCACATAAACGGCGTTAAATAGTGCGGAAAAAGGAACTTTGGTGGCGGGGGACGGGCGGGGGACTGGCGGGGGACCGGCGGGGGACCGGCGGGGGACCGGCGGGGGACCGGCGGGGGACCGGCGGGGGACCGGCGGGGGACCGGCGGGGCGGATTGGTGCTCGGCTCTGCTCGGGCTGGTCCATCTGCCGGAATCGCGCGTCATGGCCAAGAAAAACACTCCAAAGTGTGCACGCTGTACGCTGTACGCGGCGCGGCAGTGGCGGTGCCCGGCGGGGCAGGCGGAGCGGACCGCGGTCCCCGAGGTACGCAAACAGCAGACATCGGACGTTTCGACGTTTCCGAGGTGTGTCGGCAACAAGGAAACAGGAACGCTCAAACAAACAGAACTGGCTTGGGATGTTTTCAGGAGACGTGTTGTCACCCAGACGCGTGCCTCCCGCTCGCCTCGGCTCCACGTGGACAGGAACGTCGTCCAAAATCCGCGGCTTTGTAAGTCCAAGCACGACCGCGGGTACCGGGCGGCGTCTCGACTGCGGCCATTGCGGCCGTGTCGCGGCCCGCAGGCAGGACACGGCCCGCAGGTAAAACCAATGTCACACATCCTGGCCTGGAACCGGATGAACACAGAGATTCTCTCAGGCAGCGATTATTTCGAAAGTTATTTTGTGTTGGAATCTGGGAGGGAAGGGTAGTATGGCTTCTTCAGTGAGTAGACTTCTCCGGCCTAGCGTGGCGGCTGGCCGGGCACTGGCAGGCCTGACCCCACATGGACCTTCCGATCGACAATCGACACAACACAGGAAAGCATCTGGCGGCGCGTGCGGCTTGGCGGCCTGATGTCACCGTGCCGGGCCGGACTCCACGGTCACCACGCCCACCGCCGTCTCCAACTGTGAGCGGGGCGGCGCGGGGCAGCGCGGGGCGGCGCGGGGCGGCGCGGGGCGGCGCGGGGCCTTACAAGGGGCACGGTCATGGACGGCAAGTACGGCGCGCGTCCCCGCCCCGCCCCGTCCAGTCCAAGCAGCGTGGGCCGCATCCGCGACGTCGTCCAGCTCCTCACCTCTTCTCTCTCTATCCCCTCTCCACGCACGCTCCCGCGGCGGCAGCAGAGCGACAGAGACAGAGAAGGCCGTCGCTGTCCCGGAGCAGCGCCCGCACCGCTCGCACGCACTCTACGCAGGGCCTTCCGCATTTCCCACAAGAGAGGGGGGAGGAGGACGTCACTTGTTGCACACCGCACGCACGGCCGCACGGCACCGCACAGCGCGTCAGTCATCTGGGATTGAGGTTACCGGGCAGCGCCGGGCACCGCGTCCAGAGCCTGCCTCTGCCCAAGCCGTCCTGCCTCACTCAGTTTCACTTTTATCCTCCTCAATCTGCGAGCGGGACGGCGGGGCGGGGGGCACTTCTATGAGGCGGACGACCCGACCCGAATGGGCCCTGGACGCGCCATGGCCGCACGTTGGCCGCTCGCTGGCGCGGGAGGTGGCGTGCTATCTTGGGCCGCGTGCTGCTGCAGCCATCAACGCTGCCCGCGAATCGAGCCGAGGTGTGGGCGTTGTGTAAGCAGCAGGGCGAGGCGTGGGCACGAGGGGGGGGGGGCTGGACTGGCGGCGGACTGGCTGAGAGCAAGAAATATGGAAGCGATGCAAAAGCAGGGCACGAGAGGGCACCTCAGGCCGGTGCTCGCCTTTTCTTCCCGGACGGACAGCGCGCACCGCACCGCGCACCATGCGTCATGCGAGACGACAGCCGGGCCTGCAGGCTCCGCAGGCTCCGCAGGCTCCGCAGGCCGCAGCACGGTACGCGGCGGGAGCAGACAGCGGCTAGACGAGGCAGGCCGTGAGGCCTCTGGCGATCGGTCCTGATTTACCATTGAACCTCTTCAATGGGACCGGCCGGGGCGTCCACTGTGCGCTGTGCGCGGACCCCGCTCCCGCTCCGCCACCACCAGCGCGATACGGTGCTCCGTGCTGCACGGCACAGCCACTGGTCCTCCGTGAAAGGCTGCTGACCGCGTCGCCCAGTGCTGACAGGTGCTGCCTCGAACCTTCTCCTGGCAGTGCAGAGACCGATCAGCTGGCCGCTAGGACGGGTCGGGACGGGACGGTACGCGCCAGCGAGCGAGGACGTGATGGCGCTGAGAGCCGCGGGACGGGACGGGACGGGACGGGGAGGTCCGGAGGTATCGAGGCCCCATAGGCCGGGATACGGCCGGCGCCACGCCGCGGTATTAACGCTAAGCCCAGTGACACACATATTCGCCTATTGGCACTCCGGGCGGACAGACCGGTCTCTCCGCGGACGAGGAAACGGCGACGCAGGTCGCAGGCACGTGCACGGCGCACACGGGGGGCGTCCGCGGCGTCCGCAGCGTCCGCACCGCGGCGGCTGAGCTCTGGCGCCGAAGAGCGTCATGCTGCGGGTACTTCCCATGCAAACGAGGGCTGCGGTGAGGCGCTGGGCGCACCGAGACCGATGCAAATCCGAGTCAGCTAATTGGGCGCGTGAAGAGAGTCTCATTCATCTGAGCTGCTCATCAAGCCTGGCGCTGCTTGGAGCTGCTTGGCGCAGCTAGGCGCTGCCCGACCCTGCAGCCTGCAGCAGGAGCAGAACAGGACCAGCAGCGTCGACAGCCCGCTGCACAGCCGTGCCGGGGCCACGGCCGGGGCGGCAGCTAGGACCGTTACCGCGCCGCAGGTCAGCTTGACGGCTAAATAGCTTTCTGCATCACGTTTGTGGAGCGACGGTGTGCCGCTGGAACAAACACTTTTCGGCAGCGCGCAGTGCACGAGCGTGCCGGAGTGGCAGCAGCAGGGAGGAGCGGAGCAGTGCGGAGCAGCCGCAAGCGCAGCGGCGCCTCTGCGGGCTGTCGCGTTGTCTCCCCGATACATATAGGCTGGTAATGAAGCCCCCCCCCCCCTTTTCCTTCCTCCCGACGCTGCGCCCCGCCGCGCCCCGATTGGTGCATTGTGGGGGCCGACAAAGGCCTAAGGCCTCCCGACCCGCGGCTCTGAAGGGAACGAAGGGACCCAAGGACCGAAGGCACCACATCGAAGGCCCGACGCCGCGAGGCGACAGAATGCATGCGTTGCTCGGCTCCGCCCCTCCGGGCCGCAGGAACGGGACGTGTGGCGGCAGCTGCTGCTGCTGCTGCTGCTGCTGCTGCTGCTGCTGCTGCTGCTGCTGCTGCTGCTGCTGCTGCTGCTGCTGCTGCCCGCTGGCTGGATGGGGGCCTTGGCCAGCCTTGGCCAGCCTTGGCCAGACCGCGTCGCGGGAGCTTTGTTTACTTAGGCACGGCTATGAATATTCCATGGACCGGGGCACACTACACCCGGAGGACCCGGAGGACCCGGAGGACCCGGAGGGCCGGCCTGTGCCGCGCCGCTGAGCCCGCTCCGAGCAATCTGTCTGGATGAGTGTTGGTTGGGCCCAAAGTCGTCCTCCTCCTGAGGGCCAGCCGAGCGCGGTATGTGATCGGGGCGGTGATGGCGGCGGCCGGGCGGCCCCGGACGGTCCTGGACGGCTCGTGTCGGATGCGCCGCCGCGGTATTAACACGTGAGTCAGGAGGGGCCGTAAGTCCGGGGCCCAAGGGGATCACAGCTATCGCGGCTCCGCGGCGCCTGAGTTATGGATGGCGCGCTGTGGTGCTCTGTGAGCCCGAGAGAGACGTGTGTCGCGACGGGCGGGCCTACGGGCCCCGCCGCATCCAGCTCCAAAACGTCTCCACAGAGCTGTGGCAAAACGCACGGCCAGACGGTCCTGGGGATGCAGCCAAAGGCCTGCGCACCGCAGCGCTGCCCACCCCGACACAGCCGGTCTGGTTGAACCAATGAGTCAGACCGAAATCGATTCCGTGGTGCACCACGCGTCTCTCAGCCCGTCCGCTGCGAGCCGGCTGGCTGCACTGGGATGTGTGTTTACAAAGGGCCCAAGGGGTGCCGGATCCCATTCGTCTGCTGTCGTCCAGACGGACGGGCCCTGCGGGGCCTGCGGGGCCCTGCGGCCCACGGACAGACGCGTCTGACAGGCCCTCGGCGGCCCTTCAATGGGGCCCCTCGCACCCCAAAGGGCCCCGCCAAAAGCCTTTTGTTTCCCTTCGCCTGGATTGGTGTGTTTACTGGTTTAACCAAGCACGCTGCACGCCATTACTCCCAGCACCGCCGCCGTGGCGGAGTGGCGCTGCGACAACACATGCTGCCGTAAAATACCGAAACGGCCAGACTTTTCGTCGCGGCGAGAAATTCTCCGAGATTTTGTCGGGGCCAGCAGCAGCACGAGAGGCCGCGCGGACGGGGCGCAACTGTTTTACGAGGTTTCGTCAAATCGGAGATGTCGTATACACGCACAGCTTCCTGCCGCGTTCCACGTCTACGCTCTCCGACCGAACCCACCAGATGGCCTTCATATCGGCGCCAAATAAACACGACGAGTGTTCGACGAGCCAGCGGCGGTCAAAATGTTTCGCAGGACGCCAGTAAGCAACGAGCCTAATCAGCTAGACTGCGCGAACCACTATAGTTTCACGTGAAACAGGCACTCTCGCCCTAAAAAATGCAGCGCGATAAAAAGGAAAGCGTTTGGTTGCCACAAGCCGGCCGTAAACACAAACACGGCCGCGGCGGGCGAGGCGGGTGCATCCTGCCCCTGCCCAGCCCTTCCACCAAAACCCCTTCCCTCTATTCCTCCCGTGCACCTTTCCTCCGCGCTGGCTCTGGTTCGCCCACTATTTATAGACCATTTGTTACTGCCGCGGCATGTGTGTTTCGGCCAGCGCATTCGATCATTTTTACTATCGGCCGGGCCCACCCGAGGGACTACCCTTTCGACAGCTGCTTTGCGTTGAGAAGAAATGGAGTGGGGTGCGGGCGGCGAGGGGTGCGGGAGCAGGCGGCATCCCGACTGCGACGTGACATTTTAGCGGGTTTTTGGTTGCGTTTTTTGTGAGACTTGTGCACATCTGTCGGCACAGAGGTGTGTGACCTCTGCGGAGACGGTCGGGAGGAAGCACAGGGTTAGAGCGTCGGGGGAGCGGGAGATAAGGAGGGGGCGGAAACAGGAACACGGGGAGAATGCTGACGGAGGCGGTGGGGGACGTGAGGCGAATACGTAGGCGAGATAGAGGGAGGCATGTCCAGTCTAAACTACAATGCAGCGTGCCGTCCCGTCCTGCGTGTCGCCATCGTGCCGCCGTGGTGCCGCCGTGGTGCCGCCGTGGTGCCGCCCATGCCCGCATCTCACGGCATCGACATAACCAGGCCATCGGACGCCATCGGACGCCGTCGGCCCTTGTGGACCATCACTTATGACAAGCCTTTGTCGGCCCTGTTGTTGGGCCCTTGGCCGTGTCGGTACGTGGACACGGCGAAGATCGTTGCTCCGTACGCGTGATAAGCGGCAGCGCCGAAACAGATAAGGAAAACATCGCGTCCAGCTTCAGCCCCCTGCACTGTGCACAGCCACTCGCAAGCAGTGCGTTCCCAGGCACGTGGCCGTGCCCTACACGAGGGTTGCCATCCGAACCGCAACAGGACTCGTGGCAGACGAGTGCAATAGGGTATTACCGAGAGGGTCCAAACCAGAAATGAAGAAGGCAAGAAGAACATCAGCAGAAACAGAACGCGGCATGAGGGTTATAGCAGCGAGTATCTCCGCCCGCCACGGCGTCAGCCAGGGGCGTAGCCAGGGGCGGAAGGTCAACCCCCTGACACGGCCTGAATGTAGGTACTTAGCGTGGCATATCCGAAACCCAAGTCTGGCTACGCCCCTGGTGTCAGTCACGAGCCAAAGTCAAAAAATTGGAGACTTAACTCTCGCTGACGATAAGTCACGACCATTTGGTAGGGTCTCTTCAGGCCGCGCGCAGGAAGTGTGCGCTGTGTGACCCTAGCAAATAGTCGTGACCTATCGTCAACGAGAGCTAAGCCTCCAAATTTTTGAGATAGTCTCTGAGGAGATACTCTCTGCTGCGGTAACCCTCACGATACCAGTCTTTTGTCTCCGTTGATGTTCTTCTTGACATAATACCCTATGGCTAGAAAGAGGCCGTCCATCGGCTCCAAAGACCCTTGGTGTGGTGCTGCCACGCAATTTTTTTTCCGGTCCACACCCGAACACAGCCCAGCGCCAGGCTGCGCGCGCCGCGGTTCTGTGTTATCAGCTGTTATCGACCGCGCTCCACGGCCCGGCTCGGCGCGGCCCGCATCACCCGCATCGGCTGGGCTGCGGCTGGGCTCGGAGGCAGGGTCTGCCCGGCGTTACGCTCCCGAGCACTAACACGGGCCGTGGCGCGGCGTAGCGACCACTTGTTGAGGCGCGAAGCAGCAGACGACACATCCCCGAGCAGGGCAAATACCCACTGAGAATTTCCAACTTATTCAGCTGGACACAGTGTCTTTTACGAAACTTGTTCGGCCAAGGCACCGTGGCACTGACCGCGCGAAGAAACGCCTTTTGGTGCGAAGCGAGCGAGCGCGCGCATACGCACGTAAAAGTGTGTGAATGAAATGAATATGCGACGAGATGGGGCCCGGGGGGGGGGGGGGGGTCACCAGGCCTTACTGGGAACACGGCATGGGCGGCCCCACACAGGTTGTCGTCGCCACGTCCGCCACACGTGTCGGGCCGCCGAGCCAAGTGTGTGGTGAGGAATACGACGTGAAAACTATACCGCAGGGCGGCCATCCCCTGGAGCTACCAGCTTCCAAGGAGAGACTCGGAACTCCGTGGCCGAGGCTGTACCGCGCAGCCGAGCCGAGCAGCCGTGAGTTGGCGTTCGGGAGTCAAAGGCGGCCGGTTCTTGCTGCGGGGGCGTGGCGGGCGCAGAGCGGAGCGGGCATGTGAGGTCAGTGTCGGCAGACGCACACAGGGCCCGGCAGTCGGGGCCTGTCCGTCACTGAGATGCAGGCAGACTAATGAGGCCACAGGGTGTACAATGCGGTCCCAGAGAAACGGGCCCGGAGACTGCGAACACCCAACGCCTTCAGCTTGGCAGGCCTGTTGCGTGACCTTGGCTCCACCTCATCCAGTCAAATAGGGTTGTCAGCGGCCAAACCCGTCCGCGTGTGTTGTGTGTCTGGTCCTGTGAGCTCCTTGCAGCGATAAGCGTCCCGGCGTTTGCTCCCCGCGGCCCCCGCAGCCCCGCGGCCCCCGCAGCCCCCGCAGCCCCCGCAGCCCCCGCGGCCCCTGCTGGCGCGCGCACCAACACATAAAACCGGCCGCTTCTCTTTTATTGCGAGTTCCTCGAGGCGCTATTATTGAGCGGTAAAATGTCATGCGGCGGCCCGATTGCAGAACAGCAGAACAAATAGAACAGGGACACGGATTTGCCCTCCAAACTACTGCTTGTCGTTTTCTTGCAACGGTAGAGGCAATACTGAAGACAAAACGATGCGGAATTTTGCAGAGATGACCACATTGGAATATCGGGGGTGCCAACCATTTCGGACTCCACAGACGTCAGCCCATCACGGTGGGACAGAGGTGACAGGAGTCGGGTCGGACCTGAATCGTCATGGGAAGCTCCAGAATGTGGGCCGCCTTATCAACTGACACACTTCTCTCGCCGCACGTGCCACCACACGTTGTGCCCGCCATAGTCATCGATCCTAGCATCCAGACTCGTTCGGCACAAACACAGATCTCGCGCTGATTTGGGCCGAGACCTTTGGGCGCGTACGTCAAACTTAAATCTTTCCAGATTTGCCTCGATGGATGGAGTAGAGGAAAACTCCCCGACTGACAGTGGCGATAGTCCGGCCAAAAGCCGTCCCGCCCCAGCCAACGCGATCGTTTGTTTAGTCTATACCACAAGGACCAAACAGACAGACAAGTGCGAGTTCAGGCACGGACTGGGTGGTCAGGGGCCTAGCCGCTAGCCGGGGATTGACTTAAAGGAGTCCCAAATTGTCTGCCTACCAAGGGCAACAACGGCATAATAATGCCATAGCAATTAGAACCAAGGCAAAAAATTAAAGAAATTGCACTGTATTTAACATTTTGATCCCCAGAATTGTACTGGGTAGTGTTGATACTGTATGTCATTCGGCTATGAGGGTCCAAGTCCGTTTAGGTTCCCCCATGAGGTCGTGGCAGAAACGTTAGTTAAACATTTAAGGTAGTTATTTGATATTTGTATGTTTTCTGTTATATGAGAGTATACGTGGAACTCACGTTTGACACTGTCCTCTACCCCCTATGCAGTTAGAATAAAGGCCTTTTCGTGCATTTCCAGAGCCTCCTCTCCACTTTATAATCCTAATTCTCTGTGTAAGTCACTCATTCAGTTACCTGTTAACTCGGAGGACTCCAGGGGGGGCCTCCGGCTCCCTTCCGGAGCCTCCAAAGATACCTTTTCCTCTTGGGCCTCCCCGGGGTTCCCCCGGTGGGTAGGTCCGTGCCTGTGCGAGTCTCTCCCGGACCCATCGGCAGAGTTTTGGCGGGAACATCTGCATGCGCAGCGCTGGCGCGGAGCCAGCAGCCAGCGCAATAATAACGGAGGTGTGATTGATTCCACCTCAGAGGCCCGGAGATGCCGGAGGGGACTCTAGCACCTAGTCAGGCGAGCTGATGGGCCGGGCCAGCCGGGCCGCAGAGCGCCGCTCGGGGCAGCGATGACAACGACGCTAACAGGCAACCCGCCCCGCCCACTCCCCTCACGTGTGGCCGCTACAACCGGCAGCCAACGCCTGGCCCGAGCCCGACCTTAACCGGATGACACGGGAGGACGCTCACCTGCTCATCTCCAAGGGCGGCGGTGTCGACTGATGTAATCCCGTTGTACTTAATCCTCGGGAGTAGTAATCCACAGGGCGAGTAGTAATCCAACAGACACTCGCGCATTAGCAAAACTCATTCCAGAGGCTATTATTGACACGTTTCTTTTTCCGCTTGAGTTGCACTTTTTGCCAGGCGAGCCGTCACCACCACCACTGCCGCTGCTGCGGGGATGGCTGGGTATCACACGGCGCGGCGCGGCGCGTCAGTGTGTAGCGCGTCTGAATGACACTCCACCTTTGCGCAACGATCGCGCCCGCCTGTACAAAATCACACGTTTCAAAACGCTTATTATTCACACTCAGCACACGCGTTATTCGCACTCAACACTTTTCGCACCATATCTCTCGCGACGTCTCAATAAATGCCGTCGCCACACGACGCTGCCGGTGTGTAATCTCTCCCTGTCCTTCCCTCCGCTCTTGGATCACACGCGCTGCGACCGGCGTCCTGTGCGGTTCGGCCGCGGAGCCGCGGAGCCGCGGAGCCTGCAGCCCGCCGACGTCAAGGTGACGGCTGTGACGGTGACGGGCAGCGCGCGGCGCGGACTCCCGCAGCGCAGAGCTGGCAGAGCGCGGCGTGTGGAAGGTGTCGTACCGCGGGGTAGGCGGACAAGTTTATTGTGATGATGGCAGCATAGCAGCACCCGGCCGGTGTTCCACACACATACACACGCACACCTGCACGCGTGCGTCCACGGGAGTTCACACACGAGACACACGCACACCCGACGGCAGCTCGACCAACACTGACACGACACGGACAGCCCCACGAACACGCACGCTCACACAGACACACACACACACACACACACACACCAGCGGCGGGTGGAGGGAGGCCCGGATACAGGCGGAAAGAGGGGCGGTACGAACACGATCAACACATGGGCCACATGTGTTGGGCCGGCGAGAGAGCAAAGGCCGTGTTCTTTCTCTCTCTCCCACACAGCGCACTCCGCGCGCCCAGCAGGAACAGACTGACTGACTGCTCCGCTCGGCTGAGGCCGGCTGGCTTGGCTGGCTGTGATGGCGGCCGCGGCGGCGGCGGTGGTAGGAGTGGCCGTGGTGGCCGCGGCTACGTCAGCTACCGCCGCCGCACCGCCGCGCGCCCGTACCCCCCCCCCCCCCCGCCCCCCCCCCCCCCCCCCCCCCCGCGGCCCGCGACGCGCGGGCCTCCGGGACGGGCGCTATGCGCTATCAGCAGCGCCCGCCGCCCGCGGCGCCACAGGCCGCAGGATGCCGCAGGACCCTCTAGAGGACCGGCATGACCGGCGCTGTGAAGGGAGTCATCGGCGCTGTCGCGGCTGAGCGCCTGAGACCGTCGCGGCCAAGTCCCGGCCGCCCTGTACTAAAGAGGGCTACAGATTCCCCCGCCCCCGATGCTGACCTTGATGAGCCCTATGCCGCGCAACTGGGAAAAATATTCCAAGCATTTAACGTCAATACCCCCCCGACCCCCCGCGGCCCGCGACGCGCGGGCCTCCGGGACGGGCGCTATGCGCTATCAGCAGCGCCCGCCGCCCGCGGCGCCACAGGCCGCAGGATGCCGCAGGACCCTCTAGAGGACCGGCATGACCGGCGCTGTGAAGGGAGTCATCGGCGCTGTCGCGGCTGAGCGCCTGAGACCGTCGCGGCCAAGTCCCGGCGGTTACTGTCGTTCCCAAGTCCGATGCATTTTTGCGGTGCTGCGGCCGCTGCGACCGCAAAATCACTCCTAGTAGTATGCGGCGCATGAGGGGTGTCGAGGGGCGGGGCTAGGCGGGCCTGCCCCTGCCCACATGTAGTGTATGCTTCTGGCGGGGCCGCCTCGCCACCGCCGTGCTCCTTCTTCTTTCTTTCGACGGCTTTTATTTCGCAACTATGTTGTTGTGGGGGCCCACGTGCGCCCGCGTGCGCCCGCGTGTGTGGGAGAATATCTTAGCGAAGAGCTGCCGCCGCTTCGCACCATTCGCACCGCGCGTCGCGCCTCGTCGCGCCCAGTCGCGCCTAGCTCCTGTTGCACCGCCCACGTTGGTGCACCACCGTTTTGGACCCATTCCATATAGCGCGCACAAACACATGCTCACAGCCGCTGCATAACAGATACATATCGACACGCTCCCTTCCGAAACGCATCAGAACCAAGGGGCTGACCAGACCCCGAGCGCGGACGGAGCACACCGCGCGCAATTCCGGCGCTGTCCGAGAGACAGCAGCGTATGGCGAATGGGACGGGGCGGCTGGCCAGGCTCAGCGCGCGGACATAGCACCCTGCGCGAGCTAACGGTTCTGCTCTCTGCGGGACAACAGTGGCTAAAGTATGAAGAGCGGGCTGCTCCTCTCCACCATGGCTCCGTAGCGTAGCGGGCTAGCGGACCGGTCGGTGACCGCAAGGTCCGGGGTTCAACTCTTTGCCGGAGTAAAAATTTTTCTGAAGTCTGCCGACCGAGGATGGTGGGTAAAATATACCAAAAGAACGTGTTCAAAGTGTGTTGTCTGAGTGACCGCGGACGTTGGGCCGCGGACATTCCCCGGAGGTTGAATACCGTTGAACACACTGCTGAGGAACAGTGGTTCAACGCCCAAGCAGGGGAATGGTGCTTGCCAAGACTCGGCAGAAGTTAAATGTAGAGGCCTAGGGTTCGGCCTTCTACATTTTTCAAGCGTAAGGCCTCGGAATCTGGAGTATTCGGGCAACACCTACTTGGATACATGGCGTAGAAGAGTAGAGTACAATCGGCTTCGGCCGTGTACGATCTGGGCATCCTACCTCCCTCTCAATCCGCGAGGGAGTGGCCTCACGGCCACAGACCAACTGGCTGGTCGAAGGGGGCTGACTCCTGAAATCTGGTCAGCGGAAGGGGCGATGTTGGCCGTTGCGGAAGCCTGCCTACCAAGGTGGCTGCGTCGTGCCTGTGTCTTAGCGGCGGTCAACTCCTGGTACACCGGTTCCCATCCGAACACCGAAGTTAAGCAGGAACGGTTCCGGACGGAAGTCTGGGACGAGGTAGGACCCACCCATTTTTGCCGTTTTTTTGTTGTTGTTGTATTTTTTATTTTCAGGGTCTGAATCTTGAGGTTTCAATATACTTTTGAATTAAATTTTTTTTATTGAAATTAAACGCTTTCTACCAATTTAAAGAGAAAAGAGGAAAACCGCGAAAAAACAAATTCGACTAATAGTGCATGAGTGCAACACCCTGCCCTGTGCCTTGTTCGCTTTGTGGACGCTCCCCAACACCTTGTCCTGTGCCTTTGTTCGGTTTGTGGACGCTCCCCAACACCCTGCCCTGTCCCCTCTGCCTTGTTCGGTTCGGAAGTTACGCCACGTCCGTTCGGGGCGCGGCGCCGGCGGTTGTGCGGGAGTTGCTGTCGCCCCATGCGAAATGCAGAGCCACCGAGCCGCCCGGATGGCCGGCCGGTGCAGGAAACGCGTCCGTGCGCACGTGCACGGATGGCGGGGGCGTCGGCCTGCCGGCGGCTGCCGGCGGCCCCAACCCCTCCCTGCGACACCCGTCCGCCCGCAGCAGCCAGCCGCAGCGCGACATGGAGGCGACTTTTACGGCAGCAGTCAAACAGTTGGTGATCCGGTCGGGGAATGAGTCCACTCCACTACAAGTATGGAGGGAAGAGCACCAGCACCCGCCCGCCCACGCGTGTGGCTTTACTGTCGTTGTCCTGCGCAGCTGCTGGCCGCAAAGGCGCACTCCAGATCAACCCTTCCACTCCCACTCGCTTCGCTTGTGACGTGGCCGGAGGCCTCACCCTGGGCAGGGCGGAGCAGAGCGCGCCCGTGTGCGCCTCCCTGCTGATGCTGCTCAGTGCCCTCGTCGGCTGTTGACTTTACCCGCGGCATATAATTTGGCATCTTTATCAAACCAGCCAGTATGTGTACGCGGCGTAACGAGCCGGTCGCGGCGGTCTGTCGCGTGGCGCGCTGCGGTCGGCGCGTGCCGACCGGCATCAATTGTTTCCGGCAGCACCCAGAATGGGAGGAGTTCTGTTTGGGGAGTGAAGGAGAGCGGACGTGTTTTGAGTCGCTCCAGGGCACGCCTAGGGCACTTAAGTTGGCGGGCGACGCCCGTTGGGGCCCAGACCTCCCCCCACGGTCCCGGCCCGTTCTCTGGCGGCCGAGACCGGGGCTGGAGCCTGCGGCATAGTTTCCTGGTTGCCACCCGCCGCCCATGCCGATGCCGCTGTAGCGTGGGCGGCCCGGCACGGCTAAGTGCAGCGGGGCCAGGGCGCCTGCTGGGTAGGCAACTCCTGCATGCGCGCGTGTCGTGCGGGCTGGCGCTCGGCACTCGCCGCACGGTGCGTGTTCTTGGGTTAAATTCCAACAACAAAGCGAACTTTTCGTGAATCTGCTTCGCATTATGCTCAGTGGCGGATCCAGGAGCGGCTTTAGGGGGGGGGCAAAGTCACAATTTTTGCCTACTTACAGGCGGAAAAGTTATGCCGGTTGCCTACATTTCCGATTGACCCTTTGCCCCCCCCCCCCCCGGATCCGCGCCTGATTATGCTTCGGATAATACTGGACCCCCCCAGTCTTCTGCAAGTTTAGTGGAGTCATGTATGCAGCGCGGACACACACAGCGCGCAAGCTGCCGCCCCGTTTGTTTCTGCTCACTCGTTAGGAAAGAGACAATGGGCGGTTCGCGTCACACTCCCACTTCAAACATCACGATTGTCTCATACTCTCCATTTCTTTCTCAGTGAGATGAAGCTGGCTGCCGCGACGGGGGAAAACACCGCCTCCAATGGGAACGCCAAGGCAGAGTCCGGTCGGGTCCGGTCCGGCCCGCTGCACTACACTCGCCAGTGCACGAGTTAGGTTGCCGAAGCGCCAGGGCCCGGACAGCCCCTTCGAGTCCCCTCTGTCCCTCGCGATCACCACGGTTGACCCGGACACTTTCATCTTCACTGGCTCTGCCGCGCTCCGCCTCGGACCCCGCCAATGCCGCTTCCCGCCCACACGTACTGCGCGTGCGCGCACACGTAATGGCATTGGGCTCGGGGGCTCGGCTGATGAATCAAATAGAAGGGAAAGTCTGCGCGACAAATCAGATTCAAATTTCGCGCTTCGTTCGTGCGTCTCGGATGTGTGTCGTCACTGGGAGTCCGCGAGGAGGGGGAACAAGGAGTGAGGCAGGGCCCGGCTGGATGCCCGGCACAAAGCGCGGGGTGAACGGGCAACGGGCGCATAATATCAGCACAGTTTGCAGACAAAAACGGGGTGTAGCTTTTAATGCCCTGCAGCAAACGGCGAAGAGCCGAGAGGTTCGGCGGGTAACGGAAGGGAAGATCGGCCAAGCAGCCGTCCGAGCCGACCGGCCGATTCACCGTATCATTTCATGGCGCGAAACGAATATGAAAAGAGAATGGTCTTTGATCCTGCCGATACGCACGTTTCGCCACACTTCCACTCCACTCGGCGCAGTCCGGCGCAGCCGAGCCCGCCCCGCCCAGACTGTCCGTCGGACAGAGGGCATAAAGGAAAGGTTCACCACCAAGACCGGCGTTCGCGGCGTTCGCGGCGCCCTCTATACGTGCAGGCTTTCACACAAAAGTTCTGGAGGACGTACTTGGCACAACGCCCTGGAGGCCGTTCGGGAACCACGTGGCAAGTAATCGAGGTTTTACCTTTGGTAATTTGGACGCGAAAAATCAGCGGGGCAGAAATGCGCGCGGAACCGTTTGCGGGCGAGGGCGCGACCACCCGCGTATTAGTCGGGTCATCCAGACGTGCTATTGCACGTAATAGTAATAGAATTTGGCCGAATTTGGCGCAAAACCGTCCCCAAAACTAATATTTTGGTACGTAATAGCTGTTAGTTAATAGCGTTATAGCGCGTAATAGGGAGTAGTCGGGTCACATTTTTCGAGAGTGGACACTCGTCTGCGGGAATCGAACCCACAAACCCGCACAAGCCCCAGAATCAGAGAGACTGGAAGTCCTTGCCAAGGACAGTTCGCTACAGCACCACATTTTCACACCCTTGCAAGGTTTCGAATAAATGTTAGGTGGTTTTTGAACGCTGCCGTAGTGACGGTATGAGAAGTACCCGCGGGCCGGGGAGGTGCGGGTGCGGGTGCGGGTGCGCTTGCAGCGCGGCCAGCGGCGCCCCGCATTACGACACTGTGTGCGTGTGTGCGTGCGTGTGTGCGCGACCTGCAGCGCCAGGCCTGGCAGGCCGCGCCGCGGGAGGTGCGTTGCAGTCTCTCTCTCTCTCTCTCTCTCTCTCTCTCTCTCTCTCTCTCTCTCTCTCTCTCTCTCTCTCTCTCTCTCTCTCTCTCTCTCTCTCTCTCTCTCTCTCTCTCTCTCACTCACCCACTCCAACACCGGAAGCGGGAGACTAATGACAGGAAACGGCTAGGATTATTGACTTCCCCACAGCGCGTGTCATGTCGGGTGGAACACTTGGAATCGTTAGCATACTCTACCCTCACATTTTCTTGGAGTACCTAGAGGATGAAGTTATCCATGTTATCCGCCGCAGTGCGCAGGGTTGACGCAGGGCGTTGGCCTCGTTGCAGAAACCGAAAGAAGTGTGGTATATAAAACTAATTTAGGCTGATTTTGACATTTTTATATAATTACAAAACCGATGTTTCTCGGGCGATCCTAGTTCGATAAATGTGTCATGTGGTATGTGCTTCTTGACTCTCGGCTCGGACGGTTCCCTCAACGTTCCCCGATCCAGATTGAATTTCGCGCTTTCTGTAGCAACGGGCGAGCGGGAGGTGTACAGTGCGCTGACCGTGGCTTGGTACCGGACGATAAGTTGACGTCGTTCACTAGCGTTCACCCTTTTTTCATACTTTCATACTTTTCAGTTTCCATGATTAAAAATCTTGAATTTACTTTCTAAATGTAGTTACTAGAAAACTCTTTGCGTGATTTAAACCAACTCGAAATTGCGCCCGGAAACTTTGATTGCGTCTGGGTCTGAGTGAGAGGCACTGAGAGGTAGCCGAGCGCGCTCTCAGCGGCCGGTTAGGGAACTACGCCAGTCCCCAGACGCCAGCAGACGAGCTGAGCACCGACTCATGTTTTCGCTACACCTGCAAGTGATTTGACATCATTTTGCCCCCAAAACATTTGCGTAGCTCCATTCGTTTGGCACAAGTCAATGCTTTCTTCATCCAGCCTCGCTTTGAAGAGTGACTACGTTCGGCGTGCTGTATTTGAATGACATCCATTTGAATCTGCCGCACTATTTCCCCCCACTTCGTAAAAGCAGAGTCATCTCTCTCTCTCTCCCCCCACTTAGCTGCCACTGAAAACACTGAAAGTGAACCTTGAACTCCCTCGCTGAACCGGTAACACTTGTTGCCAGATTCTCAGCTGTCCTTGAACTTGTTTTTCTCATCTTACGTGTTAGTTACCAGCTCGTGGTTGTGGGCCAAATACTAAATCCGTGAGCTAGCAGTTCACTCCGGCTGTCTTCAACACAGAGAGAAACCATGCCGTTACCACATCAGGTAAGCTCTTAACCTGGTACTCTTTCTTTGTACTTGAAATGGAAACATTTTCAATGGATAATCAGAGGTTTGTGAGATCGTGACGTTGATGAACATACCAGTTGCACCTTAAACTGCGACTGCGCCTGAGTCGCTCTGACTGCTGAGAGAGTGTCAACACTTGCTAATACTTTTATGTCTCATTTTTGTTACTAGATCCAGCTTCTGAGAGCCATCAAGCCGATGAGCTCCTTCAGATTGAAACACAGTTCTAGCTCTCAACTACATGAAGTTGTCATTGTTGGAGCAGCCCGGACGCCAATGGGGTCGTTTTGTAGTCAATTGGCGTCAGTTCCTGCACCCAGACTTGCCGCCATAGCAATTAAAGTAGGGTGTTAAAAGCACATTTTGAATTATTTCAATCTGAGGATCAGATTAAATCAACATTTTGTTTCCAGGCTGCTTTGGAGCGAGCTGGCGTTCCAAAAGAAGAGGTGCAAGAAGTGTACATGGGTAATGTTTGTCAAGCAATGCTTGGGCAGGCACCTGCAAGACAAGCTGCCCTGTATGCAGGTCAGTTTATCTTAAAGTTAATCTAAAGTCAAAATTTTTTGAAAATGCATGCAACATATCTCAAGTTTGTTTTTTATACCCATCTATTTTGACTTTTTTTTTAATGCAATAGTCCTTAACCCAAATAATTTTTGTGCAGGGCTCCCCAAATCTACAGCTTGTACCACCATTAACAAAGTATGTTCCTCTGGAATGAAGTCAATCATGTTAGCATCTCAAGGTTTAATGTGTGGTCATCAAGAAGTAATGGTAGCTGGTGGTATGGAGTCCATGTCCAATGTTCCATTTTATATGAAACGAGGAGACACTGGTTATGGTGGAGTCACACTTCAGGTTTGTTCTGCTCTTTCTGCCTTCCCTAATATTTTTTTATTTTTTTATTTCATATTTTTGATATTTTGACCTGTCTATTAACTATGATATTTATTGATGAATCGGTGTCACTGAACATTCTCTTTGCAGGATGGTATTGTCTTTGATGGTCTCACAGATGTGTATAACAAAATTCACATGGGCAATTGTGGAGAAAACACTGCTAAGAACTTGGGTATCACTCGCAAAGACCAGGATGAATATGCTATCCAGAGCTACCAGCGCAGTGCTGAAGCTTACAAGACTGGTGCCATCAAAGAAGAACTTGTACCAGTAAATGTTCCCCAGAAAAGAGGTAATTTACCTTAAAGTTTTCTTAGGATCATGGAAAAAATATATTGTGAAACAGTGTTAAACTTCATGATTTTCTTTCAGGCAAGCCTGATATTATTATCACCGAAGATGAAGAGTTCAAGCGTGTGAATTTTGAAAAGTTCTCAAAACTTCCCTCAGTATTTCAGGTAAAAGTTGAAGAAATGCATTATGACTTTTATTGTACCTAACAATGAATGCTGACATCTCATATTGCAGAGAGAAGGTGGTACAGTGACTGCAGGTAATGCATCTACTCTTAATGATGGTGCTGCTGCCTGTGTCATTATGACAAGACAAGCGTCTGAACGTTTGGGAGTGAAACCTATTGCAAGAGTTGTTGGGTTCTATGATGCGGAAACGGAACCTATTGACTTCCCCATAGCACCTGTATTTGCCATTCCCAAGGTATGCTTTACTTTTACTTACTGTGCATGACAATCTATACTTGCCCATTCAATTTTGGTTTAACACTTTTCTCTATTTTTGCAGCTCCTTGAGCGTTGTGGTGTGAAACAAGATGAAGTTGCTCTTTGGGAAATCAATGAAGCATTCAGTGTTGTGTCCTTAGCATGTCAAAAGCTTCTGAAATTGGACATGAACAAATTAAATGTCCATGGAGGTGCTGTTAGTCTTGGCCATCCTATTGGGTAATTGTTCAATGAAGTTGTTCCGTGTTAGTATGCAGAATTTAATTTTAAAGCTTACTTTTCACAACCGTGTTGATTATTTGCAGTATGTCTGGAGCCCGCATCGTTAATCATTTGATCTATGCCCTGAAGCCTGGTGAAAAGGGTGTGGCAGCTATTTGTAATGGAGGAGGTGGTGCTTCGTCAATCATGATTGAAAAACTGTAAGTGTGGAAAGACAGAACAAGTGTCTAATTTTTTTAAATCAATTTTAAATCAATTGTTTTGCTTTAAAATAGCAGTCATAAGAGAAAAATTAATTTCATTTATATACTGAAACATGCTTGAACAAAAAGTTCACCTGAGGTTGTTAGAGGGTGTCCTTTCTCATTGCTTTGGTTTGCTTTGGTTGAGACTGACTATTTTATTTGGTGGATTGTGTAACTTGTGATACATTTTGTCATGTTCTTTAATAATTTTCTTTTTATTAGATTTTTATTACTTATATTTGCCATATTTTCCATTTAATAAACTTATTTTTATATGCTAAACAGCATTGTCTTAAAATGACTTACACCTGCTAACTAGCAACCAACTGAACGATTCGATTCTCATATTTCTTAGGAAGATGTGAACATGATGCTGAGCTCTTGAACTTTCAGACCTTTGGACATCCCTTTAAGTGGCAAACCACGACTCGAACTTTATACTAAGGATCCATGCCCACTCTGTGATGAGCTTAAGGAGGAGTTGGCTCCATTCCTCGATGAAGTAGATTTTAGTTCTGTTGACATTACTGCCCATGGTAATGAGCGGTGGAACGAATTGTATCGTTACGAAATTCCAGTTCTGTTTCTGGAAGGTCACTTTCTTTGTAAACACAGACTTGATAAGCTCACTCTTCAACGACGTTTAGACCAAATCAAACAACACTGGGCCGAAAGATGATTGTCCCATATCAAGCTAAAACTCTGAAGGCTAATATATTTTGGGTGTTTCATGCAGTATGTGTATTGTCTTATATTATGATCTAATCTAATAAGCAAACTGATAGAATTTTTGGTCATGAAGGACATAACTGAGACTTTTTCATCAATAACTTTGACAAAGTGCATGTGAAGGGGGAAAAAATTGCAAAGGCCTCTTTTTTTTTAAATCATTGGTATTTATTAATCCACCATCTCTCTAGTCCTAGTTACACATCTTGGTACAGGCGCGGGACAACACTAGCCTGCATACTTCTAGCACCTGTTGGTAATAAATTATGCAAAATTCATTGCAAATTATGTTGATTACCATAAAAAATAACATCCTCTTTGGTACATGGCCATTTAGAATAACTTATCAATTCCTGCCAAAGCTAGATCCGCCCATGAAAATTAAATAAAAATAGCCCTCTGGATTTCTGCATTACTGCCATGGTTTGATTCCTAATGCTCCGGGAATGTTAAACGGGTGATAAGACTTTGTTATGACTTTCTGCAGAGCATCAAGAAGTCATAACTTCCCACATAGAAGAAAGAGACATGCTGCTGATACTTAGGTAGGCATAATACAAAGAAATCTTGAGGAGTGTCCATTGCTGAGCCATTTGCAAACACCATCGTTTTAAGCGAGTATCACAGTATTTTAACTGTTCGTTGAAGGCACTACGCACACACCATCTAGACATGACCAGAAATGATGACATTCTGCAATACAAGATTATTATTGTTTAGTACTTTTCAATGATTCATTTATGTTGATGCCCTACAGGACTTTTACTTGGTTGGTACTCACCTTGCATGAGTTTTGAGGGTATGCTCAATACCTCGCATCAAGTCATTTGTGCGGAAAATTAGAAGCATTTGTCGATCAACATCTTGAAGTACACCAGTAATTTGGGGTAGATATTTAGGAATTTCCTTTTGAAATTCATTTTTCTGCAGGATGTTTTCCGTTTAGTTTGATGACTTCTTAATAAAGACTAGGCAAATATAATTTACTGACCTCTGAATCTGTAAAATTGACCTTGTCAACACCAGACATTATTGTATTCCAAGTACGACCGCTGACCATGCAGGCAAAAAGAGGCCACATCTCTCCAACTCCAAGGTTGTGGCTGTGACTTTTCATACCCTCCATGTCACTGTTTAAAATGCTCAGCCATAACTTGGAGTACTCCCAACGGAACTGGTTGGTCAAATTCTGTAACCAGTGTTATTTAGAGATACAACACAAAAACTGAAAACAATAAGTGCTTCACAGTACAAAATAGTCAGTACTAACAGCATACAAGCCATGATCAAGTAGAATCACTTCCACCTTATTGGATTTCTTATTCTTTTTCACTAATATATTTCCTGGATGTGGATCACTGTGTACAAAACCTTCACCAAATATCATTTGGGAGTACAAGCATCCCAACTTATGAGATACCTCATAAGGATCAATTTCATTTTGTCTGATGTATGGTAAATCATTGACTTGTCCACCCTCAACATACTCCATAGTTAGAACTCTATGGTTGCTGAGGTCCCAGTAAACTTTGGGTACCTAGATGTTTTCAAAATATATCAATCAACAGAAGCAACAATTGAACAACAAATAAAATAGAAATAGTCACCTTCAGCCAAGGAAAGTGCTTAAACATAGCCTCTGCTTTTTCAGCATTTTCTGCCTCTTGCAAAAAATTTAATTCCATTGGTATATTGCGTTTCATTTCTGTTACTAGCCACTGAAAACGGAAGTCTGGAAATACCCATTCCACAACTTTCACAAGAGCCTGGAAAGAAAATAGTGCTCAAAAAAGTAAGAAATGAGTTATGCTGTTAACATCATGAAATATTGTTATGACCTCACTTCCATTGTTTTCATATCAACTGTCGAATTTCCTTTAATGTAAGGGTGTTGGACCTTGACAGCCACAACTGTCCCATCTTTAAGTTTCGCTTGGTGAACTTGTGCTAGAGAGGCTGCTCCAAGAGGAGTTGGTGAGAACTCTATAAAAATGTCCTCGGGCTGGAAATAAAATCAATTCAAAATTAGATATTTTCACAATAAAATAAGAATCACACAGAAGTCTTATACTAACATCACATTTAAGATCTTGCCGCAGAACTCGCTGAATCTCTTCAAAAGAGGAAGTTGGTGCTTGGCTGTGTAAAACTTTCATAGTTTCAACATATTCATGAGGCAGAATGTACTCCAAAGCTCCTATATGTTGGCCTACTTTGACAAATACACCACGATTGGCACAACATAGCTGAAGAAGATTTTCAGCAGCTTTTTTATGTACCTGGGAAAGAGATAAAATGTTCAAGCTGTAGGTGGAGAACACAGTTTCGTCTGCAGTCTATAAAGAAAAAGATGATCTTTTGCATTTAGCAAACTATTAGAATCTTTACCTTAGATTTTAACTGTAAGAACTCTGGAGAATCTCGTGGCAAATTACTTGAATATAACTCTGTTTTATACACATAACTAATTTTAATAACCTGAGAAATAAAAAAGTCAACATGAATTGACGGGTGAATATTTGCAACTGAAGCACAGATAGGTACACAGATACAATTGTAAAACTTTTGTAACGTACTGTTGCTGCAGCTCTACTCAATCGGACAGCACCAATAGAATCAATATTGTATTGATTGGCATGCAATGAAACAGCGGTCCCAGTAAACACGCCAGCTGCAGCTGCATATTTAAAAATTCTTCTGGCAGGCCACATTGTTAAAAGTCTTCGGTTCAAATATTGTGTAAACAGCAACGGCAACCTTGGGCAACTTAACCTAATGCCTAGCACTTGTTTCCTTGGTTTGGATAGGAACTAGGCGATAGCATTTCAGTTCATCTAAACTAGAACAACCCTGACTTTCACAAGTTTTATCTGGAGGTGATTCCGTTCAATCCACCCATGATAAATCGAATATTACGACTGATAATCACTTAAAGTCAAGATGACATAATCCAGGGACACAGCAGACAGCTACGTATTCTACACCTGAAGAAGGGAGGGAGAGGGAAGCATGAAACAGGGCATTCGCAAGGCAGTGGACTTTGGTCGGGCGGGAAAAAAAGGTTTTGGCCGTTTTGGGAGGCCATAGTACGTATGCGTCAGCGTCACGCTAGCGAGGCGAGAATTAGTTAAATCAATATGACAGGAAACGGTGTACTTTCTAATTCGGTTCTGTGAAACGGAAGAGTAACCGATGGTCTGGCCGTTGAGTTGAACTCCTGCTGTGCAGTGTGGCCTATGCCTATGTGGCCAAGAATGTAGCAGAGCCGGGGAATGCCAGCAAGTTATCCATATGTTGGAAAAATGGTGGAGGATTCTAAACGTAAGCAATAAAAAATAAAACAAAAACCGAAGTGCGGTTCTCATCGCACTGTTGTGGTTATTGCACCATTTCTAGTGATGCCCATAAAATGCGTAGTGCGATTGTTGAGGCGTCATCTCGCTATAGCAACATGGTGGACTAAATACAGCGTTAAAGCACACAGAAATTTCCGTAAAGCCATAATGAAACCGGCAATAAATGTTGGGTCTCACTAAGGGATTTCCTTTTCCAGGGATTTGTAACTCGTTCCCCTCCCCATAAACTCATGGCTGACCATCGCCCATGTCAATGAAAGTGAGTCAAACAGTTGCAGAACTTTTTAAAATAATGATATGTTTTTAATTCAAAAGACCCCACTCGTTTTCCAGGAGTACGTAAGAGGACCGCGGGATTGGGACTTCCCCTGGGACCTGGAGGCTCGAAGGCGATGAGGAGGACCCACGAGGGCCATGAGAGGCCATGAGGCGGTGCCGGCGCCATGAGGCATGCAACACTGCTCCAGCCCGTGCTCCTGCCTGCTGACCTGCCTGCTCGCAGACACGGGCGTCGCCCCCTCGGCCCCGAGGGCCCCGGGCAGGCGGCACAAGGGCGAGCCGGCGGCTGCCTCGACCGCCTCGCGGTCCTCGCGCTCCTCGCGGCACTCTCACCCCAACGCCCTCCTCCAGCCGTGGTCCTCGCCCTTCCTCCCGGAGCCCCGTCATGTCGTCTACCCTGGCCACATGCAGGTATGCAGTGGCTGTTGCTTGTCGGACAGGGCACGCGTCACCCCCTCACCCCCGTCACCGCGAGGTCCCGGTCGTCGGCGACGTGTCACGAGGCTTTGTCCTGTGCCTGTCTAGGCCCGCTGGCTGGCGGAGGGCAGCCGAGGCAGCCGCCGCCAGCACTTGTCCCGTCCGCCCTCTCGTCCGTCCCACTCCGTGTCCCGCACTGCATCCCGCCCTTCTGCCGCGACCGCCAGTCGCAGCCAGGCCGTCCAGACGACCACGGCTGCGCCCCCCAAGCCCGGTAGCGGTAACGCCCGCCGGAAGACCCGTGCTGCGTCACCGCGGCCCCCGCGGCCCCTGCGGCGTCCGCCCGCCCAGGTCGCAAGGTCCGCGCCCTCCGTAGCCAACGCTGACAGCGTCCAGAGGCAGCCGCAGCCACAGCGGTCGCAGGGGACAAGGATTGGGTTCGGCTCCAAGCTCAGGATACCTCTACGGACACGGCCTCTTAGCGAGACCACCAAAGCTGCTTCTCCATCCCCATCTGCTACTGCGCCGCCGGCGCCCCCTGCTCAGGCCGGGGGCCCCCGCAACCCCACGAGAGCCCAGGGCGACGGCGGTAGAGGGGAGGTGCAACCACCGCGGCCCACGGGACCCAGGGTACCCAGGGTACCCAGGGTACCCAGCCACCGCGTCAGCACCCGCTGCACCAGGAAGGCCACCAGGGCCAAGTCCTTGACCACGACGCAGGAGGCACAGCCGGAGGCCACTCGGTCCAGGGCCAGCAAAACCTCGGTCCGTAGCGCGAAAGCGCGCCCTGCCGGTCTCAGAAGCGAGCCCAGGTCCGGGGGGATCAGAAGGACCGACACCCCGCCGCCACCAGCGGCCAAGACGGGCTCCAGGACGAGGATAGCGGCGCAGAGGGGCGGAGGCCGGCCGCCGAAACCTGGTTAGTGCGCTATGCCCTTGTGCACCTGTGCTTCTGTGCTGGTGCCGCGTGACCCGTCGACTGACATCCGTTTCCACCCTCCAGCTGCCGCTTCCGTCGCACGGCCGACTCGAACCGCGGCAACGCGGGCACAGCGGGCGCGGCCCGCACCTAAAGAGCCGCTGCCACTGCCCCGGACAAAACTGCCCAAGAAGAGGCGCCGGCGCGCCTCCAAGGCGTCGCTATTGCCTTCACGCTCGAGCGTGGCGCAGTCCAGGGCGTCACTGTTGCCGTCCTTGGCCTGGACAGCGTCATCTAGGACGTCGTTCCTACCCCGCACGTCCAAGACCTCAACATCCAGGACGTCGCTGCAGACGTCCCGCTTCAAGAAGGCGACGACGGTATCCCAGCATTCCTGCCGACCCGAGAGGCCATCCGGACCGACGCGGCGTGCCCGGCGCCAAGGGCCTGGGTCAGGGAGACCCCCAGCCGTGGGCGGGGCCCTGGGCGGCATCCTGGATGGGGGTCGGCGTCGCTGCCCGCTGAGGGGAGCCGCATCGCGCAGAAGTTCGGACGCGATGCTGTCGGTGTGGGCCGGGGAAGACCCTAGCCTCCATGACAGTAACCGGGCGCGGCGGCGCGCGTCCAGCAGCGCCAGGACCAGGACGCACTACCGCAGCGTCAGTGTGCTCATGGAGTCCGCGGCAACTGCGGCTGTGGGCCGTCGTGCCGACCGGTCGGGCCGGCCCGACAGGCCTCCAACTCGCCGTGTAGCCCCAGGCCCAGGGGTCGGAGGCGGGGCCGTGGGGGCGGGGGCTGCCACCCGGAGCGTGGCCACATGGCCAGCCGTGCCCACCAAGGGGCCCAGCGCCGCCATGCTGCAGCTGCAGGTGGCCCAGGAGCTGCTGCGGCCGGAGTGCATCCGCCAAATGTCGGACAGGTGCCTGGCCCAGCTATCGCCCAGCAAGAAGGCGTCTCCCTTGAGGCGCGAAAAGGTGGCCGCGGCCGAGCCCCCCGTGGGCCCCCCATGGGGGGCCGTGGCCAGCGCAGGGCCCGCACCCCCCGTGGGCCCCGTGTCCACCGCCACGTGGTACGGCTCCGCGGCGCCCAAGCGGCGCCAGGGGCTGCCCATGCCGGAGGACGGTGCCGGCGGTGCCAAGACGGAGGGCGAGGTCTTCGGGCGTAACCCTTATCCATGCTCGGGCGCGACGCAGACTCTGTTCGAGCGGGGGCAGAAGAACGCGCCAGCGGCATCACAGACACAGGGACATGGCCAGCACAGCTTGCACAGCCCCCCGCTAAGAGCACTGGCCGTCGCCCCTGGCCCCGCGCAGCCCTTCCACCGCTCGGCCAGCGCACTCCGCCACAAGGCGCTCCGTCTCACCACCGCTGACGCCAAGGACGACACGCCGGCGAGGCCATGTCGGAAGACGAGGACGAGAGCTGCCACCGCTAAGCAGGCCCGGGTCCAAGCCCCAACCCAACGTCCGAGTTCGGCCTCCAAGGATGTCGCCATGGGCACGAGAGCCAGGGCGAGCCAGGGCAGGGTCTCCACCAAAAAGACCAAGACAATCAACACCAAGAGCAGCACCATGACCGCAGCGGCCACGCCGGGTCAGCGAGGGAATGCTTCAGCAAAGGGCAAGCACGAGACCACCCGACACCTGGACCCCCTGGGAGCCCCCCTGGGCCTGGGGGCGCCATCATCATCCTCAAGAGCGGCGAAAGGCCCGCGACGAAGAGGGGATCATCAGGAGCTCCAAAGGGTGCAGGTGCACCAAGGGCTGAGGAGAACATGAGGGTATCACTGCTGAATAAAAGGGGCAAGTGAAGAGCTGCCCGTTTCATACTGACACTGAACACTTTGGATGGGGAATAGGGAATGCAAAACAATGACATTGCCGGATATTTTAATTTTCATTACTGACTTTTTTACCCATACAGTAGCAGGAGTACAAATTTACCAATAATATGAGAGATCTGTTAACAGTCTCTAAGACACAAAAGTAAGTGCATCTGGAAAGTATCTGTTGTAGAGCCAAATAACTAAAATAACTGATGAACGGTTAAGGACTAAGGATACCTTTGGCCACTGGGATCAAATCTCATTACTGAGCAAGAGCTACAAAACAATTATAGCTACATTAAAATAATTGCACTATCATCCAAAATACCTTCAGTTGCACAAGGTTTGGACGTGAATACATTTACGTACAGTACCTAAGCCAGAAAAGCTTGTCTAAGTTATCGACATGTGCAGTCCGCTACTCACAAATATCACAGACACTTCAAAAGAAAGATATTACATATGTTGTGATCAAAGCATAATTTTTGTAAATGAAATTCAGAAAGGATTTTACACTAAGTTCTTAGTTTTAGAGTTAAGAACTTGACACTCTTGAAGCAAAGTACTACATGAAGTAAAGTACAAACTCTCCATTCCAAGGTACCCAAAGGTGGAACATTTTGAACATATAAAATAGAGTAGAGTATACTCAAAAAATTAGACAAAAAATTAACGCTACATGAGTCAGGTACAAATCCTGGAATGGAGTCCCACACAGCAAGGATGTAACATAAGTCAAAATACTAAGTTAATGGGAGAGAAGAAAATAGACACATAGAAAAAGCAAATAGATCAACATCTATGGGATATTCAACACACGATGACTCCATAGAAGAATTATAGCCTTGACTACCACGCAAGCCATTGAGATGTACGTACTTACTGTGTTTATGTACCAAACAACTTCAAACAGTTGAATTACAAAAAAAGAAAAGGTTAAAAATTGATGTCACCAAATTAACAAAACACTAAATCTATATGAACCCTTATTTGGACCAGAAAAGAAAGTAAAGAAATTAATACATGGAAGAGAAAAAAAAGAGGAACATCAATAATCATATTTGTCTTACTTGACAATACATGTCAGGTAACTATTACACTAAAACACTGATAACAAAATCCATCAACAAAGTCAGTACAATGCATAGATTACATCATATGCAACTAATCTAAATCAAACTATAATCCCACTGTCAATAAATGAATACACTCTACTTTGTGGTCATTTAATATTCAGCTCTTAAAATAAGGCAGTCTTAAATGTGATGGAAACCAGCACAGATGGCTAGCATACATACAATAAATTTAAATAGACTAAGATCATCACACAGTAGGGAGCTAATTCCCT
The DNA here is from genome assembly GCA_038380765.1 of Odontothrips loti. Taxonomy (NCBI): domain Eukaryota; kingdom Metazoa; phylum Arthropoda; class Insecta; order Thysanoptera; family Thripidae; genus Odontothrips; species Odontothrips loti. Next base: position 16,999,899 of record CM076243.1, on the reverse strand, counting down.
AACTTCTAGCAGTGATGAAATAGTAAAAAGTGAGTCAAATATTAACTCAGCTCTCCACCATCTTTATAAATACATTCACATCGACAGTAACATTGGAAAACCGATTTTAGTAAGAATAAGGTGGAAATGATACAGAATGAGTGGACCCAAAACATTAAAATTATCTAATTTCCATTGCAAAGAATTAACAATCAACTTCAATATCACTTGTTTCTATTTCAGAATCGTCCTCTAAAACTGCTGAAGATTCATCACCAACTAATAATGCTGCTGGTAAGGAAGTTGAGACAGTAGTCACAGGATGAAGTTGTGTTGTGTACACACCAAGAACCTATGTCATGAAAAAAATGGAAATTCATCAATAAAACAAATCACTATGTGTGAAATAGTTGAGGCCTCCTAAATAAATACTTCAGATACTTGCCTGAACTGTGGCACCCGCATTTGAGGCAGCAAGCTCACTAGGAGAAGCTAGTGACAGCACCTGTGTATTTTCATTTATAATGTCACTGTCAGTATTTAAGTGCAGTTGATAGTTTTCAAGCTCTGGTATATGAGGGCGGACCTGAAAAAAGATTTGTAATAATCAAACTGCACAAAGGAAATTTCACATTCTTTGTTAAAACAATACACACTTTGTGTCCACCAGGTCGATGAGGATTGCGGCATCCTTTACAGCGACAATCCATACATGCCTTACTGTCCACATAACAAGGACACCGTTGACCACAGCAAGTCAGCTTGCCTGGTGTAGCTGTTGCATTTCCACAACGACAACCCTTCCGCTTCATACTATTAGGAGAATTTGCTCCTCCCATTGCAGAAACTCTCCCTGGAATTGGACCAAACAACAGAAATAAGGATTACATTGCCACATTTACATCTACATGACATGATACTATAAAGTCTCCTGACCAGGTTGTTTGGAGATGGCAACTGATGATTTTAGAGATGAATGATTCACACCACGGATGCTTTTTAGCCCTCTCAGAGGCTTTTTAAAAGTAAGAGACAAGGACTTCCTAGGCTGTGGGAACATGACAAGGTCAGCAATTAGTAACTTCTGCATGGCTAGAATCATGCCACTGTAATATTATCACCTACTTTCTCTGGAATAATGATGTCATTGTCTGCATGATCTGAATTTATAGACTCTGTTTCTGCAGTGACAGTTTTTCTTTTAAATGTCATTTTACTGCCAATGTTAAACACTGAATACATGGATGATCCATTGGAAACTGACGATACAGGTGACTGAACCACATGTTCCATGTCCTGCACTGTTTCGGTAGCTGGGGAATCTGGAGCGACAGGGGGAGGAGAGGTGGCTGCTGGCTGGGATGAGGCATTGGAATACACACAAGGTAGGATACTGTATGCTGAGCGAGACAGCCCCGGAGAGCTCTTGTAGTCGTCTTTAAAGTCTGCCCCTTCGTTTATGAGCTCTACCAAACTGGAGCCACCTGCCAGCAGGCTGCGATAGATGGCTGTACTTGTGATGTAGGCACACAGCTTCTTGTAGCACTGTAGCAGAATACGCAGCAGGACATTCTCCACGTAGGCGTCGTAGTCCTTGCACCAGGAGCACGACGGCTTGAGCTTTTTGCGGCCGCCGCGGCAGCCCCGGCAGACATGGTGCTGACAGCTGCCGCCCGACGATGCTGAGTCCTTAGACGACTCCGAGGACGAGGGGGTGTAGGGCTCGACGAGCAGGTTGGCACACACCGTGCACGACAAGGACTGCCTCAAGTACGGCACCAGCCGGTGCAGGTCCGCCCAGGACGAAGTCGACAGGTCCGCTGAGTCTGAGTCCTCGTCCGTCTGCGCCTGCAGCACGACGCGGCTCGTCGACACGAACAGGCTCGTGGCGTTCATGTCTTCCTGAGGGGGCGGGTGCGGGGGCGGGTCGTGTTTACGTGTAAACAAAGTAGACCAACTCCATCACCGCTCCCGCTGCTGCGGCTGCGGCACCCCACGCCCCACGGAGGCCAAAGCCGAACCCCCAGCCACCGCAAACTTGACAAGACAATAAATACAGCCGCAACCGCACTGGGCGGTTCGGCGCTGCACTCGCGTTCCGACGTCGCCAAACGGCGTTTGGAGATCACAATTTAACTGATTATGGCAGCGGCATGATTGACTGTTCTTTTCATTTTTGGAATATGCGTGTCTATTTTGAATGGCAGCAGCACAACAGAGTGGGCGAGCAAACATAACCTCACTCTGCTTTCTGTGCGGTGCGGACGGCAAAAAAACAACAACAAAAACAAAAGAAGGAGGTGGTGGCAACGGTCAACGGGTCAACCACTTGTGCTTGTACAGAAATTCGGTCAGCTTTCATTCATCTTTCCACATTCCACATCTTTCCGCATTGCAAGTTTCAGAAACGAATATGGTGACCTTCACCAGAATGGAAACGATCAAACATCAATCATGACAGATTTCCTTTAAAAAGCAAAGAAATGAGAATGTGAGAGTTCCAGCCTCCCCCATGCCATGATCCCACCGCTTTGTGGTTTGGACTTGACCGCCGTTCGTGCTGGAATCTGGAATGCACCTGCTACACGACGACGATACTTGAAAATGTAAATAAACAAACAACCTGGCGTCCTTACTTTGCAAGTGCGCGGGTTGACGAAGACACTGAATAACTGAAGTATCCCGAAGATAACAGAAAAATGTTTATCTACCTCAGTAAGAAAGTGCGTAAAAGCTTGAAGCAGTAGTGTCAATCACAGTAGCCCTCGATTCCCAATTACAAAGTCTTCTCTCAGGGACGTTCGCTTCAATCCTACATTTCACTTAAAATTTATATATATTTGGTCTATTTGGTGGCATTGGTCTATCTAATGTGTTAATACAAATTCTGCTATGTTTCCTGTCTGAAAGTCAAGGCACTTATATAGTTTGATTATTTCTGGTAGATTGCAATACCCAACAACACAAAGTTGAACTGCTTAGCATGGAGCAGCAATCAAGGTTTCATTGCAGTTGGAGGAGAGGATGGACTTCTGAAGGTGTTAAAATTGGATTCAGGTAACTTTTATATGTGGCTGATGTTTAAGACAAGTAGAAGCTTACTGGTACTTTGGACCTTTGAATCTTGAACATGATATTAGACATCACCAAAAGAGTGCTAATATTTTTATTCTCTATGTTCAGGAAAAGAAGGAAAAGCAAAAGGCTTAGCAGCGCCTGCGAACCTCTCTATGAACCAAACCCTTGAAGGGCACAATGGACAGATTCAAGTAATTACTTGGAACGAGATCCATCAGAAATTGACAACAAGCGATCAGTATGGTTTGATCATTGTATGGATGCTGTACAAGGTATGCCACAATTATTCTTCTTACATTTCTTAATGAAGCTTCTTCCTTTTTCTTTGGTTGGTTTGTTGGTATTCTGTTTTGTCATCTTAAATAAATTGTTACTCATTGTTTTGTTTTTTTGATTTTGTTTTAAATTTAGGGTTCTTGGTATGAGGAAATGATCAACAATCGTAATAAATCTGTTGTCAAAGGCATGGCATGGAATGCTGATGGTCAAAGGATATGCATTGTATATGAGGATGGTAAGATTATAAATTATTGTTGTTTATTAATTGTTTTAAATTTATCTATTTCATAATATATAGACAGCCCTATATTCGGCTTACACTGGACTTTTTTAGATGTACTGTGTGTTCTGTAGGTGCTGTTATTGTTGGCTCGGTTGATGGAAATCGCATCTGGGGGAAGGAGTTGAAGGGTGTTGCTCTAACTGGTGTTCAGTGGTCCCCAGATTCAAGATTGCTCTTGTTCAGTTTAAGAAATGGGGAAGTTCATGTTTATGATAATCAAGGGAATTTTATGGTGAGTTTAAAAATTCATTTAGAGAAGTCACTTAATTGTCTGTGTAAACTAACAAACTGACATGACATCTAATTGAACAGATGAAAGTAAACATTCAGTGTGCAGCAGTTGGTGGAGGATCAGCAGCTGTCCAAGTTGTTGGATTGGATTGGTACAATGGACGTCATGGCTACATTGAACAAGATTGTCCTGCTTTGGTTGTGTGTTACTACAATGGAGCAATGCAAATAATGCGAAATGAAACTGATGAAAGTAAGGATTTGTTCAGTGTTTAATTGATTGTTTGGAAATATTCTTAATGATGCTGTTAACTTTTTTTTTAATTTGTTTTTGCAGCTCCTGTTATTGTTGACACAGGAATGACAGTTGTTTGCTGTCGGTGGAATCATAATGGCACAGTACTTGCCGTAGCAGGGATGATGACACTGGCTGGTGAAACCAAGGACTGCAATGTTATCCAATTCTTCACTCCCTTTGGTGAGGTGAGTTTCATATCCTGTTTTTTGAGGAAATAATAGTGCAATTTTTTTGTGGTCACTTCATGTAACTTTTTGGTAACTTTGTACCTATTTTCTTTTTAGCATTTACGTACACTGAAGATACCGGGGCGAGAAGTATCAAGCTGTGTTTGGGAAGGGGGTTCCCTTCGTGTGGCACTGGCTGTCGACTCATTCATATACTTTGCAAACATCAGACCTGATTACAAGTGGTGTTATGTAGCACAAACAGTTGTCTTCTCATACAACCAGCCTGATCGATATGGGACTCATGTAGTATTTTGGGATACTAAAAATAATGAGGTAAAAGCCTTAATGTTAGTTATTAAAGCATTCATTTTCTGGGCCTGTATAGGATGTTTTGATAACTTATTTTTCTGTTATCAGTGCTACAGTAAAAGTGTGAAAGCACTTCTTGGTATATCTTCTCATGCAGACCACTGTGTGTTGGCCACAAAAGCTGAGGACAACAGTGCTGAAGCGGGGTTTTGCCTTATCCTGTGCAATGCCATCAGTACACCAATTGACAGTGAGTGAAAGTAAAAATTAAAACTGTACAGATTTGGTTTGATGTCTTGTAATTGTCAGTTGTGGTAATGATATGAATTTTCACATTTGTAGCCAAATACATTGGTATTGAGCCCATGTGGCTTGCTATGAATTCTACTTTTGTCTTTGCTGCATCTCGAGACAATTTTCTGCTTTGGCATTTCAAAGCACCAAAATTGCACTCCTCACAACATTCAGCAGGTTTGTGGTATTAGTACAGCTTCTTTTTCATTTTATATTTGTGGAAACCTATTTGACATTGCTTGCACTGTGTGTCATATATAGGAGCCCGACAACGCCGTGATAGACTTTATCATGTTGATGACACACCATCTGGTGTTGCAGAAGTAATTCAAGATTTGGATCGTAATTTTGAGGTATGACTTTTCCATTATTTTTTTTTTTTTTTTTTTTTTTCATTTTTAAAACAATTTTCTTAAGTCATTATGGAAATGTCAATTAATGTCTGATATCCAAAATTATTGTCTCTTACCATTTCTTTAGATTCCTACCAATACTCAAGTAAGTTACTCTTAATGTCCATTCAAAGTGTCTCTGTATTTACTCACTTTTCAGAATTGTAATTGAGTGTTTTCTCCTTCAGGCAACTGCAGATCCTATTTGCTGCATAGCTGCATCCGATAAAGCTTTCATTGTTGGTCGGGAGTCTGGAATGCTTCAGAGATATTCATTACCTCAGGTGGCTCTCACCAACAGATACACTCTGAATTGCCGCCCTTATGAACTTGCAATAAATTGTAACACTACGTAAGCTGAGCTTTGATTCTTACTGCAAAGTTGTGGTTGTCTGCATTTTTTCAAAAATATTCCTAATTGTGTTTTTATAAAATTGTCACTAATAGACATTTTCTTGTGTTTTTAGAAAATTGGCAGTAATAGACATTACTGGAGTCTTAACCTTTGTTGATTTAGACACAGACCTGGGTGTTGGAAATCTGTCTGTCAACAATCGAACAGCAGGCAACAACTTGGTTGAAAATGATGGTGTTATTGAGGACAGCTCTACTCAACTCTTCTCAAAGTTTGAACGGAAAGATGTGTGGGCAATGAAGTGGGCATCAGATAATCCGGATTTGTTGGCTATCATGGAAAAAACAAGGATGTATGTTCTGAGGGGCCTTGACCCTGAAGAACCAATAGTTAGTTCTGGATATATCTGCAGTTTTCAGGTGTTTTATGAGTTTTTTTCTCAGGTGTTTATAAGAAACTTTCACATTTTTAAAATTTAATTTTTGAAATTTTATTGTCTTTAATTTTTTAGGACCTGGAGATAAGAGCTGTTCTGCTAGATGAACTACTGCAAACACCTGATGAGCCAACAGCTGATCACCTCTTAGATCTGGAAGTCAAATCTTTGCGGGATACTCGACAACTTCTCAATAAAGTGGGAATAAAAGAAGCAACGTCATTCATTGAGGACAACCCTCATCCTCGTCTATGGTACATAATTGTTTCACCACTAATATTTTAGTCATTGTATGGTGTTAATATTTAATACAGTTCTGTTATTTTATAATCTCTTTCAACATTCAGGAGGCTTCTAGCAGAAGCAGCCATTCATGAATTAGATTTAGCAACTGCAGAGGCAGCATTTGTCCGGTGCAGTGACTACACGGGCATTCAGTTCATTAAACGACTTGCTAACATTCACAGTGACCAGTTGAAAAGGGCTGAGGTTGCAGCATACTTCAAAGATTTCGATGAAGCTGAGAAGTTATATCTTGAAGCTGATCGAAGGTATACAATCCGAATGAGACACATTTTCATAATGAACAGCATTTTGTGCACAGTGTAGAGCAATGGTTAGTTAAATTAATCGTTGTTATGTTTCTGACAGAGATCTGGCTATAGCGTTGCGTGAGCTACTGGGAGATTCATTTAGGGTTGTGCAACTCATGAAAATGGGCCCAGGTGGATCAGATGTTCAAATGGAAGTGGCCTGGAATTCAATTGGAGACCATTTCGCGGATAGAAATAATTGGTAGGTGGTTTTTTTTCTGTAAGTTTTATTGTATCTCTTAAAATCATCCCATGTTCATTCTTTTCTGAGCAGGGAAGGAGCACGTGAGTATTACGAAAAAGGCAGGAACCAGGAGAAACTTATTAAGTGTTATTACATGCTTGAGGATTATGCTGCCTTGGAAACTAGTGTTGCCAATCTTACTGATAAACATCCACTCCTATCCACCATTGGAAACATGTTTGCTACGGTTGGTATGTGCTCACAAGCTGTTTCTGCATACATAAAGGTCTGTTTAATGAGGCAAACTAATCTGATTTGAGAATTGGACAAAACTGCACAGTGTAGAGCAATATATCTTTGAATTCTAGCTTGGTGCTGTTAAGACAGCTGTGGATACATGTGTGCATTTGAATCAGTGGGACCAAGCAGTTGAACTGGCTAGACTTTATCAGCTCCCTGAAATAAGTAATCTGCTCGCCAAATATGCTACCCACTTGCTTGAAAAGAATCGCATTATGGAAGCTGTTGAACTCTACCGTAAGGCGAATCACTTCTTATCAGCAGCAAAGTTGCTTTATCAGGTACAAACTATATGAAATAAGTCATCAGGTTAAATAATGCTCTGTCTGTTTTCTTTATCTAATAATATACTTTATTTATTTAATTTTCTTGCTATACTTTAGTTGGCTGAGAATGAAGCACAAAAAAAAGCAAATCCAATGAGGATTAAGAAATTAAATGTACTTGCTGCTTTGCTTGTTGAAGAGCACAACACTCACAAGAGGCAATTGACTCCTGGCTCAGCTGGTAACAAGTGTAGACCCGTTGGTACTGGTATCCACTTTTCATGTTTTTGAAATTGGGAGTTTAACATTGGGAGTTTTGCTCTGCAGGTGGAAAAAGTAAAGCATTAATGGGCATGTTTGATTCTGATGACAACCTTGAAGTAGATTCTAAAATTGTTGATAATGCATGGCGAGGTGCAGAGGCATACCATTTCCTAATGCTGGCTCAGAAGCAACTTTATGAAGGTAAGAAGCCTTCAGGTTTTTGTTCCAAAACTTGGATATTGAAGCATTTGTGAAGTTAAAAAAAAAAGGTAATCATTACAATTACTTAATTGTTAGGTTCAGTTGATGCCGCCATGAAAACAGCATTGCACCTCCAAGATTATGAAGATATTTTAGATCCCGAAGATATTTACTGTATTCTTGCACTAGCAAGCTGTGCTAACAGAGCCTTTGGCACATGTTCAAGAGCCTTCATACAGTTGGAGTCTCTGGAGAAGGTACATTCTGGGTGTTCAAAGTGAAAGTGTTCCTTAGACTTAGTTCATTGTACCATGCTCATGTTCTTTATCACACCACAAAAATCCCCCTTCTAGATACCTTCTGAAAGGAGACAAGAATATGAACAGCTTGCCACTGATATTTTTACAAAATATACTCCAAAAGATCCAAGGGGGACTCGTGCAGAATGCAGTAACTGTGGCAGTGTCGTTCAGGACTGGTAAGCATGTACCTAGAAACTGTGACTTAACTTCTTGTGTCTTTGCAGTGTTAAATGGAATGCACCATTTGTTATTTTAGGAGTTGGGTATGTCAGAGTTGTGATACAAGATTCCCTGCCTGCACAGCAACTGGTCGTCCACTGACCAGTATGTCAAATATGTGGACATGCACTGTATGCAAACACCTTGCCTCCTACAATGATGCAAGTGTGAGAGACAACTGTCCTCTTTGTCACTCCCCTGTTCAACTCTGATGCTTTACAATTCATGATGCATACAGAGTTGAATACCAATGTATTCTACTTTTAGCCTATCCGTCCCTATTGTGATATTTTTATTGTGCTTGACTCTGTGATTTTGCTTTCCCTTAGATGCACACTAAGACTGAAAATAGTTTGTCACTCTTGATCTCACCTGTAAATATTTCTACTTTTCAAGCACCAATGTTTGTAGAGCAGGTTGATACCTAGTGTTAGGTATCCTTACTATACCAATAGTTATCCTATCTTCATGGTATTTTTTTTATTTGGATTAAAGTAATTTTTAACTGGAAGATTCTCTTTTTTTTTTTAACTATCACTCACAGACCAATTTAAAAAGAACCAAAAATCATTTCGCATCCTTTTATTTAACCATGTATATTCTTCACAATACATTCCAAGGTATTTCATTTTCACTCTAAGTCTGTAATTGTCACCAGATGGTGATACAATTTCAATTAATGTATACTTTATTGTTAGTTCATGCTAGTCCCTTATAACTTAGTCCATAGTTAAGGTTCAAAGGTATCCTGCCACTCCTCATAAACGAAGGAAGATCATTTACAAATTCCATTCTGTCGGTCACATACGAAAAATGAAGTCTCATTAATGAACACAAATATGTGGTATCAAATTTCAGTACATTACAAAGAACTAATACGATGTCCCTTCAGAACCTAAAAGGATAGGATATGAGGGGGAAAATATAGGCATAAAATACAAAAATAAAACAGAATCCCTTCCTCCTTTGGAGATTCCAAGTCTTCTGAACATCAATGTGAAACTAACAAATAATATTAGACTTTTCCAGAAAAAAAAAAAAAAAAAAAAAAAAAAAAAACTTTTTCTTCTAGTTCTATCACGAGAACTGCTCACAAAGTGTCTTCCCATACAATAATGAAACACTATCAATTCAAAGCAGATAAATGCCTCATTTTTGATTTAGTGGTGCTCAGAAGCTTGATGATTTTGGAAGACATTAGATCAACCTAACAAGACTTTGTTTTAAAAAAGTAATTTTTAAAAAATCAATCAACAGCAGAATAGTTTCTTTAGCAGTGCAGAGCTATTATCCTCTACACTAAGACAAAATAAGTGCATTGTAATAAGGTGAACACATTGTTCATTTTAAACTCTAAAATGCTTAGCAATACCAAAATTTTAAAAACATGGCATGACCATCAGTCTTTCATACTAGAGTCTATACAAAATACTGAATTCAATACTAATACATCAAATAAATGATTCCTTACTCAATACTTCAGAAAAGGCAATTGAAATTCGGAGAAAGGAGATATTTGATTTGGTCTCATGGGTAATTACAATACATGGGATGCGTGAACATGAAAATGAGATCAAGTTTAACACAATATACATTTTCTATCTCAAAAATATGCACTAGAGCACTGTCATGGTAAGACAAATTTATGAAATTTAAAAGGCCAATGTAGCCTCCCACAGTAGTATAAAATGATAATACAATACAACAACTTACACTCTAAAAGTTCCAATAACATGAATGACCCTAAAAATACTGGAAAATGAATAAAATACTAATATAATTCCTTAAAATGAGAAAAGAAATGAAAACATCATCAGTATTAGGCAGTGTAATATTGAGCAAGGAAATTGTAGTTATAAAGGCATTAAACTATCAGCTGAGCCCAGAAGTGGTAACACAACCAAAGCAGAAACTGGAAAACCCTGAATTGTGATGCAAGCAAGTGCATAAGCAGGTCTTGAGCTATAGCAACTCACACACTTGGTCAATGTGAAATCGAATATATTGCAGGGGTAACACCCTGCAGAAACTGTCAACTTGCCTATCAGGAAAATGAAATTACAAGGACTCTCCCCCATAAATGACAACAACAACGAACAATTTATATAAAATAATCTCAATAATTACAACATCACTTCATGAGCACCATTGAATTTCAAAGTTCACGGGCTTCTAACAAACTTTGTAATTTCATTCACCTCTGCTCTCTCAACTCTAAAAATGAAATCATTTATCAGTACTTAAATAAAGGCAAGATTTCAAGAAAATTCCAGACAACAAAGCTAAGCATAAAATCAATTAAGCGGTGGGCACAGTTGACTCCTAAGTATTGTAATATCTGAGTCAAAACTTCTCAGCAGTCAACTGATCCGACTCACCCACCGAAACAAACCTTCATTGGGACCCAAGATCCATAACATCGTATTTGCGTTCCTTTTTGCACAAAATAGGGTAGAATAGAGTGAAATAGTAGACACCCATCAATGACAAGCATAGGGTCATGATGATGGCTATTATACCCCAAGCAGACATGATAGGCCCAGATGACTTCTTGTCTTGAGTAGGACCTGGAATAAGAGCAACGTTAGTTTAGATGTGAAGGATTTGAGGTGTGAGGTGACGGCAAGACAACATACCTTTGGTCTGTTCCAAGGCCTTCGGTGGCTCAGAAGCAGTCATCGAAGGTCCATTTCGTCTGCCATTTCCATTTGCAGCAACTGCTGGAGGTGCCGTCTTCTGACCATATGCATAATTATAGCTTGTGCTACGGCCAGAGCTTCCCAGAATAAGGGTAGCACAAACTGCAACAAATTACAGGACAAAAATATAGACTTAGAATGTTTTAAAAAGAAGAAGAAGAAAAACTCCCTGATGAAAAGGAATGGTTTTATTCTCAGAAACAAAAAGAGATTCAGAGTATGATACACAAGCCAAATTCCATGAGATTAAAAATAATACGAGAACAAACTGAAAAGAAGAATCGAGAATCAAAGCACCGAGGACTAGAAATGCTTCAGATAAAACCTGTTGCTGCACAAAGAGTAGTGCACCTCCATACACCGGCGATCACAATTAACAACAAACAAAACAGACGCCACACGCCGTTGTCTCAGAATACGAATGAAAATTGCACTTACCTACAGAAAACACGAGCACGTGTACAGAAAACAGCCCCATCTTACCAGTTCTGGCGGAAATATTGGCTCTACAAAGGCAAAAGCCAGAAATATTCAAGGGTTAATAAAAAAAATGCCACTGTCCAGCCAGGTCGCTGGATACTGATGATGACCGGAAATTCCAATTCTGATCAGTGCATGCGCCGATGCGCACGCCACTGCGCCGCTGCACAAAAAGTGCATCTCTGCATCCTGTGGCGCGAAATTCAAAACCGATTCGACGTTGGCCATACTCCATGCGAGCAGTGAGCAATCAGGAGCAATACCCCAGGGATGTGATCGATAGTCTTCTGTCTACTGGCGGCCAGTTTACGTTTTCTCTGCAGCCTGCAAATCTGTGCGATATTTATGTTAGGAATTTTCTCCTTTTTCCTTCTTGATTTGTTTTCAGAAAACGTAGTGTTTCTCAGGCAATTTTTTCATAGAATCGAAGGGAGGTGAACTAACACCAATAACTGAACTGACAGGTCAGTCAAAAGAAGGCATTTGGCCGTGAATCCCGATAGAATAACCTTACCTGATTTGTGTGTAAATTGATTTTCAGATAGCACCGATTACCTTTGGTCGCAATGAGTAAGAACGTGCGCTGTATAATACGCGAATGCAAGATGCGCTCCCCTGCTGTGAAGTACCATCGGTAAGAATAAAAGTTTTTTGATTAACTTTACCATCTCTTTTTTTGTTTGTTAATCTTACAATATTTTTCCATCAGGTTTCCTACTGAACCACTCCTCCTTAAAAAATGGATCAAGTTCTGTGGTAAAAGAGAGAAGCAGCCTAATTGGTTACCGTCAAAGACTCATGCAATCTGTTCAGCTCATTTTAGAAAGGAATGTTTAGATTCAAATCAAGTTCTTCATCCCAGAGCATATCCCACTTTAAATGCTCCCAAGGTAATTCCAACAGCCCCACAAGAGCTTTTACACTTGCCTTTTGGACTTCAGTTTTACTGTAGTAACATTGTTTTTCTTAGGTGAAGAAGCATTATGACAAAGCCACTATAGATGGCATAATGTTGAGCCTAGATTTAAAACCAGTAAAACCAACAAAACCTTCCACATCTGTACTGGTAAGCATTTAACTGAATCTCAATACATCTTTTTAGACATGAGCAGCTCAAAAACGTCCACCAAATTATTTATTTTTATAGCTTGGGCAGCCTCTAGAAGAGTCAGAGAGTGATCCAGATTCACCTCCCGGTAGTCCAGGAGTATATCCATATCCCTATGTTGATGAAGAAGCTATAGAAGTGACCACATCTGATACTGTAGCTACTGAAGATGCTGAAGATTTAGAACGCCCTGTGAGCCCTATGGAGTATTTCACTTTGGAGCAGTCAGAGTACTCCAGGGTCCTATCACCGCCAGGATCACCTGCATTTGTAAATGTGGAGGAAGAATTTGTGGAGGAAGAATTTGAGAAAGGTTAGTTCTTGTGTATTCTGGGAGTATGCATTCATTTGGGGATTGCAATGTCCTATACAGTAGTTGAAGTTGTGTAAGCTTCATCAGTGTCATGGAAGCTGGATGCTACGAGGCTTTCGAAAACCAATAGGAAGTATGTTACTTGAGGATCGCTCGGTCACCATCTGTTAAGAGATATTTATCTATGTAATCGATTAACAAGTAATGTGTTTCCTCGCATATAATAGAAAATGGGGGAAAAGGGTGACCTCATATTGTGGGGTTGGTCGGGGTCCAGTGGTATCAAGACTCAGGCGCCACTCCTGTGTGCAGTCCTGACTCCATGGAATCCTGGGAGATTGATTCATGTCCACTTGTGGGTCGTGCTGGAGCTCTGGGCTGTGCGCGTTGGCGTGCGCGACGTGTAGCCGCTGGAGGAACAGTCTTCTCCATCGGCGTTGAACGCTGACCGGGAGCAGCCTGGCAACATGACAGCCGTTTGAGAGTGTTGGGTTGACATTCGCGCCCTGCTGAGGAGAGACCGGCCCTGCTGCCCGGCCCGCTGCCCACCTGATGAGCCTCATCCAGAAGACGAGGCAACGTGGAGCGGAGATTGAGTCCTGGCCGTGCAGGACGCCGTAGACGACCTGGCGGGCCACGGCGTCCAGAGTGTGCTGGCCCCACCTGATGCAGCAGGGCCAATGCCAAGCCGAGGGCAGGGTAGCGTCAGAGGATACACCGGTGCACCCGGGTCCGGGTGGACCATGGAGGCTTAGAGGACGTACTTGTGGGTGACGCCCCCCGGGGTCCGCTGTGGAGGCAGGCATGGGTACACGCACGTGACGCGGACCTTGTTGTGGGGCAGGGCGGCGAGCTCCTCGCGCAGTCCACGCACCATGCCTGAGACGGCCGTCTTGGTGGCCACGTAGGGCCCCTCCAAGGCCGACGGCAGGATGCTGCTGGCGCTCGAGATGCAGACGACGTGGCCGAGGTTGCGCATCACCATCGGGGGCACGAACACCTTGAGCAGCTGCGCGGGGAATGAGACGAGGTGCTGAGAGGCTCGAGGCCCGAACAGCGGCCGTGTGCTTTGTACCCACCACGAAGTGCGGGAGGACGTTAGAGTGCCACAGGGCCTGCACGTCGGCGACGGTGAAGCGCAGAAGCGGCCGTACCGGCAGACGGCCCGCGCACAGCACCAGCACGCGGACGTGCCCCACATCCCGGCGGAGCACCGCTGCCCCGGCCACGACCGCCGCCTCGTCCACGACGTCGACGGCGTACCCCACGGCGCGCCCCCCGCGGTGACGCACTTCGTAGACCTGCCGGAGGCCGGAGGGCGCCAATACTATACCGGGTACTGGGGGCTGAGGCCGCTCAGGGTTAGGGGTGCAGACGACGGCGAACACGTACTGTGTTCATGCAGCGATCGTGGTCGCGGTCCCAGCAGACGACCAGGCCCGCCTCCAGGCCGAAGCGGACCGCCAGCCGACGGCCGATGCCTCTGCCAGCATTGGTTACCTGTGGGGGCCAATTCAGGGGTCAGGGCGAGGACTGATGGCGTAGGTGCAGGCGAGGCTGGAAGCCGATGTTATGTCATCCTCCTCCCTACCAGCACCACGTCCCCGCTGATGTCGGTGCGGCTGGGCGGGACCACCATCCTGAACAGTCTTCGCAGCAGCAGCAGGACGGTGCTGAGTACGCACCACAACACGAGCACGGCGTTGAGGGCGAGGGCCACCGCCGTCGCCAAGGCGGTACGTCTTCGGCCGCCCCCGGCCCCGCTCCCCTCCTCTTCAGGCCTGTGGTCATTCCCTTCCCCGCCAGTGCTCGCGTTGGATGGCGACGAGTGGGTACCGACAGAATGGTACTGGGGCTGATGCGTGGGCAGCCCGGTCGTGCCATGCGTTTTGGCGAGTGCATGGGTGAGCCTCTTCTTCCCGGTGTCGGGAGCTCCAGGTGCGGCACACAACTTAGAAGGCACGGTGTTTGTTTTCTTTTGCACTCGTATTGGATTTTATTTGAAAAACGAAGCTCAGGATTTTGTATGTCCGGTATGGTCCTGGACACGTCAACAGTGATCTCTCAGACAGTTGCCTTCTCTTGGGGCCTTTTGGAAAGATATGTGTAATGGTTTTGTAAAAGGTCTCCGCCCTCTAAATTGTCTCCTCCTATAGCAAAGCACAAGCACCATTGTTTGTTTATCCAGGGAATGAGTTGAGAAAATGAAAGTCTCTTGTGCTTAAAATGTTTCTTTACTTTGGGCTTGAGAAGAATGAAAACACAAACATATTAACACACACTGAATTTCTTAACGAAATGTCACATCAATTTATGCTCCTTCTTCCAATTTTTCACTTTTCAAAATATGAAAATTTTAATTAGTAAACAAAGGGCCAGCTATCACAATAATTTAGAATGTACAGGGCATCACACGATAATTGCTATGAAATAAATTATTGCACTCGGGATACAGATTAGCTCATATGGGTTAAGTATACATTCTACGAATACATAATCCCTCAACTTACGCTCAGATCAAAGCCTTAAAAAAAAAAAAAAAAATGAGTTCTAAGGCTCATCAATCAAAAATGTGTGACAAGATGCAGATTGACTCTGAAAAAAACATTAGCATACAGTATTTTCTAGCCCATGTGAAACTATACAATGAAAGTACCAACTTAATTTATAACTAATATCAATAAATACTAAATATATTATTAAATGATATGAGAGACAGTGCAATACTAAAGTAGTACTGGATGTGGCAATGATAATCACGTCATAGTATGTGTAAACAAAATGTGACAAAAAACTGTGATGAATAAGTCTGCATAAAATCACATACGAAATTGCTGTGTGTTTCCAATCACAATGAGATACGTAATATACTTTGTTACATCAAGGTAAACATACCAGAACATCACAACTTCTATACTGGTAATTTAATCTCAATCAATCACCCCTTCTGTACATCAATTTTAATGGGATGGCATAATTGAACTGCTCTTTTATAACTTGCACCAAAATTTAACATTACTGTCTCAGCAATGTCATCTAAGATAGCATTTTCAATATGTGATATTCGTAGACAGTCTTTCCAGGAGCGAAAGATCTAACTCGATTTCTTCCTAGATAATAATGGCAAGATTAGAACATAAGTTTACTAGCTGAGAAAATGAAATACAGGTCATTAAATATTTACCGCGAATAGGAAAAATAATCACAATACATGCTTTGTACAAAATGAAAATAACTAACTAAACAATTGTGGAAGAAAGCCCACATGAGAATCTTTATGGTCCAAAGTTGTCTAATGGCAAGAAAGCAAGGAACACACAATTTCCAATCAGGGACAGCTAAAATAGATGAATTTTAAGTATTAAAGCTCTTAAAGAAATAAAACAGTCAAATTAAACATTTTTGGTTTATGCAGATAAATTTTTAAAAGCTATTCAAAGAAATAAAACATAAATTTGAAAACAAACAAACAAATTGCTTCAGATCAAGTGCTCTTACATGTTGTATTCATATCACAGGAAGCCTACCATGAAAGAGCACTGTGTTTGAAACAAACTTTGATATTGTGTGAACGAGAATTTTGAGAACACTGTACGACAAAGATATGAAGTACTATAGGTACAAAAGCTTTCTACTGATATGATTCAGTACTTCAGAGACAATGTTAGTTCTAGACAAAATATTCACCAAAGTTAATAAGATATCTATGGAAGCACAACAGTGCTCAAATTGGAAGCACAAAATTTCAAGAAGTCAAATTTCTTCAATGTAACAATGTTTTTAGTACATCAAATGTCTTAATGACTTCACAACAATTAACAATCTGTCCCTGAAGTCTATATTCCTCACCCAAATTAGCTACTTAATCAGTTCAAGAAGTGAGGTATGGTCCTCAAAGCAACACTTAATAAATTTGTGCAATTGTGGATATGTCATGAATAGTTGGCACGAACTAAAAGTTCAAAACCAAAACAATATAAATAAGAGGAGAAACAACTATCAGTCCGATATAAATACTTTGAATAATAATTTTTCCAGTAGCTTTACTGGACACCATAAATAAAATAAATAACAGATATCAAATGAACTTCCCCAATGCTGGAAATAAAAAATGTAATTGAGAGAGCACTAAGAGCTAAAATCATTCTCATAGGCATCACTTAAGAGGACATAAATAGTCTTCTATTATCATTTCATACTTAGAGTACTGTTACATAGAGCAGCCTAATTAAAAGTCAAAACCTTAACTGGTCAATTGATGGGCAACATAACCCTTTCCCGTGTCCGACGGTCATCTATTAATCAGCTGCTGATATCTCTTGAGTACCTCCCACCACTTCTTATTCTTCCTGACTTCTTCTCTTCGTCCTAAAAATACAGGCGCCTCTTCCCAATTGGCACCACTTCCTGTAGCGACTCCTTGCAGTCAATACATTAGCTTCAACCCTACACTCCGACTCTTATTCTGCCTCCTCTACGTAACAGTACAAAGATGTCATTTTGCCATATATAAAAATGTTTAAAGCAGCATAAATAATTTTTAACATGGTTTACAATCAACTAAGACAATATTGGAAAATCACCATTGACTAAAATGGAAGCTGTTCCATCACCATTATCAAAAGATATGGTTATCTACACTCCAATTAAAAATTAAGTACACACAATTATATTCATAAAACTTTTCATAAAAAAAACCTCCTTTCACACTGAAGTTTCAGAGTTAAGGCGAAGAACAAACTTGTTTGACTTGGGATCCACAACTTCCTCTATGAGATTGAAATGTGGAAGTTGCTTCACAATGCATAGTAGCGACACATCAGATTGCCTCAGCTGGAAACTTATTCCATGTCTCAAAGGTCTTGAAAGAAGTTCTTCACAAACCAAAGACCAGGTTTGCACACTTTTCTGTTCCTTCTCGTTCTAATAGGAAGAAAAAGAGGGAGAAAAAAATATATTAGCATCATTCTTCAGGCAAGGAATCACTTTTACAATACTAAAAGAATAACCATCTAGTTACCTGCAATACAGGGGCTTGAACAAAGAAAGGTTCAAGAAATGCTTTGGGTGTCAGATCATGAGAGAGGCATTCAGCCAGATGTGTTAGAATAGAATCAATGCTGTACTGGGGCTGCTGCCTGGTGAGTCTTAGGTATTTCTGCAGAGCCCTGGCTAGAGAAGGAAAAACTGCCTGAGCAGCTTCAGTGGGGTCCATTGGGAGACCAGGCCCTGAAACAATAGTAATACAGATATTTAGTCAAAATTAAATAGCAACACTTTACATGTGTTCCTCACGAACAAACCTGCATCATTATGGAGCCTTTTGATGTGAGTGAATGCCTCCTCAGCAGCTGTTATCAGTCTAGCCCGCCTTTTTTTAACTCTTCTCTCATATTCATGTTCTTCATAAAATCGTTCATTGTGGCTTGAGTCGCGACGCCTAGCATGTGCAGCTAGCATGGCTCGGGAGTTGGAGTGCTGCAATGTTAAAATGGTTAATCGCCATTAAACACAATGAATTAAGTTAGGAAAGAAATATGCAGATTTTTTTTTTTTTTTTTTTTTTTTTTTTTTTGAAGAAAGGAATTTTACCTGAAGAGTCCCACCATTCAAACCATCCAGATCATAAAATTTAAAACTAGATGACGCTTTGCGGGATTTTGACACTGGCAGCCTTTCAAGATATGGATTGTAAATAGGGAACTCTGTGTAATAATGTTCAAGTATCCACACAGCAGCTCGCTGTATGCTTAATTGGCCAATGGTGTAAGATCTGCTTTCCCCATCAGGACTGCGAACAACCTGCACAAGAATTTAAACAAGAATTATATTTTCATAGCTTGATTGTGATCGAGATACCTCCTCAATTCCAATAGAGAAAAGACTTACCTTAATATAGTACATTGGTTGTACATGTCTAATCTCAATGAGCACAACTGCGACGAATAGAATGAATAACAGAGTGTCAGTCAAACTTGAGGCATATGCTACAAGGGCTCTGTACTCTAAAGCCTCCCCTTCCCCTGATGCTGAAGCCCTTGCACCCTCAGTGACCTGCACTACATAGAAAAGCCAGTATGCAAAAGTGCACACCAAAACTAAACCCTGGAAATCAAACAGAAAAAGACTAAGCATACAAAAAAATGCAGAATTGCATTATGAGTGCTACTGTGTTATTCTAAAATTACCAGAATTGCAGCACGGAAAAGGAAAATTCTTGGCATAGTTGCCCTTGGCCTTCTGAGAAATACTCCCCATGCTCCTGCAGCAAGGAGTACCAATTTGAATGCCATGGAAACCAGCAGCCCTTTACATTCTGACCCACATGCCAGCTGCTGTATTCTCTGATGAAGAGTTAGTGTGGGCGCTAAAGCAGGGAAAAAGCCTGAAAGTATGAAGTATATTTGGAATTAGTTCCTTTGTTTCTCTTTCAAAAGACGTACTAATAGTAATCCGATATTCCTACCTAATTTAGGAAGGACAACCATAGCTAATGGACTAAAAAATGCAATGACGGATAGGATTCCAGTTAATATTGGTCCAAGATATCGATGACAAGCAAATTTAAAGCCTGTATCGGGCTCTCCCATCCACTGGTTCAGATCTTCATGAGATCCACCAGACTGCTCAGAAGTATTTCCAGTGACAGCAGTTGTATTTTCTCCCCAGTTGTCATCCTTAACAAAGAAATAATATTACAATTTTTGTGATGCGAACATGCAATGGATAACCTGACAGTAAAAATGACTTTGTAAAGCACCTGAGGAAGGATTTGAACTTCAATAACTTCCTGACCATCCCTCATGTCATCAGATAAAGTGACTGCAGTTTGGAATGGTGCCATATTATCGTCAACCAATTTGTGATTCCTGTCAAAACAAGAGGTGTCAGTAACACTTTGATCACACTGACCTACCAAACAAGGTACACAACTTGAAAAAACTTACCTGCCACTGCGGTAATGGTTTCTGTGATTGTTTTTGTGAGAGTGAGACCGAGAACGTTGAGATCTCAAGCTCTGATCACTCAGAACAGATTTAACAGATTCGCACTCCATACCGAACGCCAACTATAGTGTAGTGCCTAGTGGAGGCAGGGATCTGTTTTACAATCATGGGGGTACTCAGCAGAATAATTTGTGCGATCACACAGATCTTGCTTAATATTTCTATTCTGATCCTTATCTGCAAAAAAACAAAGTTTGTCATACTTAAAACCCACATAAAAATTTTATTCCTGTGGCTTAGAAGAGCAAATGGTGACCAAAGGACAAGTTGAAACTGTTGTTTCCCCCCATGAAGCTGGACCAGGTAGATATGGTTCAGCATTTCCTAAAAATATCTATAAGGAAACCTAAGGAAATCTCGATTGTAGCTTGAATGACACCTGGCAAATCATGTAACCTCAAAGATAATTACTCTCAAAATAGTAGGTACTCAGATATAACGATGAATGTTGTACATTTAACATTTCTCAGTATTAACATCCATAACTTAAAGGAAAATGTAAGTTAACGCTCCATTCTCTTCAATAACAACCCATTTTTCCTCAAATGAGCACTAGGAGGCTCTCAGGAATGCGGCAGGACTATCTGATCGAGACTACTCGGCTTTCCTTTCCGAAAACGTAAACATACCTCTTGCGGTTGAATGGAAATGAATGAAAACTGGCCGTGAGCTGTCACATCCTTTCGGAAGTGCTTTGGGTGAGGCAAATAAATCTTAATGTGCGGCTTCCATACCTAAATTTGACGTGAACTACAAAATGAAAACAAGACGCGAGAAACTTGCTACGCCCGTCATTTTGTTGTGCACTTGTGCGTGATTTTGTTCTTCTCCCCTCCTCCCTCTCGCAGCTCTCGCCTGCCTGGCCGGCGGCCGGCGGTGCCTTTGAACTCTGCCGCACGCACGTCCCCCCTCCCCTTCCTCCCCCTCTCGCCTTAGCACGCCAGCTGCTGTCAGGGAAAGGGTTAGGTTTTCCTTGGGTTTTAACTCAGCACGAGGCAAAGGAGGCCGGTGTCATTGAATCGGTTGTTTGGTGTATGAAGTAGCTCCACTGTAACGTTTTTATGTCATCCCTTTGCTTGAATTTGTTCAGAACTGCTGTGCGGCTCAATTCTAACATGTTGACTGGTATGGTGTGGGGTGAACCTGTGAATTAAATCTCCCTATTGTCTTCTAAATGTCACTTCATTTGGTTCTGTTTTTCTTTATTTATAGGTTCAAAAGTGATGTTATCAACGGCTCCACCTGTAAAGTCGCCTGTCATCAATAAGAAGAACCGTTTAGTTTGGTTTGACTTGGAAGCAAGTGTCTTGTCTGATATTTGTTTACTTCAAAATTACTTTGATTTTCAAACACCATCTTATGCATAATTATGTTTTTGTGTGTTCTAATAGATGACTGGCTTAGATCCTGCTGTTGATCATATCATGGAGGCGGCATGTTTAGTCACTGATAGTGATTTAAATATTATTGGAGAAGGTGTAAATCTCATTATTCATCAGCCTGATGAAATTCTTAATGAAATGAATGACTGGTGTAAAAACCATCATGAGGAGGTGTGTGGGTCACTCTTTTATAATTGTGGACATTCTGTATATCTGTTTTACATCGTCTGAAAATGTGTTTGTTTTTCTGCAGTCGGGGCTTACAGATGCGTGCAGGAAAAGTACAATTTCATTAAACCAGGCCGAGAATCTGTTGCTGTCGTACCTAGAGAAGAACACAATCAAGGGTGAGTTCTTTCTTTCACAATTCACGATATTCCACTGATTTTCTGAGATGACTATTTATTTCTCTGTCAACAGGTGCATCTCCACTGGCAGGGAACTCAGTTTACATGGATAGGCTTTTCATCATGAAATATTTGCCGAAAGTAAATGAATACATGCATTATAGAATAGTGGATGTTTCAAGTGTAAAAGAACTGTGCAGGTATGGTCTGGGCACTAAATTGGCTCTTTTCATTTGTTCTTTTGAAAACTTGCATAGTAGTTATTGTTTCTCTTTTTTAATAGGCGATGGGCACCTAAGACATTTGATGGTGTTCCCAAGAAGAAGCTTGCTCATCGTGCGCTATCGGATATCAAAGAAAGCATTCAAGAATTGAAATATTACAAACTTAATTTATTTAAGCAGGAGTAGGAATAAAGTCATAGTAAAATTATAGCTTCACACTGCCTGGTATTAGTGTACAAAGTCATTATTTAATAAAAACAAGGAGAAAATGTTATCAAAATGATTTGATAAAGGGCAACAGACCCGTGCTTTACCATGTCCAGAATGATTGTATTTTATTGTAATTGATATTGTAATTGTTCTAAAATCACCGATTTTTTCCCATTCTAGTGGGAGTTAATGGCAACGGACGTATGGATGAAAATGAACGTTAATTATAATGCGTACTGCCTTCTGTCCTCTCGAGCTCCGTCCCCGCGTCCACGAATAACTTCCAACTCCCAAAACTCGAAAACGGCGCGTCTTTCGGCCAAAATGACCTCATTTTCGAAGTCAACCGCATATCTATATATGTTAGATAGAGGCAGAATGTCCCCATCAATCCCCTGTACACCATTGACATGTCTAAATTTACTGCCGGTCTTCCCTCTGCACAAGGCCTTAAAAATTTTCACGAAAACCAAGTTTTTTTAATAACATTTGTAAACATTTAAGCCAAAATAAATGACAAAGCACGAAGAAGTTTACCATAATTACTGACTTTCAGCGCGAATGACGTTTGAATTTCAGAAACTGAAACCGCGAAAATAGGACGACTAACCTCTTCTTCGACATTTTCTTGATTTTCTCAAAATATTACGTACAAAGTCGAAAAAAACAACACTATTACCGGGCGATGTTGCTGCGAAACCGGAACGAAAGACACCATTATCATCCATATGTCTGTTGCCAATAAAAAGTTAAGAGGGGGGTACCAAATCAAGTGGACCGGGTGTAAATACCCGTTCCTTCTTATCTTAACATGTATATGGATGGTATGGTATGTGTAGGTAAAGAACGGGTAACAAACAACACTTCTCTTCTACTAAATCAGTTATTTTCCCTCTCCCTTCTCTACTGCCATATACAACCGAATAAAATTCAGATTTTTAAAAGTTTGATGGTAAATAAAAGTTATTTTTAGCAGTAGGTACAAGCGCTAGTCCTAAAAGTAGTTTAGGACAACTGCATCTTTTCTGTCTCCCTCGGTCTCGGTCACAATGCGATTCTGATGAGGAGTGAGAGAGATGATAGTAAAATGGCACGGGGTTGTTGTATATTTCACACGCAGCCGCCGCGCTGGCTTCGCTCAATAAATGGCTCGGTTATAAAAAGAACGCTCTGACCCCACTGGAGTCGGGCGGGATTTGTAGATGTACCAGAGTGTAGAGTGTGCGGAACCTGTACTGTACCATTCCGTGGCACGACGATCGCGAGTTCGAATACCGAGACCGACAAATTCCTCTCTTGAAAGTATTAGATGTCCGGTGGGATCGTCTGTACAAACTTAACAAGTAGCTAGGGGCCGTACCCATACTACGTGACCGTTTTAGGGGGGGGGGGGGTTGACAAAATACTACGGTCGGTCACTAGGGGGGAGGGGGGGCGTGGGGCAAGTCACGTAGTATTCCCAAAACGCTATTTTGTTGCCAATTTTTGGCGAGTCTTGGACGCTACTAATAGTAGTTTTCAAATATGAAGATTTTAAGTGCCTATGTATTTCGGTACATACCGGTGCTGAATAAACATGTGCATAATTCTTGTCAAATTTATAAGTCACTTTCTTACAGAACTTTTTCCTTTTCAAAAACGCATGTATCTTTTGACGAAATACGAGAAATCGGCTTTTATAGAAATACTACGTGAATACGGGGGGGGGGGGGGGGGTCGGAGCAATACCACGGTAGGTCACATGGGGGGAGGGGGGGTCCAAAAGTGGCCTAAAATAGGTCACGTAGTATGGGTACGGCCCCCTATGAACGTAGGCCTAGATTCATGTGTGATTCATTCATTCAAAACTACCTAGGTTGACGAATACAAAATGGTTTTCCAGGGGCGTAAAAACGAACAGAGAAAGGGAGGGGCGGTACTTTACGGGTTGCCTACCTTCGGGGGCAAATTTTCAATGATTAAAAACTTTGTTTAAATATTAGTTTTCTTTCAAAATTTATTGAAGAACAATCAAGTTTTCGTCCCGTTACCGAGGCCGGTCATCCAAGAGGAGAGCCAGAACCAAATTTTGGTCCCCATCGGAAACCAAGAGGGGGGGGGGCGATCACCTCCTCCCCCCATTTTTACACCCCTGTGGTTTTCCCTTCCTCCTGTACCTGCGTCCGATCACCAATGATGGCATCGACCTGAGAGGTGGGTCGGGAAGGTCCGAATGTCCGAATAGAACAGCTGGCCCCGCCGAGCCAACTCTGCAGAGAGCGGGCCTGGAGCGCTGCCCCTGCCCCTGCCCCCGGCCCCCCTGCCTCATGGTCGGATCACGGACATGGGCAATTATGGGAATTGAGATGAGAGTGTGAGTGTGGACGGGCCGTGGAAGGGAAGGCTTTGGGGAGGGGAAGGGCGGGCGGGGGAGGAAAGCGCGACTCCCCGGGCCCCGGCCCGGGCCCGCGCCGTGACCTCGACCTACCGTGTCACATACATGAAGGACCACGCGCCGCGTGCTGCCGCGGGTGGCCGATGGCCGCGCCGTAATTCAGAGCGGGCGATGGCCGATGGGGACGATTCGGTGAATTCAATCTCCGTATGTCACCTCGCCGAATGAATGAATGGGTTGCCGCGGCGCGGCGGTCGGCGGGGTCCGACGAACTCGTGTCGCCGCGGCGTCGGCGTCCACGTCCGCGACGCAAACCGTCGCCAGACATTCTTGACAAGTTGTTTCGTGACGGCCGGCGCAAAGTGAAGCAAAGTGCGGTCAAACCACGCTCCTCGCTGGCCGTCGCGTTCTGTTCTGTCCCGCCCCGCGC
The DNA here is from genome assembly GCA_038380765.1 of Odontothrips loti. Lineage (NCBI taxonomy): Eukaryota > Metazoa > Arthropoda > Insecta > Thysanoptera > Thripidae > Odontothrips > Odontothrips loti. The sequence goes on along the minus strand of CM076243.1, from coordinate 16,974,892 downwards.
TCTCACGTGGTGGGAGGCGGGGGCCGGGGCGGGGTTCTAGGAGGGGCCTGCCGTGGGCCGCGGGCCGCGGCCGGCTTCAGCCTGGCGTCTGCCTCTGCCCCTGCTTCCCCCGACGGCGTCCATCGTGATGACGACACGAGGCGACGCGACGGCTGACCCCAAAGACCCTTATGCCACCACGACGGTGATGGTGAGCTCGGCCGCGACCACGCCGCCACCCGCCACCTCCACCGCTGCAGCAGCGACAATCAGCAAACAAGAGCAAAAGCTGAAGAGCAGGACCGAGGGAGGGGACACAACACTCACACTCGCTCGCTCACACACACACACACACACACACACACACACTGCGAACGCTCTACACGGCGTCCACGTTCCTGGGGGCAGGGCACACACACGCGCTGGGCTATCACCGCACCAGTCACGGACCGACTTGCTCCGACGGCGTAGCCGGCGAGGACGGCGACGGCAACCCCCCCGTGCGAGATCACACTCCGAGCCGGCAGCGGCCAGCACCGGCGGGCACCGGAGGACCGGAGGACTTGGAGTACATAGCACCAGCACCCGCACCACACCGCCAGAGTCCGACGGAGGCCGTCTCTGTCCGGCGCTTGGTCGTTGGGGAAGCAGAGCGGGGGGCCCTCGCGGCGCCGACATCGGGACGGGACTTCGCACGTCGCCTTGAAGGGTGAGTAGAGTATCCCGGCAAAGGCGTGGCCGAGCCGGGCCGGGCCAATGCGACGCTCTGCAGACCGCCTCTGGAGAACGTCCTCAGGCATCGATGTGTGGTGCAAAAATTTCACTTAATTTTTTTAGAAATTTAACATTTTGTCCTGTCGGGCCGCCCGCTACCGCAAACTATAAACTTCCAATTTGAGCTGACGGCGGTGAGGGCGAGGCGGAAGTGTTGGAGAGCCGCGGGGGCGGGACTGCAGTCGGTCCAACGGTCAGCACTATGGTTTGTTTTCAGTTTGAGACGCGCCGGGCCGCGCCTAGCAGCGCCGGCACCCGCAGCGATGGCATAATCAGTCGCCCTGACACTCAGCCGCACCGCATGCATGGGGAGCGGAGGGGAGGGGAGCGGAGAAGAGAAGAGAAGCAAGGTTTATTAAGAAGAGTCATCTTGATCGAACGGTACAGTGCCGGGGCCGGGCCGGGCTGGCCGGGCGTGCCCCCGCTGCCCTCGCTGCCGGCGCCCCCTGCGGGACCTGCGGGACTGTGGCTCCCTTTCAGCCGATATGTCGGCGATGTGATGCGCGGACTGCTCTTGTAGGGGTTCAAGTTCAGAGCAGCGGTGAGATGGTGCGATGCCCGACCCGGCCCGGCCGCAGGGACAGTTCGCCGCCGTGACCGTCTGGGCTGGGCCTGGGCCCGGAGTGGAGTAGCTCAGCGTCCGCTCAGCGTGCAGCACTGCGACTGCGTGGTGAGATGATCGCTTATTCTTGCAGGCCGGGAATGGGATCAGGATCATTCGTTAAGGAAGGGGCCCAGTGATGGCCCATGTACCGCAGTGATGGCCCTTCTTGCTCCCTTCTGCTTCAACCAATTTTCAAACATTATTCCGACGTTATTTGATTGAGTGTACACTTTACTCCTCCACTGAATGAATAGATTTAGATGTTTTTAGGGCTGCCCAGGACCGAGATCTAGGGGTGGCCATCGCTGTTGTGTGTACAACGTTGTACAACGTGTACAACGTAAAATCCGTAGACGCAAGGTTGTTTCTACCAACCTCTCACCATCGCTGTCAGGCATTTTGGATGGGCATTATTTCGACGGACATTATGGTCACGGACACTTTGCGCCAGACATTCCACCCATATTGTCGCCAAAGTGGAACCGAAGTCGGCTACATTTCTTCCCATGCAACGTTTTGCCCTCTTTTCGCCTGCGATGACAAATAATGTTATTCTATCAGGGCCTGCTGTGCCACAAGTAGACGCATCCGCGGAGGTCCGCGAACAGGTCACGTGACGTGACGAACGGCTTCCTGACACTGACTCGGGCCGAGGCAGCCGGGGCTGGGCCGGCTGCCGGCTGGGCACCGCGGCTCCAGGTCACGAACTTATGTGAGGAGACGAAGTGAGTGTTCGTGGGAGCAACTGAGTGAGGGCTGGGCTCGGCAGCCAGGATGTAGTAAGAAGGGCATTCCCTTCTCACTATGTACTTCCGCCGGTCCACCAAGGGCTGCCTGTAGGGACGACCAATTTTGAGTCGAAATGGTCCGGAATGGCGTGAATGGATGACTTCGCGTGCCTCTTGTGTGTCAAGCGCTTCCGCTCTGTCTCGTTCGGAGAGTTGCATGGTTTTGTCGGGGCCGGTCCGGTACGGGCACCGCTGCGGCCTCATGTGTTGTCTTTTCTACTGTGACAGCCGACGCAGCCCCCTGCGGCCCCCGGCCAGGCGAACGAGGGGTCCACAACTCGAGACAATCAGTGTACACATTTCCAGACAACCAAACACAATCATCAATTGCAAATCTTAAAACCTGCATTAGAATGAGGCCTGGGCTTCATTTAAGGGCTAAAAACGGCCATAAAAGGCTCTAACCAGTCTGAAATTTCAAATTTTCTGCGAATTAGGTGGAAAAATCGACACAATCAGCACAATCAGTGTACACTTTGGGGCAGAGTTGTGGACCCCTCGCAGGCGAAGCGCCGGTCTTGTCGAGCAACGCGTGCAAGGAGGGTCCATTTCAATCCACGTTGTCCGGAAAAAAGTACCTGAACCGACATTTTCCGTTTGTTTCCTATTTAGAGGGACGGTTCCGGTCGGGTGACTCTTCGGCTTCGGCTTTACGGCAGTACCAACGAAACAGCGGCAGCAACAATGGCTTGCGGTAAGCGAATATGAATGAACTGAAAAGTGAAAGTCAAGTCAAAGTCACTCACTGACAAAACTTTTCCAGAATTTCGCAGACCTCCGAGCAGCTCACATTGGCACTCGATCGCATCTGTTGAATAAAATATACCATCACCCTAAAATGAAGCTCCGACGACATGTGAACCCGAGCGCAATTGGAGAGGGAACATAGCAAATCCCCCCTCTCCTCCCCCCATCTCCTCTCCCGGGGCGTGACCGAAACGTGACGCCATTGATTGGCACTCCTCCTCTCCTCTCCTCTCCACTCGATGCGTGGGGCCGCGGCGCGCGGCGGGAACTGGACAGCCCCATGCTCAGCTCATGCTTCAGTTCCGCCGGCTGTCGTCTGCTCGCAGCCAGCTATCGCATCTTCACCTTAAAAGAAATGAGCCGTCAGACTTCCGAATGGGCCAAATTTAAGCCGGGTGAATCCCGCGGTTTGGACATTTCATAATTTAATATAGAGTTGTAGACGAGAGCCGTGGCTGGCGGTTTCCTGTTGCAGACGGCCTGGCGGCGCGATGGATCCTGTGCTTCATGCTGTTCCTGGGCTTCATGGTGACGTTCATGTTGCGCGCCAACCTCAACATCGCCATCGTGGCTATGGTCAGGGAGCCGGCCAAGGATCCGAGCGCGGACGGTGGCGGCGGCGGCAAGTCGTTGTGCGGCGCGAGTACGGTGGCCAACCTGAGCAGCACAGCCGCCAGCAGCGGCGGCGGCAGCCGCGGCCGCAGCGACGGCCCCGGGAGCCAGAGCGGAGGGCAGTTTGACTGGGATCAGCTGCAGCAGACCGTCATCCTCAGCGCCTTCTTCTGGGGCTACATCGTGTTCCAAGTACGTTGGTGGTACCGAGTCGCGGTCGCCTACCCAGCGGACTTCGCCACGCATACTGATCCCTGCCTGCTCAGGTGCCCGGCGGGCGGGTCGCGGAGGTGCACGGCACGAAGCGCGTGTACGGGGCGGCGCTGGGCGTCAACGGGGTCCTCAGCCTGTTCCTGCCGCTGGCCGCCAAGGGCCACTGGACGCTGCTGCTGCTGATGCGTGCGCTACAGGGCCTAGCGCAGGGCGTCGTGTTCCCCGCCATGAGCGCCATCGTGGTCCGCTGGGTCCCCATCGCGGAGCGCGCGCGCTTCGTGTCGTTTGCGTTCCAAGGTATGAGAATTCGATGAAAACGTGGAGCGCTGGTACCCGGCCCGCATGTAGCAATTTCATCCCCATTTCCTTTTGTCTTTTGTTTGACAGGGGCCTCGCTGGGCACAGTGGTGGCGCTGCCGATGTGCGGCTGGGTGCTGCACGCCTGGGGCTGGGAGGCCGTGTTCTACGTGTCCGGGGCGCTGTCCCTTGTCTGGACGGCCGCCTGGTGGCTGCTCGTCTTCGACTCCCCCGAGCAGCACCCGCGGATCAGCGACAAGGAGCGCGAGTACCTCGCCCTACACCTGGAGCCTGTCAAGGCCGAGGTACGGTGCAGGATGTTCAGCCCAAAAGGGTGTTGTGCGTTGATCGATTACCGGTTCCGCCCAGGTTATTCTCAACCTCGTCTGGACCATTGTGTCTTCTCCCTGCAAGTTCACAACATCTTACCTATAACGATCGGTGGCGCCTTTATTCATATAATTTCGCGCGACAAAAATGTTCGAAGGTGAAAATGAGATTCTGATATACTTTTCTTTCCTTTCCCCGCGTGAATATGGGCTGAGCAGTGCACTCCTAGAGCCTCTCTGCCACGGTGAGGGAATTCTTTCGCTCCCTTTCATTCCGACGCGCTTATTAGCGGTCGCCCGTACACACTTCGCCCCTTGAAATGAAGTCCTGAGGCCTGCGGGCGCAGCGGCAGCGCTGGCAGCGGTATGGGCGCAGTACAGCGGGCGCCAGCCGCCAGCGGGACCCAGACCTGGCTCTGGCTTTTCACCCCGAGCCGCGTCAGCCCGCGCCGCGTCAGCCTGAAAGACCGGATTACGGCTGCCGGGGCTGCGGGGGGCCGGGACCTTTTCTTGTCATTGGCGCTTCCAAAATTAGATCCGCCCGGTCTTCCGCTTCCTCCTTCCCCTTTCCCCCTTTATTAATTTCCCCTTTTTATTTTGACGTTGTTGTTGCAGACGCCCGCCGTTCCCTGGCTTGCCGCCCTCAAGTCCCGCCAGTTCTGGCTGGGCAACCTGGCCGGCGTCGGTAACGACTGGGGCTTCCACACCTTCTTCACCCTCGGGCCCAAGTACATGAAAGAGGCCCTAGGCTTCGACGTCAATCAGGTGGGTGCCAGGTGCCCTGCCAGGTGCCCTGCCCGGTGCCGTGCCCGTGGCCGGCCGGCCGCCAGCTGCCCCTGCGGTGCCAGCAGGGTAGGCCGGCCCGCAGGACACTCGTGTTCTGCATGTTGCCCTCCTCTACGGCTCCGCGGCGGGAGCGGGCGCCGGCGCGGCCACGGCAGCAGCGGGCTGGTACCAAGCGGCGCTGCCTGCTGCCCGCTGCCTCAGACCCAGACCATGCTCCTATGCCTGTGGCTCTTATGAACTGTTCACGGTTTGATTCGGTGTCTTTGGTGCTCGGAGCAGAGCAGCTGGCTATCGTCGCTGCCGTTCCTGTCGCAGTGGGTGTTCGCCATGATGTACGGCTCGCTGGCCGACCACCTCCTGCAGCGGGGTGTGCCCCTCGTCACCGTCCGGAAGGTGTCCGTCGTCGTGTGTAAGAACGGGAAACAATCATGTGTTTGTACTGTACTGACTACGTGTACGGCTTGAAGTTGATTCGGTTGGCCTGGTCCCCGCTGGTCCCCCTCGGCAGCTCACCTCCTGCCTGTCATCGGACTGCTGGTGCTGGCCTACTCGGGCTGCCAGGCGCTACTGTCCGTGGTGGTGCTCACCCTGTCCGTCACTATGATCGGCGCCGTCACCTCGGGCTTCTTCCAGATGCCCATGGACATCGCTCCCAACTTCGCCGGTTTGTGTCTATCGTCGCCTCTTCTCGACCCATGAGCCCGTCGATTTTCGCATTACGATGATTTTGCTGTCTAACGCCAGAGAGAAACGCGAAATTAACAGAAACTCCTGTTCCACAGGAGTGTTGACGGGGGTGATGAACGGCCTGGGCTCCATCACGCCCGTCCTGTCCACCCCGCTGGCCGGGGTGTTCCTGACCAACTTCCAGCAGGTGAGTACGCGCGGCATTCGCAGCGTCAGCCGCCAGACTCACACAACACAACCGCGCGCGGTGCACCCACAATCGATCTGCTCTAACTCCAACAACGCATCGGCTGCAGGAGGGCTGGCGGTACGTGTTCTGGGTGGCGGCGGTCATGTACGTGATCGGCGCCGTCCCCTACCTGCTGTTCTACCGCGGCCAAGTCGAGCCCTGGAACGACGACGGCGCCAAGGACGGCAAGGACCTGCCTCTCAAGGAGCGAAATAACAAGGACCAGCAAACCGCATAGAATAACTCTTCATTCCCCCCCTGTTTGCTGTGATATTTTTAATTTTATTTTTTAAAAGTTCTCTCTTGTTTTCCGATACCTTAGAGATGGAAAGAAAAGTCACTGCCGTGAAAAGTGCGTCGCTTAGATACAACTTACATTCAACCAAAGACTTATAAAAAAAACCTTTAATTATTTTGAAGCTTTTCCGTGGCAGATGAGATCTCAAGAGCGTCAGAATTGAAAAACAAAATGTCGAGGTCTTTGTTTTTAGATGAAAACATAATTCAAACACCCTAAAAATATTAAATGTTGTTTATTTCTGGTAATCCAGTCCTTAGACCACAATATTGCTACAACAAGCCTGCAGGCGGACGTGGGCATTCGTCAGGAACAAAAATCCTTTTAGACTGCCTTCTTATATGGATCAAAACCCTAATCCATTTCCGCCGGAAGACGCAGACGATGGCAGCACCTGTAACTAATCATGTTTAATAATTTTTTTTCTGCCTGTCAGAAGTGGAAAGCGAGGTGGGCGGCGAGCGACGCTCTTCCGCGAGCGATGACCTGAGCGAGGCAGGCGGGCCCGGCGGGGCCCGGCGGGGACGGCCGGCCCGACTCCCCGTGAGCCGAAACGAACAAGTTAGACAGGACGGGCAAAAGGCGACGACAAGGAGGATGAAAAGTGAAAGGGGGAGGGGTGAAGAGCAGGTGAAAGTGGCGGGAGGAGGAAGCCCCTTCATCGCGCGTCTCAACTTCCGCAGATTGCGAGGATTGTATATCGTCATGATTTATTCACACTGAGTCATTATCAAATCCCCGAGGCGAACTAATGCATCAGAAGAGAGAGGGACTCAAAGCAGACACGCACTTTGGAAAGGCCATCCCCTCCACTTCGCCACTCTCCGCGGCCCGCCAGTGCTGCCAGCCAGTGCGGCTCCCCTGCGCCCCCTGCTGCCTCGCAAAACTTCTGTAGGAGAGGTTCTTTCAAAACCCACCTTCATTTGCATACGCCCTTCATTCATCAAGTGTAAAACCTTTTTTTCTTCTTTTCCTTTTTTTTGGTAAAATATGAAGAAAATACGGAGATAAAAAGTATGGCGCGGAAAGATTCGTGCCGCGGCTGGTTGGTGGAATCAGTCATACATGCCGGCAGGATGGGAGGGGGAGGGGCGGGAGGGGGTAGCAAGGAGGATCTCTGGAGATGAAAAAGGAGGGCGACGCTAGGTAAGAGAAACGGAAACAGGGGGGGGGGGGGAGATATGACAAGATCGGCGTCACCTGCCGAACGCGTCCAGGAGGAATTAACCATGGAAGCGGTGCAGCGGAAAAAAATTCGACCTAAGAAAATATACTGAAAATGCCGCTGTACCGCCGGCCACGCTCCCGCCGAGGCCCGACGTGAGCGCGAAGAGCTGGCGCTGCACTTAGGCGGGGAGGTAGACAAGTTGTTGACTGTACACACGGAAATGGCGCCGCCGCCGCCGCGTCGGAGCCGCTCTGCTCTGCTCTGCACGGTAAAGACTTATTTCATTCCAAGTTTCCTCCCCGCACGAGCCGCGCGGCAGTGCGCTGCAGGGCGGCGGCCGGTGCGTGTTCCACCCCCGCGCCGCCCCCCGCCGCCCCACCTCGACAACAGCAACGAAATTAACACGGAGAGAGAGAGAGAGAGAGAGAGAGAGAGAGAGAGAGAGAGAGAGAGAGAGAGAGAGAGAGAGAGAGAGAGAGAGAGAGAGAGAGAGAGAGAGAGAGAGAGAGAGAGAGGGGGGGGGCTTTCGCCGACTTGCAGGCTTTTAGCACTCATGGACACGGCCGTATCAGCCCCGCCGTATCACGGCACGGCACGGCACGGCCAGACGAGACGGCCGCTTCCAGTACCGCGGGCTCCGCGGCTGTTGTCCCCTTTGCCGGGCGGCGGCGGCGGCGGCGGCGGCGGGCCGTAGGTGTAGGAGGACGCCGCTCCCCAGAGAACCACATTTCAATATCATGCAACCCCCTCATGCGTGCAGAATTTGTGCGTGTACAACACGCGCGCGCGCCTCAGTGTGTGTGTGTGTGGGGGGGGGGGGGGGGGACGTGGCGGTCCCACATGTGCTACACATTTATTCCGTGCGCTTGTGCGAGTGATCGCACATCAGTGTGTGTGTGTGTGTGTGTGTGTGTGTGTGTTAGAGGGAGAAGAGACGAGATGGGAGGCGAGGTGAAAGGAAAGCGAGGGAAAAGAGGGGGAAGGGGAAGGGTTGCCATAGGTGGTCTCTGTGAATGGCCCGAAAAAAAAGGGAGCAGGAGGCTGGCGGGGGGGGGGGGGGGGGCGGTCCTGAATGCATGTTGTATACGTGTATGTGTGTATGTGTGTACGTGTGTATGTGTGTGTGTGTGTGTGTGTGTGTGTGTGTGTGTGTGTGTGTGTGCCGGGGCGTGTTGCGTAACTCGGCGGTGGCGGGGATATGCACGTGTTTTTCACCTGGGCGCCCCTCTGCACACTCACACACACACACACCCGCACACGGTGCCCCTCGCTCCGCACCCTCTCGTTGTTGTTGTGCCCGGCCCAGCCCCCGTCCCGGCCAGCCCCGCCCTCGGAGCTTGGCGCGCGTTTAGCTGCAGCCAGCCTTTTGTGATTTGGCGTGCAGTTTTGAGCCCTGCGCTTGGGCGGCTTGAGCGTGCGGCGCGTTGTGCAGGCAGCGCGCCGGCATGCTGAGGGCTGAGGGCTGAGGGCTGAGGGCGGAGGCCAGAGGCAGGAGGCCGCTGCACGAGAGCCCACTGCGTCCGAAACGGCGGTGGTGGCAGCGGCAGCCGGCATATTAGCGGACGTAACGCGCGGCGGCCGCGTTCCCGGACGCAGCCCTCGAGGCATGCACTGGCAGTGTACGGGCCGACTCGCTCATATGTGGAGGAGCTTAGGAGAGGCAGGGCACAACCAGCACAACCCAACGCACCTGGCGGCCAGCACCCGTACCAGGGGAACCTGGCAGACGCCTACTCCTAATCACTTCCAGTCCCCTCCGATCCATCCAGCTACTCTCCGGAAAATTCGGAGAGTTTAGGAAGACTGCTTTTCTGCGGTACATACTCTCGAAATGTACGCCTGTATTTGCGATAAGAATCATCTTGCCTGTCTGTCTGTCTCTCTCTCACCTATATGTGTCTCTCTGCGGTCTTTCTGCCAATGAGAAGGAAAGAAAGAGGAGGAAAACAAACCCTCATAAAATTTGGCGAGTCTCCGCTGAATAACTTAAAGTCCTCTTCTCGGTTTATAGTTAGAGATATGAAGGCCTTCAACAAGTGGGCCAGCGGTCGCTGCCGCCTTGCGCTGCAGCCGCCCCGCTACGTTCTCCAGGACCAGGACAGCGACAGCAGATCCCCCACCCCTCGGTCCTCTGAGTGCCGAGCAAAGAAGTGAGCCCGAGGGGCAAATAAAAATTCAATTTGTTATTTCGAGAGGGAATTTCTACGCCGCCAAGGCGCTTTTCCGGGGCTATGTGGGCGCGCGCGCCCGCGCCATCCACCTTTTGGGCGGGGAGGGGGGCTCCTTCACCCTTCTGAATTCACTTAGGTATGATTTGTCCGAAATGAGCACTCCAGGGTGGAGCGGCGCGGCCTGCCCTGCCGTCTCCTCGAACCCTCTGTTTCTTGGGCCGGGCGGCGCGTAGCGCGGCGCGTCCGCCTCTGCTCCGCTCCAGCCGCTCAGCTGTGCAGCTCGGGCCCGGCAGCGGCAGCCGAGCGCCGGGAGGGTAGGCAATCCGAACGCGCGGCTGCTTAACGGGACGGCATCGGCCGCTCGTAAGGCGTCGTCCACCGGCGGGGCCACCGGGCATGGGGCCGGGGGGCGGGGGCCGGGGGCCGGGGGGCGCCCTTCGCATCCATAGCCGCAGCCGCTGCAGCGGCACCGCGTCGCGGCACGTGAGGCCGCGGCCTAAGTCCGCCGCACCGCTGAGTTAGGAGGGTAGAAGTTGCGAGGGGAGGGGAGCGAGGAGCCGGCGGCGTGCACCGGGGGCCGGCCCAACTAGCTGGGGAGGATCTCTGCCGGCTTCGGCTTCTGCACGACAGAAAGAAGGGCGTGCCGAGCCGAGGGTCGTAAGTGATGAGTGCCAAGTTTGGACGCGGCGTTACGAGGGCGCAGGGCTGGGGCAGGCCGGGCCGGGCCGGGCCGGGCGGGGTCCGGCCGGCCGGCATAAGGAGGTGAGTGATGGCCGCCGCCGCGCGTTGTGAGAGGGAGAAAGACAATAACGGGTCTGGGGCTGTGCGGGCGTGCGTGCCTGAGTATGGGGATCGGAACTTTCGGTGCGCCCAGCGTGATATGGTATGATATCATCACAGTAGTGAGCGCGCCGTGGTCTGTGCGCAGGGACTGACCGCACCGGAGCCAGGCCGGCCACTGCACACAAACAAGGTGGACAAACTCCCGCCGAACTGGATCACAGTCCGTGTGTATAAAAGCAATTAAAAGTACGCCGCCGGCGCGCGGGCGGGCGCGGCGCGGCAGGACCAAGGTGCGTCTGCGTCAGCGCCGGGACCGCCTGCCGCCGGCCACGGCGACCGAGCGCGTGCGCGCCCGAGGGCCTAACTGGCAGAGGGCGAGAGAGAAAGAGAAAGGGGGCGGGGGACACAGGGTGGCAGTGGTGGTGGTGGTGGTGGTGAAGTTGTGACACGGGCAGGCGCGTCCCCTCAGGCCGGGCCGCGGGGCACTCACACCCCCTCTCTCTCTCACACACACACACACACACCAACAACATCAGCCGTGTGCTCTGTGGTCGGGTCACTGAGTAATGAGGGAAAAGGCCAACTTCGGTGTCCTCATCGCCGGTTGGACCAGAACCTCGTATCTGCTGGACGTGCCCGTGCTGCGCACTGCGCTCCCCGGCCCCGGCCGTGTCGCTGGGGCCGACATTATCCCTTCTCACGAGGAGTGGAGCGGAGGCCCGAGGCCGCCGGCCGCCGCCGACCTCGTCATCGTCATCCGCGTGTCGCTTTCTCTCTGTCTCTCTTCTCGCCCGAAGCGGGAGAGAAAGAAATTGGAGGGGGACAGAAAAAAGGGCGGGGGAGATTTAGCGGCGCCAGCCGGCTGAGATGACGGGGGATGTGTCAGACGCAGTGTATGGACAAGTAATTACTGCACTGCTGTCCCCTGATGGAGGCCCCGGGCGGCCCCGGGGCCCCGAGGAGCCCGTCAGGGACCCCTGCGGGCCTGCGGGCCCCGAGGGAGTCCCAACTGTCCTCCTTGGCCGACACGGCTCCCTCCTCGGCCTGCCTCCGCTGTGCCCTGGAGCGTGGGCGCAAGCAGTGGCTGTGAGTTGTTGACAGGTTCGCGATACACATGTGTGCCCGTGCTCCCGCTCCCGCCGCCCCGCGGGTCAGCGGTCTGCCACCTCACGGCGCCCCTCGAGGCACTGAACCTGGCGGCAACCGCGCTTCATTTTCGATGTTTAAACGAAGGCCTAAAACTCGATCTCGGCCCGGCCGATCCCACACGAATGCGCTGCGGTGCCGTAGGCCGACGGGGTGGGTCCGGGGTCCTACAGGGCGGAGCGGGGAGGCGGATATTTAGGGGCATAACACGGAATAAATTAGCACCCCCTTGACGCCGCGCTACGCCGCGCCACGCAGCGCCATAGCACCGTGCGCGGTTCGTGCCCATGGTAGCCTATGGCAGCCCATGGCCGGCACGGCGCACGCCGCCTGCACTGTTAATTACGGTAACTGTCCCTCGGCGGAGGAACCAGACACCGCCGCTGCTGCCGCCGCCGCCGCTGCCACCCACCCCCTCCCATTCGCGGGGACCCTCCACTGCGCTCCACAATCTACACCCAAAAAGTCGAGGAGCAGTTTTGTTTCTGAGCTGGGGGACATTGTCTTCGACAATGTCTGACTCAACCTGAATTTTTGACAATCTATCTATGGCTATCAATGGCGAGACGAAATTTTCCCTGGATCTAGATAAAGTCCGCCTTATCTTTGCTGTTACTTTACTCTCTATATGCACCAATCCACCACATACAAGCGTAGACAACATTCCTCCATTGCGCTTTCAAAAACAGGTGTAGGTGTAGGTGCGAGTGGCGGGGGGTTCCTCGTCAGTTTTCCCAGTGTTCTCCCGCGTGCACGGGCTGGGGTTGGGGGTGGCCGGGGTGACCGGGGCGCGTGCACGGGGTAGCGGCATGGCGGCGGCAGCAGCAGCAGCAGCAGCAGCAGCAGCAGCAGCAGCAGCAGCAGCAGCAGCAGCAGCAGCAGCAGCAGCAGCAGCAGCAGCGGCGGCAGCCTGAGGGGCGGCCGCACGGCGCCGCACGCAGAGCGCACTGACGTTTGTCGCACCCGCGGGGCGCTTTTCGATAACGGAGCCCGCCGCGTGACAATAATTCTTCGTCCCCCTCCACTCTCCTCCCGTCCCCTCCCCTCCCAGGCCGCATGCCGAGTGGAACTACTACTACTACAACTGCACTGCCGCACCCACACCCCCTCGCTCCCCACGATCGCTCCATCAAAATCCCCCCCCCCCCTGTAGGACCTAACCACGGAACGCTATGCCGCAGCATGGACTCTCGTTAGGTCCGCCGGGCTAGCCCAGCTGGGAGGAGCTAGTGATTGACGCTGTTCTGGAGGCTCTCCTGTCTAGCCCCGGACTGGCCGGGGGCTCGTCCGCATGCAGGTGTCGGCCGTCACGTCTCGCATCCCGCCGCCGCCGAAGACCCCCTTCTGCCTGCGGGCCCTGCGGGGTTGGGCGGGGTGAGCCTGGCGGACGCAGCGTCACACGCGCGCGCCTGGCCGGGCCGGGCGGGCCGGGGCTGCTGCTCGCCTGCCTCTAATGCGAGTTTCATCCCGGAGCCGAGGGCCCCCGCTGCCCCCGCCGCCACCGCCGTCCCCGGCGCAGGGATTTGCATGTTTAAAGCAGCACAAAAATAAGGTGCGAATACCGCCGCGCCTGCTTGGCATGGCCCATGCGTGCACCCGCAGAGAGGAACAGAGAGACAGACAGACAGACAGAGACGGAGAGTCGGCCCCCGCCATGCCGTGCCCTGCACAGGGGCAGCGGGGGCTCTGCCGGCTCTGCCGCTCTGCCGGCGCTGCATCGTCAAGCCGAGGCCTCTCTTGCAGCAGCGGCGGCAGCGGCAGCGGCGGCACAGCAGGCTGGCGGCGCTGGCGGTGGGGCCTAAAGGCTGAGCCCGGCCGGGAGCCGAGAGTGAAGCCCATGCTGCGGTGCGGCCTGCCGTGCCTGCGTCAAAAACTTATCCCTGCGGATTTCATTTTTCCCTCGCCTCCGCCTCCCCCTTACCGCCCCTTGTGCTATTTTGTTGGGCTTGGGCGCAGTGCGGTCGGTGCCCAACCGCTTACACACCCCAGCGCCATCGCAGGGCAGCGGCAGCAGCAGCGGCAGCAGCAGCAGCAGCAGCAGCAGCAGCAGCAGCAGCAGCAGCCGGCGGTGGAGCCGCGCGCTGTTTTGCGCTGCGATTTTCGTCCGTGATGGATTTGAGTGCCTTTTGCTGGCGGCGCCGCCGCTGCCAGCGGTTCCCACGCGTGGAGGACGTCGCCGGCGACTGGCTGCTGTGCGGCGGCGGTGACGGTGACGGGTGAGATATGGAGCCTCAAACAAGGAGAGTGCACGAGGACGCCGTGCCGTGCCGTGCCGTGCCGTGCCGTGCCGTGCCGTGCCGTGCCGTGCCGTGCCGTGCCGTGCCGTGCCGTGCTGTGCCGTGCCGTGCTGTGCCGCGGGGCCTGGAGGAGCTGCACCTGCCTCACATAAACACCGTCGCACACTTTGCACTCTGAAATAACGTAGTTTTACAAAAAGAAAGCGGAGAATGGAGAATGGCCGTGTTTGTTTCTGTTCCAGTAACTATAAAATGTTGCTTATTGTTATTAATTTTTTCCGTAATTTTTAAATTTTACTTCAAAACTGCACTGACAAATGTCTCTTCTTTTTGGTTGTTTCGGTACGATATCATGCATGATTGGGATTGTGTGTGTGCGCGGGGGGGGGGGGGGGGGGATGCTCACCCAGCCAGTTACGTCTGTAGACGGCGGCGAAGGCCGAAGGGGGTCGGCAGCATAGATAAACGCACAAGAAAGCCAAGTTTCCCGACAGCGCTTGTGTAAAGGATAACGACATGCAAGGGGACGATTCAAAGAATGCCGGGAAGGCGGCCCGTATTTCGGAGGGAGGGGTGGCAAGAGTGCTGGCGGCCGGAGTGAGCGGTGAAGGGGCTTGAATCAAGTTAGAGATGATTTATAGGTCGTTCTCAAGAAGGGGGAAGAGAGAGAGAGAGAGAGAGAGAGAGAGAGAGAGAGAGAGAGAGAGAGAGAGAGAGAGAGAGAGAGAGAGAGAGAGAGAGAGAGAGAGAGAGAGAGAGAGAGAGAGAGAGAGAGACAGACAGACAGACAGACAGAAGGCTATGGCTATGCTGGGGCAGGGCCGGGCAGGACTGTAGCGGGGCAGTTGCTCTTGCTGCGCCGGGCCCTGCAGGGCGGGGGACCAGCCCCGGGGTATGCACGCGACACGCGGCACGGGGCACGCGACACGCGACGGACGCAGTGGGATATAGGATCGCGTCGGCGCGATGCCGGAGAAGGAGCAGGGAAAATGTATAAGTCGGGAGAATTGTTTCAATATGTCGTCGCAAGCTGCCCCCCCCCCCCCCCGGTTCCAGCCGCCCCGCCTTTCCTCCGCGACTCGACTGCGCAAACGGCACGCGGCCGTGGCGGGGCATGGCGGGGCATGGCGGGGCATGGCGGGGCATGGCGGGGCATGGCGGGGCATGGCGGGGCCTGGCGGGGGGTAGCGGGGGAAGGGTTCAGGACCAACAAGCATGGAAAATATCCCCGCACACGTGGAGTCGACTGTGGTAGTGCACGTGTGTTCCGGCGGAACGCGCGCGCCTGTGCGTGCGTGTTGCGTGTGCGCGCGTGTGTTTCAGTCAATAGTGCCCATTTCCGATCCGAGCAGCGCCGGCGCGCTTTACACTGCGGAGGGCGGCGGGACGGCGAAGGCCACGAGCCGCGGAGCGCACGGCGTGCGACTTCAAAGGTCGGCGCGCCTGCCGGGTAGGCAACCGCCAATACAGGCCTCTCTGCGCCCCCTCCGGAGAGCCGCTCTGCTGCCGCCAGGCATCGCACAGCAGACTCTGCCCCGTCTGCTCTCTCCTCCTCTCTCACCCTCTATCCCTCTCACTCTCTCTCTCTCTCTCTCTCTCTCTCTCTCTCTCTCTCTCTCTCTCTCTCTCTCTCTCTCTCTCTCTCTCTCTCTCTCTCTCTCTCTCTCTCTCTCTCTCATACTCTCTATCCGTCTCACTCACTCCCGATGGGCGATGGCAGTGTCAGTGTCCCCCCACGGTTCTCCATCACCAGCGGGTGAGCAAACAGGGGGCTGCACGTAAATACGGCGTACCGGGCAGAGCCGTGGCAGAGCCGTGGGGCCAGAGGGCGTCGCCTCTCTGTGTGTCCGCTGCCGGGACCGTTACAAGGTCCGCATTACCGGGTCCGTTACCGGGACCGCTGCTAGGCGCGCTACCGGGCGGGCATGGGGCACGGATCCCATCGCCATTTCCTCACTTTTGTGTGAGCAGTGGAAGAATTGGCACATTACAATGTCCACTCGCTGCGAAATCCACACAGTCATTCAGAAGTTAATTGGTTTGCTTCGTCCTTATTGGGTGTGTAAACATCCCCGGGGCCCGGGGTGCGAGAGAGAGAGAGAGAGAGAGAGAGAGAGAGAGAGAGAGAGAGAGAGAGAGAGAGAGAGAGAGAGAGAGAGAGAGAGAGAGAGAGAGAGAGAGAGAGAGAGAGAGAGAGAGAGAGAGAGAGAGAGAGAGAGAGAGAGAGAGAGAGAGAGAGAGAGAGAGAGAGAGAGAGAGAGAGAGAGAGAGAGAGAGGGAGAGAGAGAGAGAGAGGGAGAGAGAGAGAAAGAGAGACGAGTCTGTGAGGGGGTGAGAGGGTACGGGGTAGCGGCGGCACATTTAGAGAGCTAATGCCATGCGATTCTTTCCCCTTTTCCATTTCTCCCTCCACTTCTGTTTGCATGAACGTCTCTTTTGTGCTGGTCATGAAACGCCGACCCCTTCCCCCCCCCCCCCTTCTTTCCCGGTTTTCCCTACTATTCTTTGTCTCCTCTAACAGCGCCGGCTAGAAAAAGACAGACCGGTCCACGCCATCACTATCCCAGCCCGCCACAGCAGCCGGCCGCCGCCACCGAAGCGGCAAAACGTTGCAGAAATACTGGCTCCCTCCGGCCCTGCGAGCGAGAAGAAATTTATGAACCTCTCCACCGTCAGGATGGTAAACAAAATTACAATTATGTCGCTTTAGGAAGTGGCCAGCGAAAGCCAGGTCGAAAGGAGCGGACCACGAGAGAGGGAAGGCTACAGGGGAGGTAGGGAAGTGGGGGTGAGGGGGGGGGGGGGCTCATTGCAGAGGTACAATTGAGACAGGCGCCGCATTGCTGCGGTTAAATGGTGCATACAAAGTCAGTAACTCTGCTAAGGCGGCGCTGTTGGAGATACTCGCTGGCGGAGAGCAGAGTGGATGAGGCCGAGGCGGGCTGAGGCGGGCTGGGACCGGGCCGGGCGGACCGGGGACCGCTACTACACAGGGCAGCACTGCCATTCGCATCGCCTGCTTTATTTCAGCTTGAGAAAACGTAAGGGGACCAAATACCAGTTTCTTACACTTACAGTTTCGGACCAAAAATTTTCGCTCAAAAATATTTTTTAGCCGCTGCGTTGGGGACTGGCTACTGTGTTTGAAACACACGTTATTCGGAGATCCTGAAAGTATTCCTGCAAGGGCGCGGCGGGGCGGCGTTGTTTGGTTGACGAGATGTGTCGACAAGCCTTCGGGAAGGGGAGGCGTACGAAGCGGAGGGGGGGTTGGAGTGGCGGAGCCGCGGGCCGCGGGGCTGGGAGAGTGGCGGCGCCGGGGGAGCTGGGCTGGGCTGGGGAGCTGGGGAGCTCGGCCCGAGGCTCAGCCTGCCGGAGCACATTACGAGTTATTCGCACACCGAAAAGTCAATAGCGTTTGTTTGCCACTGAGGGGCCCTCTCTTCCTCTTCCTCCCTCTCGCTCTCTCTATCTAACTCTCTCTCTCTCTCTCTCTCTCTCTCTCTCTCTCTCTCTCTCGCTCTCTCTCCCTCTCACTCACACACACACACACGTGGGGATGTCACAGCTCACCCGGCAAGGTGAAACTTGGGCGCTCAGGGCGACGAGGTGTTTGCGTTGTACGGGATGTCTGCCACTAATCTACGACGACTTCATTCCGAATTACTAGGCAAACAGTCCCACACATTCCTTGCCAAAGAAGTGGGTGTGTCGTCTCCCCATAAGGCAAGCGCCTGTGGGAGCCGCGAGTAGGCCAGCCCGCAGGACACCCGTGTGTGCCAACGGACAGGGTGCCTACCCTCCAGGCACCAAGACCTGGGCCAGGCCCGGGCCCGCATGGAAAGCACTGGCATCCGTGTCCAGCGGGGTGGATAGGGCTTGGCCCCAGGTCTGGCCTATTTCTGGACAAAGTGCCGGGTAATTCCATCGGAGGAAAGAGGGTTTGCATAGTACGCCGGAGCATGAATCAACGTCGCCGTGGCTCGGTCGCGCACGATCGGGTACACTACTCGATCCCCAGCGCGGCGGGAGTCCGCGAAAAGAGAGAGAGAGAGAGAGAGAGAGAGAGAGAGAGAGAGAGAGAGAGAGAGAGAGAGAGAGAGAGAGAGAGAGAGAAGATAGGGCCGAGCTATGCCGCCACTCCGCGCGCAACATCCCGCTGTAGATCACCCGGAAAAATAAAAGTGCTGTACTGCTGCTGCACGGCTGCAACGGCAGCGGCAGCATCGCGCCTACAACACAGCACGGGATCGAAAGAGAGGGGGGAGGGATAGGGGGCGGGGGTGGGAGAGAGAGAGAGAGAGAGAGAGAGAGAGAGAGAGAGAGAGAGAGAGAGAGAGAGAGAGAGAGAGAGAGAGAGAGAGAGAGAGAGAGAGAGAGAGAGAGAGAGCGGAGCTTCTGTAAGAGGACACGCCCCAAAGGCCTACATCACGCCACGGGCTCAGCCCAACCCCCGTTTCCCCTGACTTTAACGACGACACTCAGCACTTTGAATAAATAATCCATCCTCCATTTTTCCCTTCTCGTGCGTCTATACTTTCTGTCTGCGACTACTGGCCCCGCTGTGCCCTCCCTCCCTCCCTCTCTCCCGCCGCCACCGCCGCTGGAGTAACGTGCACCACTGCGTCGCAGCCCCCGGCGGCCCCCTGCAGCCCCCTGCAGCCCCCGGTAGCCCCCGGCAGACCCGGCAGCCCCCGTCAGCCCCGCTCCCGCAGAGGGAAGAAGGGAAGCGGAGGATGACTGCGCCTGTAAAACTCCGGCGGCCCCGGCCCAGCCCAGCCCGGCCCGCAGTCAGCAGGGGCGGGACCAACGGAACGCGGCCGACCGACCGAAAACACACACGGAAGACGCGGAGAAAGCGCGTGGCGGTGCGTGGGGCGTGGCTGTCGGGCGTGGCTGCCGTGCCGCCGTGGCGGCGCGGCCGGGGCGCCGTTTCCTTGGGGAGGGCGCAAAAGTCTGCACAGAGCCGCATGTCCGACGCCGTCCCCCATAGGCGCCGTCCTGGCGGGGGGCAGAAGTGTTGTTCTCGTCGCCGACGCCCACCTCGTGGCTGCGGTGTGGGTGATGGAGTACGTCGTCGGTCTCGAGGCCTCGGCGCGGCAGCGCGGCGGCCGAACTCGCGGGACGTCCTCATAACCACTGCGAGGCTCGGGCCGCTGGGGGCCGCTGGGGGCCGCTGGGGGCCGCTGGGGGCCGCTGGGGGCGGGGCGGTGCGCAGGACGTGCGCGGACCGGGGCTGCCCGCCCTGACCCCCATACATACATCTAGGCTCCTTGTTTTCTTGGCACGACCGAGAGGAGAAGGCCAAGGAGAAGGGAGGAGGAGAGGAGCGCATTTTTATTTACGACCACGGCGACTGACTTGAAATAATAAATATTCCCGGCGACCAGCCCCGCCAGCCTGGACCCGCCGGGGCGGGACCCGGCGGGACCCCGCAAAACGGGAAGCCAGCGGCAAGGGAACATCAGGGGGAGGCCCGAATAAGGCAGGCAGGAAGGCGACTTGGCAGTGTACAAATATGCAGGCCGCTGTGTGTATTGGTGTGTGTCTGTGTGTGTGCGTGTGTGTGCGAGTGGGGGCGGGAATTTCTCGGTCACGTCTTGCCGCATGATGGACCTCCACTTTGCACACAGCCGAGGACACAATGTATGTAGTATAGTACACTCGCTTCTCTCCCTGGAGAATCGTGTCACGGAAAATAAACAGCAAACAGAGCACCGCATGCAGTGGGGCGGTGGACAGAGTATTGGATGCCTCAGGGACGAACAAGTTTCGGCAGCAGTTTTCATCATAATATTTAAGCCCGGATGTAACATGGTCATGGTGGGTAGCAATAATGAAAATCGGTTATTGTATCCTGAACTGCAGTTCACCGATCTGCCGGGCTGATGCCCTAGACGTCCTCGTGACTGTCCTCAGACGCCCCAGCTAGGCGGGAGGCAGGCGCCGGGCTAGCTAGCGGCCCTGTCGGGCCGTGTGCGCCCCTAACAAGCTGTCAAGCTAGGTGCCCCGAGACGAGAAACTCAGTCAGGCACATATTCCTTAGACACCCTATGGACATGCACGCGCCACAGACGGCAGGTGGCGTTACCGGCCACGTCTCCGGTAGGCCGTTCAATGTCAAGCAGTGAGTCCCCCTAGACGCTTCGGCCGTCAGGTAAACACACACCCTTGACAGGACGGTCCGTTGGTGTACCGCGCCTCTGAGGTACCTCCAATGTCAGGCACCGCCCTTCCCTAGACGCCTCGGGCGTCGGTGTCGCGGAATACCGTCTGAATACCAATACATCGTGGTACAGATATACCCAAGTCTCACACTACGACAGTTAGTTGAAAGCTGAGAGGTGGGAGCGGGGAAGAGGAGGGAGAGTGGTGCAGGAGCTGGCGAAGTGAGGCCAAGAACTATTGGAACGTAACTGGTTCAGACATCCAACTTCTTGTCGCGGGGTGCGTGGCGGAGCGTGCCGGGGCGTGGCACAACGCAGTGGGGCCTGGGGAGCGCAGGCGAGCGTAGCGCCCTCCCCGCAGTACGTACGGAGGGTCCCCGCCCTCCCCTTCCGGTCATAAATACTTAATCGCATCATTTCTTTGTGCAGCCCGGCCCGGCCCGGCCCGGCCCGGTCTGCCAGCTCCGGCAGTGTCTCCTCCCGGAACCAGCAGCCAGCAGCCGGCACGGCGCCGCGAGAGACCCCTTCCCCTTTCCTCCGACTCCGAGCCGACCACCCGCCCGACCTGCCAATTCAAAAATTGGCGCTTTTCACTTCCGCTTCCGGGCAGGAAGGTCCGGGCGACAAGAAACAACGGGCGGCCGGGGGCGGCCGGGGGTCGGGGGCCGCTACGGCCTTCCGGAAGCTCCGAGTCCACGTCGGAGGCCGGGCCGGACCGGGCCGCTGCTGCGATGCCACCCCTGGAATATTTCACTCGCGGGAAATCGAGCGGGGCTTGAAAAATGACGGCACATTCCTGTGCGCACCTTTGCCCCTCGGCCTGGTCCCGGCCCCCGCCCCCGCCTCGGCCGAGCGGCCCCTCCTTGCGCCCCCGGCCCGGTCTGGCCCCGATTCGGGGCGGACGCAAGGGAGAACAAGCAAAAAGCCCCGTCGCCTTCCTTCCCCAAGACCGCCGCGCCGTACCACATACCTCTTACCCCGCTCCGCCACTCTGCTGTCCCCGTTCACGCTCACCTTGTGCTCGGCACGGCACAGGCAGGACATAGCACCGTCCCCGGCCGTCTACCGGACTTCTGGAAGGCACGTGTCGGTTACGGTGCGCAACATCCGATACGGCCGACGGCAGTTCGACTTCCCGGCGGAGCTGAGGGTTTCTGCTCATTAGGGCGGTGGGCATCCCGCTGACCCACCATTGGTGAGCTATGATCCGGTCTCAGGGCCATCTGATATACCGATCATTCAAAATTTAAAACAAAAACAGGTTTTACCAGAAGGTTTGGGAATCGATGCCACTCATACATATTTTTGTGTGTTTATTTCGGACCCTGGTCCCGGCGCTGCTCCCGCTGGGACGCCGCGCACGTTCGGGCGACACTCTCTCCAGCACAGTCCGCCCAAGCCTCCCCTCTCCAGAACAGCAGAGCTCTCCGCGCGCATTCTACTTTTCCCCTTCATTGGAAGTAAGCGCGGGGCCGCGCCTTTCCCCTTCGCTCGCGTGATGGTATTGTTTCATGGCGGTGATCGCTTCCTCTCTCTCTCTCTCTCTCTCTCTCTCTCTCTCTCTCTCTCTCTCTCTCTCTCTCTCTCTCTCTCTCTCTCTCCCAAGCTGGAAGCGGAACCCAGAGGCGCCCCTTCCTTACTCGAAACGTTTGCGTGTAATTGAAAAGAACAAAAGCGCACGTAAAGAATTAATAGGGGTGGAGGAGGTTGTTTGGGGGAAGCGGGGGGAGGAGAATCCGATGACATACATCACGGGAGGGAGAGAAGGGGGGGGGGGGCAGTACACCACCAGGTAAGAAAGGGCCCAAGGGTGAAGGGATGCCGGCGGAGGGTAGCTGGCTGGGTCCGGGTGGTCCTGGTCGTCTTACTCGTTGGGACGGGTTGACCCGCAGGAAAAAAAGCAGGAAGGGAAAAAAATCGTCGGGGAAAGGAAGGTCCCTGATAGAAAGTGGGAGATACCTGCAGAGAGAGAGAGAGAGAGAGAGAGAGAGAGAGAGAGAGAGAGAGAGAGAGAGAAGACGGGATAGGAGACGCAGATACTAGTGCGGGGGCAGACGAAAAAGGGAGTGAGGACATCGGCAGCTGCTGCTGGAAATGAGGATTGATTAAGTCCATTCTGGTGACGGATGAGCCGCCGGGGGACGGCCAAAGTCGAAGAGTCGAGTCGAGTCGGACCGGGAGGAGAAGAAAGTGGTGATAGAGCTTGCCTTCTGCCCGCCTTCGCCTTCCGCTGATGGCTGATCGATACCTCTCGCTGATTGGCCGCCTGGACGGGCCGGAGCCCCGATCCGACAGGCGCGACAACTCTAGAGGAAGAGGAGAGAAGAGAAGAGAATAGGCCGCCGCCGGCCGCCGCCAACTTGGCTGGGGTGTGCCGGTGCCGCGCTGTCGACGTCCCCGTTGGTCTCCGTCCTCATCGGCCCGGCCCGGCCCCGCCCGGCCTCCTCCTTCTTCTTGTTCTTCAGTTTCTCCAGGAACTTCCCATTTCCGCGCCTCCTTCTCCACACGTGTCTCCATCTCCATTCTCTGCCGGGCCGGCCGACCGGCGCGGCGTCCCCTCTCCTCGCCTCTCCTGTCAGGAAGCTCTGCTCTGCTGAGGGGAACGGGAAGGGGAGGGGGCTTTAAAGTCTGCAAGCCAAGATGAACGGCGCGGTCTGCCCAGACAACCCACACCTTGGCGCACAGAGAATAGGCCCCCCTTCACAGCCCCAACGCGGCCGCGAGGCGCGACGGTGCACGGGGAAGTCCCGGGGGACCAGTCTGTATGTGCCTGCGTGTGTGTGAGTGTGTAAAACCTTGTCCGAAGAGACGGCTCGGCTACGCCCGGGCTGCGCCGGTCCCAGGTGCTGGCTGGCTGTCCCGTCTTCGCCTCGGCGAATAATGGTCTGCGTGTCTGCCGATAACGTCGTGGCTCTCCCCTCGGCCCTCGGGCCCCCCTCGGGTCTGCCCTGCCCCCGATCCGAGGACGCCCTGCCCTGCTGCCCGGCCCCAACCCGATCCCGTTCGCTGGTTGTGCTCGTCAGCAGCGGGAGCATGGAAATGTTTTCTTTGTCATAGCCAGCAGCCGCGCGAGATTATCGGCGGCAGTATGAGAATACTCGGTGCAGATATTACAACGGCCTGAATTCCTCATCTCCCTTTTCTCTTCCTGGCAGACAAATGACCGCATCACGGCCGCATCGACGTGCCCGTGAGTGGGCGGCCGGCGGGGAGGGGAGGGCCCACGACGGCGAGGCCTAGAGGCCTAGGGGTGTCGTGGGGCCGCCGGCCGCCCGCACCGCAAGCTCCGGGTCGGCTGCCTCGGCTGCCTCGGCCCGCCCGGTGGTACTACAGGCCTCTGGATGGCGCCTCGGTGAGGGATGATTCCGAGTGCGAAAATTCGTTGATGAATCATTTCGGCCCGAGGAGGAAGAAGGTCCGCGCCGCGCCTTCTTCCCCGCAGCCCCCGCAGCCTAGGTCGTTTATTAATGACCCCGACCACCCCTGATGAGAGTTTGCGATGCTGTTGTTGGGCTGGGTGGGGATCCTCCGGCCCTCCGGATGAAAATTGCCCAGTTTGCCGACACACAGGCCTCAGTGGGCCTCGGCCTCGGCGGGGAGGCCGCTGCCGCTGCTGCCTGCTGCACTCCCATGGCACCGTGTTGTACCTTGTCCGTGCACCCCGGCGCTCTGCGCTCTGCCCTCTGCCGGCGAGAGGCTCCGGCCGGTGCGGGGAAATGATAGAAAATTGTAGCAAAGGGCGTATCTCAAAAGAAAGTACAAATAAAAGGGCCGTGCGTTATATATGGGCGCGTTGTGCGGGCGTGCGTGCGCCTGTGTGTATGACTGTGTGGGAGAAAGACGGATAGAGAGTGAAGTGAAGCGCCTGCCCCTCCTCCCCCTGTAGGGCCATTCTGCATGGGAGAGAAGAAGAGGGACTTTATGCGAGCGAGACGACACGATCGTCGTGGGGCCGCCTGCCGCCGCCGCCGCTGGCATTGCATGCGCCGCGCACGCGGGTGGCACTTCAGCCCCTCGGAGGGCGTCGCGGAAAAAACATTGCGCAATACCACCACTTCCATTTCGCCCCCCCCCCTCCCGCCCCTCCGCCATCTTTGCCTCTTTCGCCCTTTGCCGCAAAGCATCCGCCACGCCCTGCGCCCTCCCACAGCAATGAGGGTGTGTTGTGTCGTGTTCTCCAGGGCGGCCAGGGCGGGTTAGGATAGCCAACCTGACGCCTTTTTTTCTCACAGGTGGGTAGCGAGCCGCGAGCAGCGAATACCGAGTAGCGAGCAGCCCGGGCAGGGCAGGCAGTGTTAGCCATACACGTGACACGCGGGGGGCACGCGGCACGTGGCACGTGGGTCCGCGGGTCAGCCCCCCCCCCCCCCCCCCCCCGGCCCCGGCCCCGGCTGCTGTGCTGCCCCCAAGCGGGGCGTTCTCGTTGGCGTTGGCGTTTACGCCTGTAGGGCTGGCAACCGTGCGTTCGCCGGCCTCACGTGTGCGTGCTCCACATCGACGACCCACCCTCTTCGCGGGATGCGCTCGCTGCCCCCCCCCCCCACCCCTTTGCTAGCTCCTCGGGGCCCTCTCGTATGCCCTGGTGGCTTCTGGAGTGGTGCACCAACCGGGGCCGCCAAACAATCAAAGAGTACGCGATTATATTAAATCGCAATTTCTTTCTTCCCTCCACCCACCCCCTCCCCTCACGCCCGTCCTTCTTTTCCGCTCCTTCACCTTTCCAATTTTGTCTTTCCGCTTTGCGGTGCGGCTCGTGTGCCTCAGCCTTTCTGGAGGGGAAAAAAGGATATTGCCGCTGGAGGACACTTTTCCACCCCTGTCGCCGTCGTCAGCGCCTCCAATCGGACTGAATCCGGACCGCGACACGAACACGGCGGACTGAGGCTGCTGACGGCCGGCTGCTGACGGGACCAGGAGCGACACCTCCTAGGCCTAACCTAGACACCAAAGGCACTTCCTGGCGACGACGAGCGCCTGACGAGCGCCTGCAAGTGCCAGGGTAGGCAGACCCGCACGACACGCGTGCGTGCACAAGTCGTGCTTGCCTACCTAGCAGGCGTCATATGGGCGCAGGTCAGCCAAATACGGGGTTTTCCTTGCGACATTACCGACGTACTCGATGGATCTAAAAAATCGAGCTCATCTATTCTCGTTCGTGTTGGTTTAACTAACAATCATTACTTTGGGCGCGGAGGTATATTTGGCAGGTCAGATAGACTTGAGTGTGTGTGCGCTCCTAGTCGCTGACCTAAGTGTAAACATGTGCCATCTGGGTGACCCCCCCCCCCCCCTTTTTCTTCCGGCCCATCACTTTGCAGAATGGTGCAGTACAACAGGTAAGATCCAGCGGTATGAAAGCGTAATGCAGGCCGTGTCGGAGGCAGGAGGCATCCGTCGGCACCCGCGTGGCAGCAGCAGCAGGGAGTGGAGTGCTGCACACACATCGCTCTGTCCTTGTCCTCCACCGGCCGAGTAAGCGAGAGGGAGAGAGCCGGAGCACCGCGACGCACGCACTCGAGGGGCCCAGCCCCGCCGGGCCTCTGCCTCGCCGGCTGTTGGAGGGAGCGGGGCGGCAATATTTGCGTTTTATTCTCTGCGACTTAAGAAAAGAGGGAGATGAAAGGACACGCGAAAGGTGGCTGAGTGAGTGAGTCGGAGGGAGAGAGAGAGAGAGCGTGGGAGGGCCGGGAAAGACGGATGATGAAGGAAGGATCCCGGAGGGGACTCTCCTCTCTCTCTGACTATCTCTGTCTCTCTCTATCTCTCTCTGTCTCTCTCGCTCGCTCTCTCCTACTCTTTGTGGCGCCAACCTCTTTTCGTGGGACAGATGCTCGAGGAGCCGCACGTGTTCGAAAACGAGGAAAAAATTGCGTTGTTTCTCGTTTTCGCCGCCCTCCTCCCCGCCTACCCCGGACAGCACTCGGCACCCACCCCTTCTCCCCTCGCCCGAGATGAGGGCTCGACGGCGCCAGCTCCTGCTCCCCGTATAGGATAGTTCCTGGTTCGACTCTCGGCCAGGCGGTATCTCCCGTGGCCGGGTTCCGGGCTGCTGCTGTTGCTCCACTGGCTGGCGAGGTTCTCTGACTGGGGAGCCCGATGTCTTTGCAGGCCGCAGCCGACGACTCCGGCTGCGGAGCCTGTCGGGGGGAGGGGGGAGGGAGGGAGGGGGGGGGGAGAAACGCCTTTCATGCGCCCCATCTAAATCTATCCGTCCTTCTTCCTCCGCCCCACCTTTTCTCGCTTTCTCCACAAGGTTGCTGTATGGTGGTGGTTTCTGGCGCGGGATGAAATCACACCCACCATTTGCGTCATTCTTCTCCCCCTGTGAGGCTCTTATTGTGTTTGTGCGCGCTGCCGCGCTGCCCTGCAGTACTGTGCAGTGCTGGGTGTACTGTGGGGCACGACAACCCGATGCACTCGCTGTGAATGGAAAGGTGAGGAACCTCACCAAAACTTTAGAGAGGAAAGTTTCTCACTCAAAATTGGCTCAAATTTGGGTGAGATCATATGGTTGTGTCCTCACCCGAGTTACGCAAGGATGCCTCCCTCATCCAGATTTTTGTGAGATTGTGGCGTTAATCCCGCCCTTTAGGCAAGAAAAGCCTTCCTCACCAAAATTTTGGCGAGGAATATTCCACCCTGAGGTGAGGTTCCTCACCTTCTCATTTTCAGTGCTGCGGGGACCGCGGGGACCCGGGGACCCGGGGACCGCTAGCCGGGATCTCAGTCGAAGGGAAGGGGAACCATCCGCAGAAATATCAATTTCTGCACACAGAGAAACAAATTCGTAGGCTAAAAGCATTCAAGAATATTTTCTTGAATCAAGTCAGTCTTAGATTTAAATCAAGAAATATTCTCAGATTAACAATGATATTCTTTGATGCTTTAAGAGATACGCTGTTCTAGGCTTAAATCAAGAATTCGTTTCTCTGGGTGTGATGATTAGAGAATGGTGAGGAGTTAAATATAAATGCCATGAAACGTCATGGAAGCAGCTGATGATCCGTTGCTGTTTTTTTTTCACGCCACCGTGCAGATATGTGTATATTTTTAGCGCGAGTGTCGCTCGCCTGGTTCGACACATCAAAATACATATATTTTGTAATTTGCATTTTTGACTCCCTATTAAATGTTCCATCTGCTAAAAACAATGGGCTGATAGTCTGTTCGCTCAGACAAACAGTATTAGTCCCACGGCCCGACGTGATGGAGACACATCGGGGTTATCGTATCGATGCGGCGCGGGGCCGCGTGACTCAACAGCGGCGCGAGCGGAGCGCCAGCGGCAAGCAGCGGCAAGCCGGAACTCCATTAATAATTCGACATGTATAATCCAATTTGAATGAATAAACTCGCGGTGAGAGGGCGAGCGGGGCGGTACTATAACTGGCGTCGGGGCGTCTAGCTGGCTTAGCGGCTCCCGAGACGGGCCTCCGGGCTCTGGGTTCCGGGCCTCCGGGACTCTGGGCCTCTGGGCCTCCGGCCGAGGCGGCGGCTGAGTGCGCGGAAGCAGCGGAGGCCAGCCGGCCGGCTCGCGGGCCCCAGTGGCCCCACACCAGGCCAGACACCGCACAGCACCACTCGTGCCCGGGGCGGGGCACGCTGGGGACACGCCGGCGACCCGTACCCGACATGCAGACGTCCACGGCCATGTGGCCCCCGGCTCCTGGCCCGGCCCCCGTCAGTCACCCCCAATTACCGCGGACGGCCGAGGCCGATGCCGGGACCGCGCCGTCCCAAAAGCCCCCCCTCCACGCTGGACGTCAAAGTCACCCTGCTTCCCGGTGCCATGTTCTCCCGTCAAACGTCTGCTCCGCCCGGGCTTTCCCCGTACCCTCACGCCTCGCTCCGCCGCCAGCCTCCGCTTTCTCATCAACGGAATCTGTGTACTCCTGCATTCCGTGGCCGCCAGGCCGCCACCAGAACAAGACGAGACGATGAGGGAGTCGGCGGGGCGGAGCGGGCTCGGCTACTGCTCGGCGGCCGGCCGCATCTAAGCCTGTTGTGAAACAGAAGCCGGGAGCCGGGAGCCGGCCGTGAGTTTAATATTGATGTCCGTCTCCGCCCCGCCACCCCGCTGCTCACCGCTGCTGCACTGGAGCCACCACCCGGGTGCTCATAGCAGCTCACGAAGGCTCTGCAGCCGAGGAGATCTCGAAGATTCGTATCAGTGCCATGATCACGTCGGGAGCGGGATGCTACTTCGCTCAGTGTCGCCACCTGCTCG
The DNA here is from genome assembly GCA_038380765.1 of Odontothrips loti. Classification (NCBI taxonomy): domain Eukaryota; kingdom Metazoa; phylum Arthropoda; class Insecta; order Thysanoptera; family Thripidae; genus Odontothrips; species Odontothrips loti. Next base: position 16,946,650 of record CM076243.1, on the reverse strand, counting down.
GGTGTGTGCCGAGCTGCCGGGGTTGGAGAGGGTAGTGCTATGTATGCTGCGGCCAAACGCTGCTGGCACTCCGCGCGCAAAGCTGGAGCGCTATCTAGCGGCAGTCGGGGTGACTACGAGCCAACCCGCCGCCAGTGGCCGCCAGTCGGCACAGCAGTAGGCGCAGCCAGGCGAAGGGCTGCGTTCGTGGTATGCGCGCCGGACAAAACCAGCATCTGAACATGTTCATTTAAAAGTGAGCTGGATTCGTTTGGTGAGGCGTGGGCAGCTGCGGCACCCGATACTCACTCCAGCCCAGCGGAGGGCGCCGGGCCGGGTCCTGCGGTAGGCTGCGGATGCGCTGCCGCCCCGCCGCCCCTCGCCCATCGCCGGCCCTCCTTGCCTAACGCGCAAACGCACTTAACATCACTCTGCCCCATTTACTGTGTATTCTTTCCTTTATTTTCTCCCTCCCCGGCCCATCCGCGCCCCTACTGCTCCTCGCACCCCTCGCTCACGTCTCATGTTTAGATCCGCATTCGCTGCCGCCGCGCGTTCGGCGGGGGCGGGCTGGGGGCGGGCCGGGGGCGGGCCGGGGGCGCGCCGGGGCCGGCGGCGTAAGTGCGTTTGGCCACGACGGTGTCCTTGGCGGTCCCATGTTCGCCCGCCGCTCCCCGCACCGCAGCATTTCCTTCTTAATCCGCGGGAGTCTGTCATTTTCATCGCGCTGCCGCCCCGCAGGGCCGTATCTCCCGTCCTCGCTGCGTAACCCGATAGGAGGAGACGAGAAATGGAGGGGAAAGAAAAAGGAGGGAAAGGGATACATGGATCTCTCCCTCTCCCTCCCTCTCGCTCTCTCTCTCTCTCTCTCTCTCTCTCTCTCTCTCTCTCTCTCTCTCTCTCTCTCTCTCTCTCTCTCTCTCTCTCTCTCTCTCTCTCTCTCTCAACCCTCCTCCTGCCTCGCTGTTCTGGCCGTCCGTTCGGCGACACATACCCAGCACTTCGGCGTGATGCGGATATATATGAGATCCCCGATGCAGCCGCTGCAGACGGCCCGCGGGGTGCCGGGGGCGGGGGCCCCGGGGGCAGCTCGGCGGCGGCCAGCCTAAGCCCCCCGGCGCATGCCCCGGCGCGTCCTGCAGGATGTGCAGGATGACGGGGCCTCTATCTCGGGAGGGAAATCAGAAGTGGGGATTATTTTTGACAGAGGCAAGCAAGTGGAGTGCAAGAGGGATCTTTCCGAGCAACAAAAACATCCTGTGATCTCGCTGCAGGAATTGCATTATTACCCCATCCACCCCCTCTCTCTCTCTCTCTCTCTCTCTCTCTCTCTCTCTCTCTCTCTCTCTCCCGCTGCACTTGGTGTGCGCATCACTGCAGTGGTACACACACACACACACTCACAGTGGTCGTCACACACGTCTGCCGTGCTGCCCCCGGTGCACGTAATGAAGGAGGGCTGTGATTGAGATGCGGTCCGCACGGGTCCCCACGGGTCCCCAGAGGGGTAATCGGAGCGAGCTCAAGGAGCGCCTCCCCTCCCCTCCCCTCCCCTCGGGGGCGTGACAGTGACAGTCCTCCCCTGTGTGCCGCCGGCCCCTCGGCCTCTTTTTTCCCCCGCAACGAGATTATTGACTGGGCCGATGCGACAAACCGATGCGGGATGCGCGACATTCGGTCCATCAGCCGCCCCCCGCCCTGACGCCAGCGACCCTCAGCGAGGCCCTCAGCTACTCCCAACGCCGTGTGTATCGGTACATGGGGTGTGTACGCACGCCGGTGTGTGCCCCGGAAAAAAGATTCTGTCAACATTTTGCGTTACAAAAAGTAAAAATTAAATAAGAAATTACGATTTGCGATCAAAAGTCCGGCCGTGGCCACCTTCGCAGAAGAAGAGAAATATTCCTGTATCTCGTATTAAAAATTGTGGTGACATCAGTAAAAATTAAGAATTTATTTTTGAAGAGGTTCGTAGATTGGCCCCCCACTCGCATTTGCTGTTTTTCTGTACTAGACCGGTAGCGACAGCCAACGGGACGTGGTGCGGCCGGCATGCCGCCTTGATTTGATATTTTCCGCGCGCTGCTGCTGCTGCTGCTGCTGCTGCTGCTGCTGCTGCTGCTGCTGCTGCTGCTGCTGCTGCTGCTGCTGCTGCTGCTGCTGCTGCTGCTGCTGCTCTGTAGGCGGCGCCGGCGGCGCGGCGGGAGACCGACACGGATTGAGTCGGCGGCGACGTGTGTATGACGAGGTGCCGCCGCCGCGCCACAACAATGATGATTCCGGCCACGTCCGCACTCCACATACCACGGACTCGCCTTCGCCGCCCCGCCGCCTCGCCCCGCCCTGCCCCGCGCTGTGCGCTGTGCCTGCCCTCTGCGCCCACCCCCGCCCCTCCCCGCTGGAGATATGCTCGCCTCGCCTCGGCCCGGCTCGGCCCAACCTATTCTATTCTCCCCCGCCGCCGACTCTCCGGACCGACCCTTCGAGAATACCGCGGTTTCCTTCAACGCTTCCTGTTCCGCGTATCGAGCCTAGGCATACCATACGCCATCAGGTGAGGCGAAGTCCACCTGTCTACCTGTCCACCTGCACACCTGGCCCTGGTCCACCTGTCCTCGTGTCCACCTGCACACCTGTCCACCTTGGTCTACCTTGTCTACCTGTCCACCTTGTCTACCTGTCCACCTTGTCTACCTGTCCACCTTGTCTACCTGTCCACCTTGTCTACCTGTCCACCTTGTCTACCTGTCCACCTTGTCTACCTGTCCACCTTGTCTACCTGTCCACCTTGTCTACCTGTCCACCTTGTCTACCTGTCCACCTTGTCTACCTGTCCACCTTGTCTACCTGTCCACCTATCCACTTGAGCGGCTGTGTCCCTTTCCCGACCCGCGCAGCACATTCAAAGTCAGCGAGCGCCGCCGGCCGCACCGACACGGAGAGCGCCTGCGAGCGGCGGGGGTAGGCCAGCCCGCACGACACCCATGCGTGGAGGAATCGAGACTTGCCTACCCTCCCGGCGCCAGGCGCGCGAGACTCCATGAAAGGCGAGGGCGAGAAGGCTCGCCCTTGTTCACATTCGTGCTCTCCTCGGGGGCGGCGGTGTGGTGGGGCCGGCGCCGGTGTCTGACTGGAGGCCGTCCTCACTTCATCACGACGCCCAGGAGTGCCGCCAGCGCCCGCCGCCCCCGCCGCGGAACGTTTTCAAGCAAAAGAAACGCATTCGTCTATTTCATCGCCGGGCGTAAGCGGCGCCCTGGATGGGCTGAATATATAGTATGTTTATGTTGCAGACGGAAAGAGAAATTTAGTTTCGGCGCAGGATTTCTTTCCGCGACCAAAACTTTGCCCCCCGTCCTGTCGGTCGCGTCGGGCCCGTCTGGCGCTGGGTCTCCTGGCGTCGCCTGGTCACTGCCGTCGCGCCACGCCGCACCCTTCGGTTTGCAAAAGTTTTGGGAAGATTTTAAGACGATATCCGTTGTCTGTCCGCTTTGTGGTTGTCCGTCATTTTCCAGATCCCCCGGGGGCGGGTGAAGATTCTCTGTAACCCCCGCTAGCCAGGGGGTGGGAAAGGGGACGGGGGTGCCTGAGGCGACTTGGACCCGCCATGTGGCCCTGCTTAGCGGGCTAGGACGCTGGGGGTGGGGGGGGGATAGCTTTGCAGTGGCAGACTGAAAGTTGCAAACTTGCGGAGCAACCCCATCGCCGCGGATCAAGGGCCTAGTGGCGCCCGGCCTGAGCCCAGCCTGAGCCCGGCCCCAGCCCCCACAGCCCCCGCAGCCCCCGCCGGCCCCGCGCTGTACATGCTCTGACACTGTTCGGCGCCGAGCTCCACCAAGCTCACCGCCCTGGGAACCAGAAGAACACGGGTCGGCGGTACTCATACCCGAGGACGTCGGCTGGAGCCCCGTCACGGCGGAGGCACGGCGCCGGGCAGCACTGCATTCCATCGCAGCCCCTAAATCCCCCCCCCCCCCCCCTCCCAAGGCACAGCCCGGCGTAGACCCTCCGGAGGGGAGGCAAGTGTCCCGGGCCGCAGTATGGCAGAATAACTACCTCATTATCCGTGTCAGCGCCGCTCCTGTATCACGTGACGAGGGCCACCTGCCGAGTAATTAACTCCGAGGCCCTGTGCGGACACCGCCCGGAGCTCCAGCGCTGGGAACCACTGGGAACCACTGGGAACCACTGGGAACCTGCAGCCGACTTTACGTTTCAGCTCTTCGCTTGACTTTCGTTGTTCTGGGCTCTCCGTCCACAAAAATGCTCTGAGTCAAGCATTCAGCTGGCAGACTTGGCTAGTGGCGTGCGGAGCGCGTGGCATCCTGCCTCCGTGTAGGATGGTTGCGCGTAGCAGCAACCCCAGGCGCGCGCGCGCGTGTGTGTGTGTGTGTGTATGAGCGTGCGTGTGAATGAGCTTCGCACTCACGGCAGTGCGCTGGTGCACATCATACATCAGCAGGATGCGTCCCATTATGTGCGGAATGTCGCGTTGTAGTAATACACCTTCCTACGCTCGCGCACACACGCACACGCTTAATGACGCCAAACGGGGGCGTGAACCACGATGGAAAACATGCCTCCTGAATGCACGTAACTTGCATCAGTGACATAGCGAGATAGACGGGGTGGTGGGCAGAGTTGTGACCCGACAGGGGGAAGGGCGGGAGAGGAGGGGGTCTGAGAGTTATCGTGCGAAACGTGAGATGAAGATGGTCTGCGCACAGTCGCCGTGAGAGAATGCTTGCAGAGAGACGTCTGGCTGCCCACATAGTGTCTGGCGTCGCCATGATCAAAACATGTGCTGCTCGATGCAAAGCAAACACCACCTGCCACTGTGGCAACTCAGTGTGATGGGGCCGGGACGTGGGCCGGGGGGCGGAGGCTGGGGGCCGGGGATCGGGGGCGGGGGCCGGGGGTGGGGGCCGGGGGCGGAGGCCGGGGGTGGGGGTCGGGGACGGAGGCCGGGGGCCAGGGACGGAGGCCGGGGGCCGGGGACGGAGGCCGGGGGCCGGGGGCGGAGGCCACGGCACTATCGCGCGCAGACAAAGGCTCCATCAGATCCCGTGAGTCCTGTGATCCCCGCAGCACCGCCACACCACGCTACGCTGCCCTCGGCCCTCCGGCCTGCTCCGGCCCAAAGGCTTAATATTTGATTTCGCGCACACTTTTCCAAGTCGGTGATTTCATCAACGGCGGCGCGGCGGCGAGGCCCGGCCGGGCCGGAGACGGAATTCGATGATTACATGCATGATTGCATCATCATTGTGGAGAGGGGATCGTGCAGGAGGATCCGCCCGATTACACCGAACGGAGCGCCAAATGCCGTGGCCCGGGTAGGAAGGGAGGGCGCAGAGGCCTGCAGGGGGTGCACGAGGCAGCGCGAGGCGGGGGCTGTGGGGGCCATGGGGGCCGTGGGGGCCGTAGGGGCCGCTCCAACGGTCATCTGCGACACACCGTTTAATTAGTTGTCTCAAAAAGAGCCGACAAACAGAGCAAGAGAAGAGGGGGGGGGGGGGGTCAGAACGAAAATCCACTTTTACAAGTGCTCCTCGGCACTGATGCCGAAAAAAAAGTAAGATAATTCTTCTGACAAATTGCATTCTGTTTGAAAGCAAGAACAATCCGATGCAGATTAAAAGTTCCTCAGGAGGGTCCCGTCCCGAAACTTTGATTGAGACTGGAGCCTCCTCCCTGCTGTAGCGATGAGCGGGCGGAGCAGCGCCAAGACTGCAGGCGGCGGGGGAGCATAAGGGGTTGAGGCGCACAGCGGCGCAGAGCGGCGCGCAGCACCGCCAAGACAAATATGCCAAAATAGAGACCACTACAAATGGATTTCATTATTCTAAGCTGCCGGGGAGGGTGGCGGGTGCGGCGGGGCGGGGCGGGCTCAAAGTGTGAGGCAAGTGAAAGTGAGTGCTCTGCCAGAGAAAAAGGGGCGGCGCCGCCGGGCCTGAGGCGGCCTGAGGCGGCCGGGGGCGGCCGGGGGCCGGAGGGGAGGGGGAAGGGAAGGGTTCGTCTCGTCTGCAGCAGCCCGCCGCCCGCCGTGATTTCATATCTGGGCTGAGCCCGTGATTGGGGACGGAAACGCGAAATGCCGGCACCATTACGGCAGCCAGTGGAAACCAAGCGCGGCTCTCCACGGCCAGCCTCCACTACCTTAGTTTTTATTATATTTGTTATTTCTATTTTCGCGGGCCGTTAGAGGTTGTGGACTATTTCGAGGGCTAAACGCGATAGGAGAAGGGGCGCAGCGCTGCAATGTGCGGGGGCCGCGGCTAACATAGCTGAGCTCCGGCCGGGGCCCTAGCTCCAGCTCCAGCTCCGGCTCCAGCACAGCCGGGCCGCAGATAGTCAAGGAGGAGACTGGCCAGGCGGTGGCCAAGGCGGAGGCCGTCCCTCCCCTCCCCGCCTCGCCCCAACCAGCGACGCGGCCAGGAATTACAATTCGCCTCCGCCGCGTCTGGGAAAGCCACGTACCTTGAGAAGGGGGTGCCGTGGGAGCTGTGCAGAGCTGTGCCGTGTGCAGGGCTCCTCCCCCGGCTCGGGGGCGCGCGCCCCGCCGTGCCCCGCCGTGCCCCGGCGCGTGCCCTCTCGCTGTGCCCCCGCAGTACTGCTCTGTGAGTAATGAAAATTCCCGCGACGGTATCCATGGCAACGTTATGATGCGAGCGTAATCAACATACATTGTGGAGCTGGAGCCTCCGGTGGTCGTGCCGCCCCCGGCTGCCCCTGACGAGAGGGGGTTGTGGCCTGGAGGTGCGCGGGGCGGGGGCAGGGAGGCCTAAAGGTGGTGGCTGGCCGACATAACCCTGGGAAGTAAAGCAACTATCAGGGATTAAGGGCCTTTCCCTTTTCGGCTGCGTCCTGAACAACGCCGTTCCCTTCTCTCTTGCTCTCTCTCGGCACAGCAAGGTGCAGGAGAGCGCGCTGCGGATGCCCCTGGGATGCCCCCATGGTGTTGGTGGCCGTGCCCAGCCAGACACCGCTCCGGCCTCGGCCCCGGCCCCCGGCCTCGGTCCCCGCCCAGGCCCAGCCGAGGCCAGCCCCCCATTATCACCGAGCTGAGTGTCATGGGAAATATTATCTCGGCGGTACACAGTCAAGGCTCGACTCCGGCCGCTGCCGCAGCTCCAGCGGCTCCAGCGGCTCCAGCTTCTCCGACTTCTCCGGCTGCTCCGGCTGCTCCGGCTGCTCCGGCTGCTCCGGCTGCTCCGGCTGCTCCGGCTGCTCCGGCTGCTCCGGCTGCTCCGGCTGCTCCGGCTGCTCCGGCTGCTCCCTCCGGCCTCCCGGCCACGGCTACCAGCGCAGATGGCCGGGAGTCGGACAGTTTTACTGAACCGAAAATTTGACGGAAGTTGAGTGAAATTCCGATGCACCATTTTTTTTTAAAAGTGAAGATTTGAAATTTGGTGAGCACAGACATGTCCGACGGGGCGATCTTCACGGAGCTGGGATAGCTCTGCCGACAAAGTGGGGATGGTGGAGAGAGGAAGGGGGGGGGGGGGCAGGAGCGGTCCCAGCCAGGCGTCCGTAAGCCACGTGCAGGGGATGGCCTGCAATTCATTTGGCCGCCCCCCTCGTCAGCACTCCCCCCTTGTCCCCCCTCTGGGACTCTCCCACTCTCTCCTCTCCCTCTTAATTTGCACGTGCGATGAATTTATCACAGTGGCCCATTTATCGCCTTCGCCACGAACGTGTCGCTTGTCTCCTTTCCTCCCCTCTCTTTTTTAATCGGCGTGTCCTTTTTCACTTTTTCTCCCCTCTCTCCCACTCTGTCACCAGACGGGCGATCCAAGCTCGCGTAACAGTACTTGGCCGTCCCCCCCCCCCCCCCCTCCAATGATTGGATCTTCATTATTAGCTGTCTCCCTTTCTCTTCTCGTTTGGCTGGAGGGAAGGGGGCTGCTGTACTACAGCCCCGATCACATGGTACGTACTCCCCTTCACCGCCACCCTAACTCCACTGCCACTGTGGCAACTGGCCCTCTCAAAGGGGTCTGGATCCGCGCCTGCAACAAGCACCGGGTACTTAACAAGTTACGCGCCCCTCGACGGCAGATGGCCTCCTAAAGCCCGCTGACTTCTGATACGGCGCCCCGCCCGCCCTGGCCGCGCGCGAACGAACAAACAACAGATTTACGCTCGTTGTGTATCCGCGGCGCCAGTCGTTTAACAAGATTCGGAAGGAGCGGTGGGCGGCGGGGCGGGCGGCGGCGTGGCAGCGGCGTTTTGTTTGCACATAATTTGCCACGTAACGTGTATAGCCCCGGCATCAGCCCGGCATCAGCCCGGCATCGCGTGGGGGGGAGGCGGAGATGGGCTCAGCGAGGCGTTACGGGCCGGGCCGGGCCTGTCCGGGGCCGGGGGCTCTGAGCGTCATCCTCGCTGTCGGCACCCCGGCGGCCCCGGTGCCCAGTGACCCCGCCCAACCACCCCGGCGCGCGTGTGTTTGTGGGGATGAGGTCCAGATCCCGTCGTCGTACACTTATGCAAACGGCGCGTCGTCGGCCCGTGCGTGTGGCCCACGGCCTTGGAGGCCTTCAGGGGCGTGGCGAAGGAGCGGCCTGCGGCCTGGCTGCCCTGCGTGGCGCGCCCCCTGCCCCGGCTCTGCACCGGAGATGTGGCGCCAATAGCTTCATGTTGATCCTGCGAGAGGGTCCAAGCCGGGGAGTATAGGATCTTCAAAAGGAATACAAATACAAGAAAGCCTGCTTCGCATGAGAAATTGCGCACCGGCCGGTTCTAGCCGAACTACGTCTGCCTCTTTCGCGCGTTTTATTCCGCCTCGATGACACTCTAAGCGGGGAGAAAAACCGCGCGGTATGTAGCGCTTGTCGTAATGGATCACCTGTGGGGCCCATCTGTCCGTCGTGTGAGTATAACAAGAGCGGGCGCGGGGGGGGGGGGACTAGCGAAAACGGATTTTGGCTGGCGGACGACGGATTTGTAAGGGCGCTGCGTTCCTCTGCAGCATCTGGTGGCGGGGCGCGGCCTGCTGGCCGGCTGCCGCTGGCTGCCGCTGCCTGTGCTGGACCAGCGCCAGGATACTTGTTTGGGCGCAGGACCCGGCCCCACCACAAGGGAGGCGGGCGGCTCAAACGACCCCCGCCGTCCACCCCTGCTAGTCTCAACCCTTTGCCGAACTGCTGCGGCGGGCCGGGCCGGGCGGTGCTGTACTGGCCAGAGTCCGCGGCAGGCGAGGGGGTGGGGCGCGGGGCGGTGCGGAGCGGTGCGGGAGGATATGAATTTTGGCGGAGAGAAGGGGCGGGGAGAACAGGGAACAGGGGTGAGTTGTGTAGCCACGGTGGTCGGTCCCAGGGCCCGGCGGGGCAGGAGGGGTTCGACGGGGGAGTCGTGGCGAGGCCGAGGCCAGGCCCCGGGCCGGGGGTAGCCGGGGGTAGCCGGGGGACAGCACGGCCACGGCCCTCCCGGCCCGTCTAATCCGACCGGTGTTGGTCCGCAATCGCGCCTGCATAAACGCCACCGCCGACGACGGGCGAACACGTGCGGCCGCTCCCAGGCCGGCAGACCCCGGCGGACCCCGGCACGGCGACCGCGGCGCTGAGAGTGCGAATAAGCTCCCCGACCAGTGCGTGCAGTTCTCCGCACGGGAGTGGCGGCCCCGGAAGTCGAACAGGAGGATCAAGAGGGCGGCCGGGTCACTGGCGAGGTCGCCGAAAGCGCAAGACGCAGTGAAGCTCCCTGTTTCCGCCCTCCCGCAAAACTTATTATTTCTTCCTGTTGTGATCTTCTGCGGGAAACACCCCCAGTGCCAAACTGGAGGGGCCGGCGAGTCGACTCCCCCTCACTGTCTCATCGCGGAGGGGCTCAGCATGACGAGGACCCTTCGCCTCTTCATCTCCTGGGCGTGGACGCTCTCCGAGGCGGGGCCCCGCGCCGACGGGGCTGCGCTGTTACCCCGCCGAGGGGCCGCCGAGGCCTCCAGGGGCTCACGGCTGTCACGCAGGGCCGCTCCATCGCTCTCGCCGACGAATGGAATTGTTCCCGCGGGTGGCGTGGCGTGGCGGCGCAGGGGAGGGCGGCCGACGGCCACGGCGGGGGTGACGACGACGGAGCAGTCGGAGACCGATGAACGTTCCGTCAAACTGAGACACCCCCGGTACAGTGATTAGTCTCCCTATCCTTGAGGGATAGGCCGGCGGACAGAGCGTCCACGAGTCCACCCCGAAGACGACGGGGGGGGGGGGGGGGGGGGTCTCAGGGCTCAGGGCCGATGCGACGGGCAGGGCAGAGCAGAACCCAGTTATACACCTCGGAACCCCAGAACACAAAAACCCGAGGCATAGTGAGAGTGTCTATCCGAGTACACCGACAGGCACAGGCACCTGGACGTGCGTGAGCAAAAGCGAAAGCGATAGCTGCGCGTGTGGGCAGGGCAGAGAGAGAGAGAGAGAGAGAGAGAGAGAGAGAGAGAGAGAGAGAGAGAGAGAGAGAGAGAGAGAGAGAGAGAGAGAGAGAGAGAGAGAGAGAGAGAGAGAGGGGGGGGGGGGAGACAGACAGACAGAAAGTGAGAGAGCGCTTGGAGATGCCGCCATTGCCTATGCCGCCCGCACCACCCCGAAGGGCGCAGCTAGGCCCGCTTATTCTGCCTCTGCTCGCCGACTGCTGATGGGTTTGCATGGGGCGGCTTTGTATCGCATCAGCGTGCCTCCTCTCTCCGTCTCTCTCCACCCCACAATGCTCCTGCGCATTGTTGTTTTTCGCGCGCCGAGCTGAGATTCCATGCGCGCGCGCGATGCTGTGCGAGGGAGACGGACGGTGGGGGAGGGGGGGAGGGGGGGCGGTGGTGGCGGCGGCGGCGGCGGCCGTAGGAGGTGGACAGAGAGGGCGAGAGAGGAAAGAAGGCGCGGCGGTGGCAGTGGTTTGGAGGGAGAGGAAGGCGGCAGGCAGGGCAGGCAGCCGGGAGCAGACAACCCCCGTCTGTCCGTCCGTCGTGGTCACGGCGCCTCGGTGTTAGCCGCGGAGCGCGGAGGCCGTGTTTTATTCAACAACGGGACGACTAGACCGGCGTGGCGGCCCGCCGGCCCGGCCAGGCCTCCCTTTGGCCACGCGCCACGCGCCACGCGCCACACGCCGCACGCCAGGCCGGGGCCGTCAGGGGCCTCACACATACCCTTTTGTTGCTCTGCATCGTCCCGCCCCGTCAGGTTCATAGCGCAGCCTAGCGCAGCCGCGGCCGCGCAATGCTACCAGAGTTGATTATCGTCGTTGGAAGCCGCACTACTGTATGCCGCTGCCCCCCCCCCCCCCCCCAGCGCTTAATTTGCATGCAACAGCGCGCGGTCGAGTTTTATATAAGTCGGGAAAATGAGGGAGGAGCGAAGGCGGGGAAGGGAGAAAGAGGAGGAAGTGGAGAGCAGGAAAAAGGGCAAGAGGAAGAGACTGTAATTGATATCCGGGGCCGGCGCCTGGCGCGCCAGTTTTTGAACCGCGCGCGCGGATTATTTTTTTCTCTGCCTAATGATGGCGCTCGCTTCGGCCGGGCCTAGCCGGGCCGGGCCGGAGACCCGCGCATAGCAACTGAACGGCCCGGCAGAGGGCCGGCATAGGGCCGGCAGAGGGCCGGCAGAGGGCCGGCATAGGGCCGGCAGAGGGCCGGCATAGGGCCGGCAGAGGGCCGGCAGAGGGCCGGCATAGGCCCGGCAGAGGGCCGGCATAGGCCCGCGCCGGCCCGCCGCTATGAATAATGAGCGCACATCTCGCACGACTCCGACTGCTCCTTTGCTGATTTGTTGGCGCGCTGGGCGGCGGTCTCGGGTGGGCCCGGGGCGGCCCGCAGCAGGCCCGGCAGACCCGACCCGGATAGGAGAGGAGGCTGCCGGTGCTGCTTTCTTGCTATATATAGCAAAAACCAGCGCAAAGCCCCTGGAGGAATTGGAATCGGAGCATGAGGGGTGGCCGTCCGTGGCGCCGCGGTGGTGGAGATTGGAGAAGGAGGCGGCGGGGCCCGGCACAGCGCCCGCACGGGCTCGGCACGGCCCTCACGCAGTTAGTCTTTTTATTTTGCTGCGTTACTATCGTCGTTCGCGTGTCGGTTCTCGCTCCCCCCCCCCCCCTCCCTCTGCTTTCGATAGTACGATTTTGGTAAACGGAAACCCTCCGCGTGCCGTGACCATTTTCCTGCGTCTGAACTAACTTGCTGTTGGCCGTGCGCCGTGCGCTGCCGGAGGAGTGAACCGCAACTCCCGCCGCTGCCGTATCGGCTCGGCACGGCACAGCGTGTGGCTCGGCTAGGTCCGGCCGGGTCCGGCGGGGTCCGGCCCCACATGAGCTCAAGTTTTGGCCGTGCATATGGTCCACCCTCCGCCTCGCTGCCCTGGGCTCGGTTCAACAACCCCTCTCGCCATATCCCTCCCCAACCACACCCCCGGCGGTGGCGCCGCAGGTTCCCTCCCCCCCCCCTCTCTCTCTAGCAATTACCTCGCGGAAGTCCAGGCCGCCGATCGCGCATGGCTGCATCCCACTGCTGCTGCCGCCGCTGTTGGGGTTGCTGGCTGCAGCCTGCGCCTGGCTTTGGTCATTTCCAGAGCGGCCGTAGGCTGTGTGACGAGACCCCGTCTGGCAGAGGTCTGCAGGCGGTCGGTCGAGGCGATCCGTCTCTGATCGCCTGCCTTGGAGGCTCGGTCGCCTGCTCAGACTCGCTTGTGCGAGTGAGACAGGTGTAGCTGGGTGCCGAACGGACGGGCGACAGGCAGCGGTCTCTCTGGCACAGCAGTGCACAGCAGGCGCAGCGAGTGGGCTGGCTACCACCGCCGCACATCCACCCGTAGTACTTCTGTCTCTCTCGCACCTAGTGCCGGTCAATGAGAGCGACAGAGAAAGACTGTGCCCGCAGAGCGGCGCTGGCTGTGCTGTAGTCGACCAAGCGGGCGGCTGACGCCGGCTGAGCCGCGCCGGATCGCTCGATTGGACCAGGCGCATACCGCTCGGCAGCGGCGGTCCGACTGTGTCGATCGCCCGGCCCAGGCGGATGCGGTACGAGGCGATCCTAGCCAGGCGATCGAGGCGGTCGGCCCGAAACCGATCGCCTGCAGACCTCTGCCGTCTGGGCTGGGTCTGATGCAGAGCTGACCATGGTGGCAGAGGTGGCAGAGGTGGCAAGAGGTGGCAGAGGTAGCACAGGTGGCAAGAGGTGGCAGAGATGGCACAGGTGGCAGAGGTGGCAAGAGGTGGCAGAGGTGGCAGAGGTGGCAAGAGGTGGCAGAGGTGGCACAGGTGGCACAGGTGGCAGAGTTGGCAAGAGGTGGCAGAGGTGGCAGAGGTGGCAGAGGTGGCAGAGGTGGCAGAGGTGGTAGAGGTGGTAGAGGTGGCAGGGGTGGCAGAGCCTGCCGGTGTGAGGGCCATGGCCGGCCAGCCTCTCCTCACCCCATCGGGGCGCTCTTACCTTTGTCGCGTACGGCAGCCACTGGATACCTGTGCCCCCTCCCCCCTCCTCCACCCGCACAAATAATGCCCTCCGGGGTGGCGCGGCCGTCTTGTGTCATGCCATCGGACGGCAGTCGGGCGGAGGTAGCCCAGAGCTAGCCCAGAGCTAGCCGAGAGCTCAGGGACGAGCTCAGACTCAGAGCCCTGCCCTTCCCCGGCCCGGCCCGGCCGGCTGTCCTCTGCAGCACAAACACAATACCACGCACGACAGGCGGGCAGGCACTGGCAGGCACCCAGCCGTGTAATGTGTCTGTGCAATACCCTAGCCACGCACGCGTGCATGCACGCCCATGCGCGCGCACGTGCAACCGCCTGCCCGCCCTTCTCCAGCCCAGAGCCCTGGAGCTCCAGCGAACCCGCTGGGTCCTTCTAGAGCAAGTCTGTGTTTTTCCAGCACGGAATTTCCACTGATTGCCAGAGTACATTACGACTTAATCAGCTAAATCACTGCAATATGAACGAATTGCCCAATAAAGTACAAATCAAAGGTACACAATAATTTGCGGTTTGCAAGCCAACGCCCCAGTCGGGCGGAGGTAGCCCAGAGCTAGCCCAGAGCTAGCCGAGAGCTCAGGGACGAGCCCAGACTCAGAGCCCTGCCCTTCCCCGGCCCGGCCCGGCCGGCTGTCCTCTGCAGCACAAACACAATACCACGCACGACAGGCGGGCAGGCACTGGCAGGCACCCAGCCGTGTAATGTGTCTGTGCAATACCCTAGCCACGCACGCCCTCAGCCCAGAGTCTCCAGCGAACCCGCTGGGTCCCATCCAGCACGGAATTTCCACTGATTGCCAGAGTACATTACGACTTAATCAGCTAAATCACTGCAATATGAACGAATTGTCCAATAAAGTACAAATCAAAGGTACACAATAATTTGCGGTTTGCAAGCCCTCGCCTCAGAGTCTCCCCATCCATACGGTATTCTCCAGCCTAATCCAGTTTTCTCCCGAACCCCTTCTCCAGCCAGCCCTTCTCGAGCAGGCCGGTACACGCGGTGCTTTCACCCGCCGGCTCCCCCTCCCCCTCCCATTTCCTCCCCTTATTGTGGTTTCTCCTCCAGACGCGGCGGCATCCAGCAGTTGTAATTTCTTCTTCCCAGCATTGGGCATGTCCATTCAGCCCAGCCGTGCCCCCTCCGGGGCTCCGGGGCCTCCGGGGCTGTCAGCGCCGAGCACCTCTCCTCTCCTCCGGCCTCCGCACCGCGCGGCCTACGCCTGCACGACTGTGTTACATTATTGTTGTGTGTCATGTTGAGAAGGGGGTGGAGCGGGCAACGGAGGGCGGAGGGCCGGAGGGCCTCATGGGGGAGGGAGGGAGTGAGAGGATCGACTCCTGGAGGAGACAGCGTTGGGGCCTCCACGGTCTCCGGCCCCGGGCCCTGTGCCTACAACACTGACGGATTGGGACGCCATCACACGGTTTACTTCACGAAAATGGCTGATTTTCGACGCATCAGCGAGCGCGGAGCGGGGAGCAGGAAGGCGGCAGCAGCGGCAGGCACCAGCAGCAGGCTCAGGTCGAGGGAAGGCGGCCGCCGCCGGTGGGTTTGGGGTTCTGGGGACCGGAAAGCAAGGAGAGCCCCGGAGCTGTGCTGCCTCCGCACGGGCCGGGCCAGGGCCCTGGAGACCCCGGGGCAGCGTAGCAGCGCAGGCTCGGCGGCCCCGCGGCCCTGGCGGGGTGGCTCTCTGGCAGGGTGGCCCCTCTGGTGGGCCGCCGTAGGCTCCGTCCGCGTCGGCTGGTGCCGCCGCGGAAGGGGAGGCCGCCGGCCTGGGCCCTCGGGTCCAGGGGCCGCCGGCGGAGAGGCCGTAGCAGACATCGCGCGAACAGAAACGGGGGAAATTGTGCGATTAAGCAGGAACGCGCGCTTTTGGCTGCTGCGCCTGCTGGAAAACATCGCGCTGGTATTCGTAAAGCGCCCCCCCCTCCCTCTCCCCGAAGCGTTTCCCCGCGCACCACCACTGCCGCCACTCACTGCCTACTGCTGCCTCAGGGAGGGGGCGCGGAGGCGGAGGCCAAGCCAGGAACCGTAAGAAGGCCGTGTCAACCGGTTTACATGCAGGCCGCGCTGGCTGTGGTAGGTCTTTCCCCTTCATTCAGCAGGCGTTGCTATCTGTTCCTGTTCGACCGCGAGGCGGACAAGTCGGAAGCGAGCCTAGCGGACCACATCCCGAGGCCAGAGGCTCCACTCCAGGCTAGAGCGCGGAGAGCCGTGGCGAGGCGTGGGCTTGACGTTGGCGCGGCGTGTGACGGCTGAAGCCTGACGCTCGCTGACGCTGCACACAACAGGACCAGGTCGCGGTGCGGTTAGAGCTCCCGGCAGACAGATTGGAGCAGGAGACTCGAGTCAGTCATCGAGGCCCCAGCCCCGGCCTCGGCCAAGGCTGAGGCCCCCAGGCCAGGCACTGTTGTGGGCGGCGGGAGTGCAGCCGAAGGGTTGGGGAGGCAAGGGGGAAGGTGGACGCCGCAGCGTCCATGGGTTAACTCGCTCTTTGCATCTTTTGATTTTGACTTTAATTCGCAACCGGAATATACCTGGTAGCAGATTTGGATTTGGATCAATGTGTCCCCTGCTCGCGCTATCGTCCTGGTGGTGGCACTTCAAGACGGAGATCCGGCCCCGATGGAGAAGGTGTCCGCCTCCCAGTGTCGCCATTAGTCGAGCCACCTCAAGTTTGGCTTATGAACTTTCATCTGCAGTGATATGTGAACCTCAAGAACCAGAGACATTTTGATTTCTTAACGTTGAATGCGGTCTGAGACCTTGATTTTGCTTTTTGGGGTGGTTCCAGTCCTCTTAAAGAAAGGGAGGAGTAGTTGTAGTGCTCTAGGCTCTTTCCAGCAAACAGCTGGCATTCTCAACGCTGGCTACTTGAGCTAGCCCTAGTCTCGTTCAGGGTCTCAACTGCATTCTCAATCTGTACGCCAACAATGCAACGCGGCGGCCCGCGGTTGCCACAACAGTCCTGTGCGGGACTCAGTCTGTGAGCGGCGCTCACCCAATAAAGTCCTTCTGGTTCTATCATTCGACTTGTGTGTGCTCTTCTTCAGTCCGAGACCGAGTTAGTTCAACCGTTCAACTGACAGCGCAAATACATACAATTTACAAATAATATCATTTATTAAAGGTGGTACAACTGGATATCCAGTCAGCAGTGCTGCCACTCACTTTTACGGATGCTTTCATAACTACATGATGATTTAGTTACACTTCTTGCCGCTAGATGGCTTTTATTATCAAGATGGTGGTGCCGATCGACCAACGTCATTCCCTCAAGCATAACCTAATACTTTTATTGACACCGTCCCCACCCCCCTCCCCGCGCGCTATTTCTCACAAATGATATCCCTCTATTATTTACTACAACTAATCGTTTACTTTTGTGCTTCTGATATACCTGTCACCTAATAAAATGCACTTTACACCCAACGCCGTTTAGGTAGGCTTCCCATCTGCCTCGAAATTCTCTGGTCGCTAGGAGTATTCAAAATACCCCTCGCGCAAGACCTTTTAGGATGTATTCGGATCATTTCCAGATTCCGTCAATGAGCTCTACGCATCATCACCCCCTCACCCCTATCCCCCTGGGGGCGAGTAGTTCGAAAATATGCTTCTTTTCTCTCTCCGATGCGTGGTTTTCGAGATTCCAAGCCCGCGGCAATCCGCGGTCTGAACGGCTATTATTTAACCACGTAAATGAGTGGGAGCTTCTCGCTCGACAATGCGTTCCTCGACGGATCTGCGCCCTCAGCGGCTCTGAGTACGATGGGTGGTCTACATCCAGGCGTTTTTTCCTACTTTGACTCCGTTTTTGACAAAATTCACTACTTTCCGATCACAGCAGTTATTTTCCCACCAACTACTATTGCTCCCTTGTGTATCCCACACATTTAGTGGGTAACTGCAATACAAAACTTACATCGTAAGGCAGGAAAATTTTGTTTTTTGCTTATATATTTTTCATTTTGATTATTCATTGGCTATAATACAATCACGCACGTTCCCAGCATCAATCCCTATCCATTGATACCCCACAGAACGTTCCACACATTTCCAAACCGACGCTAAGCCACACTGAACGTTTTTACATTTTGGGCCTAGACCAATACTCGCTCTCTGCGACGCGGAGTAGCGCCAGCGTTGGAAGCCGCGTTCGCAAAGAGCGAGTAAATTTTTAGGGAAGGAAGAAAACCTCTCTCTCCCCTCCGTACTAATCCCACCCTTCCGCAGCCACCGGCAGCGGGGGTATGTTGGCGCCGCGATGCCCGCCCCGCCTTACCCCACCCCGCCCTGCCCTCCTGCCATGCCCCCGCCACTCCCGCGGGGTCATGTTCATGCATACGGGGTGTGCCGGGATGGCTTTGATCATCGTAGCGGGCAAATAAAGACATTTCCGTTACTCCCCTGCCCTCTTTGGTGCAAAACGAGCGTGCGCCGGCCGCGTCAAGGGCAAAGCCTCGACCGGGGGAAGGGAGGGCGGAGGGCGGATGGCGGGGGTGACCGGGTTCAAATACTGTCCGCACTGTACTGGAGGGTGAGGTTCTTTCAGCTGGCCCTGGGATATGTCCCAGCCCCGAGGCCAGCCGCGAGCCCCGTGTGGGACACCGCAGGCCACACACCAGCGTAGGATGGGCTGCCTACCGCCAAGGCGGCTGCCGGGCACAGATAGGCAATCCATCCGACGACCTCATGGCGCATGGCGGTGCCGAGCGACACTCTGCGACCACCACCGTCCAGCTCAGCGCCCCCGCAGCCCCCGCGCCCCCGCGGCCCCCGCGGCCAGGGTCCTGACCGGCCGGCGAAAGGTTAATGACGCGGCCTCACTAAGGGCAGCCTAAGGGCAGCCCGGGGCGGGGCGGCAGCGCCCGTAGCTCCGGTATTTTGCACCTGCCGAAACTTTGCGGACGTCGTGACAAACAAGAAAACCTCCCGCCGGCCAGGGGTTGTCGTTGTGTGCTCGTCCCTGCCGCAGCTCAGCCAGCGCACTGCCAGCTCACCCGTCCCGCATCACTATTATATGGCAGATCTTCCCTAAAGGTGACGGGACCGGCCTCACCGTGGCACCACGGGCCGCCGAAGGACATGACCCACTTAATTAGATTGGCTGACGCGGAGGGTCGGGTCGAGGCGTAAGCCGCGGGTTGCCCCGCTGCTTTTTACCCGGCGTAGTCGCGGCAGCCCAGTCCCGGTGCACACCGACGCGACGCGTCCCCGGGGCCACGCCGCGCTGCGCCACGCCACGTCGCGCAACCCTCTAACCCGGGGGGTCTGCGCCAGGCCTGCTAGGCCGGGCTGGGCGCAGCTTCACGGCTGGCTGGATGGATGGTGCTGACCTGAGGGCGTGGCGTGGCGGGCCGGGCGGGGATTGGAAGCCCCCAGGGTCGTGGCCAGCAGACGGCAAGGGCCTCGACTCGAACGCCGGCAAAAACGCGGCCACGAGCTTGATGAGGAACAAACATTCTTGGTATGGCCGGGGGCGGGGGCGGGGCGGAGCCCTCGGTGGGGCATAGTAGCCGGCAGTGAGACGGGAGGGGGGTTAGCAGTGCTGCGACCGCCGCAAACAACAACGACCAACACATGCAATCAGAGTTTCGTTTAGTCCAAAAAGCTACTGCAAGCGTTCATTTTCTGCCTGCTGCCTCTCCGCGCTGTTCTCTCCTCTGCTCCCCTTGTGTCAGAATGTCCTTCCCGTGACGTCCGCATTGTACCCGCTCGAGAAAAAAAGGAAAGTAGGAAATTGTGGGTGTATTCTAGAGAGTAGCCGGAAATGAAGGAGGAAACAAACGTATTTTCTTTTGGTCTCATCTGGATGGTGTCAAAAGGACAAAGAAAAGAAATTAATAAATCTTTTGTGCGTTTTCATTGAATTAGTCCTCTTACGCAGAAAATTATGCCCGCCCTACAATCGGGGAGGCAAGCAATTACGTAATGTCTGCGCCCACTGTAGTATAGGCCTTCGGGGGATGAGGATAGTGCCGCTCAACGACAAACATGTCGTCTGCTGTGCTCTCCGGTGGCACTGATCACCTGGGTTCGGGTTCTGTTTTCCAGCTCCTGTCCCCTTTCCCCACCCACTCCCTGCCTCCCTGCTCCCCCGCTCCCCGCTCCCCGCTCCCGGGACCGGTGACGCCGGTATTTGCTTTTAATTAAGCTGTGGCAGGAGGGGAGGGGAAGGGGACCCTTCTCGGCTCGGCCGGTGCTCTGGCCGCTGTGCTCCGCAGCGCAGGCAGCAACCCCTATGGGAAACTCACCTTACTGACTTAACACCCTCCCCGCCCCGTCATCCCCCGGAATCCACCCCGGCCCTCCCTGAGAAGGCCCTCGCCGTCACCTGCGGCCCTGCGGCCTGCCACCCGGCAGCAGCCCGGCAGCGGCGTGGTACCTGTCAGCCCGCGGGGCGGGGCTCGTACCTCCTCGTCCTCCCCCTGGGGTCGGGCCGACTGAAACTTGAGTCCCCTCTCCCCTCCTTTCCTCCCAGTCCGCAGAGAGAAGTGACGCAGTGCAAGCAGTGTAGCGATCAGGAGCAAAGTGAACGCGCCGCTGCTCTGCGGGTCCAGATTGTTGTTGACGGCGCACACGGCAGGCCGGGCTGGGGTGGGGTGGGCGTGACCGGAGGGGCTTTAGTGTGTGTAGCGCACCGCACCGCACCGCACCGCACCGCACCGCACGCACCGCACCGCACCGCACCGCACCGCACCGCACCGCGCAGCGCACGGCCCGTGCCCTCTAAATGGATACGCACGCTGTAAGTAGTTGGCTGATTTCATTAGTGGGGTCATCACCGAGGGCTTACCACAAATGCCGGTCGGTGCGGTGCGGCTCGCGGTCGGCGCGATGTTGCCTTACCTGCGCGGTTGGCGCGTGTTTGTGGCGAAGATAATCTCGTGTGCGTTAATTTGCGGGTGCGGACGGGACAGGGCAAAAAGCGACGGCCTTTTGTGAGGCGCGGTGCTATATCGACGATGTCGTCTGGTCCGCGCCCTGCGGGGTCCTACGGGGTCCTGCGGGGTCCTACGGGGTCCTACGGGGTCCTGCGGGGTCCTGCGGGGTCCTGCGGGGTCCTGCCGGCGCGCGGTGTCTCATGGCGGTAAGCGGAGTGGGGGCGGACAAAGTGGATTCTGCTGTCGCATGCCGGCGGGGCCGGCCGGGGTGGGACGGAAACCCGCGGCTCGCGCGCTTTGGACCGCGCACCCTTCTAAGGCGCTGCGCGAATTAAAAGCCTGGTCCGCGAAATTAGAGCCGTGCTACCGTGCTAGTACCCTGCTGCCCTACCACCCTGCTACCGCTGCCTCGCTGCTTGTTGCCGGCCCCGTCTGCGTGACGTTGTACCGGCCGTAATCGCCGTGCTTTGTTTCGAACAGAACGTGAGAGATAATCCCTTTAACTACCCCAGGGGCGCTTCCAAGGCCCCCGTCGGCGGCCCCCGTCGTGCCCCCGAGGCCCCGGGGCCCCGTCGGTGCCCACCGTATGCAACAAGTGCGTCCCGCACCTGCGCTGCGGGCCTGGGTGCCTGAGGGCCTGCGGGCCCACGGGCCTCCGGCGACTCGGTGTGTATCTACGCGCTCTCTCTCTGTCGCTCTCACTCGCGCTCACACGTGCCCGGCCGTGTGTCTGACGAGGACAGGAGCTCGGTAGTACGTGGCACTTGGTGGCTGGGGTCGTCCACCTATTCCGTGGCGCCGCCTGCGTGTGGGGCGCTCGGGGATGGGATATCCACGGCACGCGCCCGGGCGGTAGGCCACCAAACTGCCTCCTCGGAAGGTGCGCTGGTTGGGTTGCCTGCTGACCGGGCGGCTGCTGCAGGACGGGTGGGCTGCCTGCCGGGGGGTCGCTGCGCCGCGCCGCGCTGCGGGGACCACCATCAGCTCGGTGCGATAGGGTCGCTACGGACTACGGAGGCGTCCGGGGCGCGTCCGGGGCGCGTCCGGGGGGCCGCCCGAGAGGCGGCCGTGAGATATCGATTCCCAGCTCGTTAATTAGGTCAGACGGGGCGATTAACGCGTAAATTATTTCCGGAAGCGGAAGCAGCCGGCGGCGCTCAGCGGTGCATCATGTGTGTGTGTGTGTGTGTGTGTGTGTGTGTGTGCGGGCGGGCGGGCTCAGTCGGGAGCAATGGGCAACCCTCGTTGTATATATTATACCCCTTGGCTCGGAACGAGGATTTGAAGCAATTCGAAGACTGAAAAATGGGTAGGGGGGGGGGGGGATGGAAGACGCGATACGCGACACCGCCGCACCGATGGATTAATTAATGGCTATCGCTAATCGGGCTGAATTATGCAAAGGCAGCGTTCGGCGAGGCTGGGAGTGTTCCACTTGTGTTCCTTGTGTTCCACTTGTGTTCCACTTGTGTTCCACTTGTGTTCCACAGCACTACAGTACTGTGGAGGGCATGGGAGTGCCGGGCCGGCCTACTCTCGTTTCATTCAATATTTACGTGCGAAAAGGCGTGCGTGTGGCCATTGACTGGGCCGGGGATATGATATATCTGATGGCAACTCTGTTATGTTTAACCTGCCGTGGATACAGGGGCGGCCCATGGGAGGGGCAACGCACCACTTTTTGCCTACTGACAGGCAGAAAAGCTTGCAAGGTTGCCTACCTTTCAGGTCCGAACGGGGGGGTGGGGCACTCCCCCCCACCTTCCTGGGGATCCGCGTCTGTGTTTATAACTAGAGCAATAGAAAAGAGTTGGAAACAGTTCACAGCCTGCAGTCTGGTTTCCAGTGGCTGTCGTCTTGGCAGACGCGGACACGTCCATTTTGACCTGTGCGGGTTCGGCCTTCGGCCGTGTCCTGCAGTGCCGTGCAGCGCTATCTCCATCCAAGGCGAAACGCGAAAAAGGGAAAAGCATAGCGTTTATGTTCTTTTCCCCATTATGTCACCCCTCCGCTCCGGCCCCCTCCCCTCTCACCCGCCAGCGTGTTTCCCGGAACCAGCCGCAAAAGACGGATGATCGCAAGATGAAATTGTAGATTGTACGATGGCATGCCCCGGCGGGCCCCGGCAGGCCCCGGCGTTGCGTGCCGCGGCCGAGGCCGTGGCTTCGTATGCGACGTAGCGTGACCGCCCCTGTTGAGCACTGTCCTGAAAAAAAAAGAAAAGAAAAAATTGATGTTACACATTTAGTCTAACCCAGATTTTTGGATTGGATTTGTCCTGGATCCACTGTAAGACCATCCCGCACGCAGACACCCTCGGGCACCGAAATACTGTACTACCCAGATACCACACCCTCAATTCTGTATACTTGACTCGAGAATTTTTGCCAAGTAACTCGAATATGCTTGCCGTACTAAGGCCAATACTTGTACCAAGCATCTCCAAATTGCTTGGTAAAAATTCTCGAGTCAAGTATACATGCAGAATTGAGGGTGGAGCCGCCAGCAGCAGCCGCGCCCACCGGGCCGACCGCGAACAGACAACCCTTCGCACAGTCACAGACACACGGAGACGGCCGGGCACCGCGGGCATCGCTTGTCGTGTCTACACGCCCGGCCCGGCGCCGACCCTAATTAGACCCTCAATCTCGGACGAACGAACAAAATTGCCAACTTTCATTTTTCATGTGACGCACGGGGGGGGGGGGGTTAACATAGGACGCAGGCAGGACGTATAAATACGTAACGAGGCTACTTCCTGCGAGGAAACATCTCCGGGCCTCTCTCTCTCTCTCTCTCTCTCTCTCTCTCTCTCTCTCTCTCTCTCTCTCTCTCTCTCTCTCTCTCTCTCTCTCTCTCTCTCTCTCTCTCTCTCTCTCTCTCTCTCTCTCTCTCTCTCTCCTGCGCCGAGAAGCACCGACCCACCAATGGTGTCTCAGCATCGCCCCCCACCCCCACCCTTTTTTTCCCAGTCCTTTATTACTTCGGGGACCTGTTTATTGTGTTTTTCCTGCGGGGCCCATCCCTTGCAGACGTCAGCCGGCGTTAAACATCCCCTGACGGACAGCCGGGGCCCGGCTCCGGCTGTGCCCAGCGGGACCCGGGAGGTAGGCAACCCCTCCTGCTGCCCTGTTGGCTCGGTGGCCTGCGACGCCGGGCGCGGAGGCCAACGGAGTCCAACAGAGACGTAGAGGAGAGGGGAGGGGACACGACGAGAAAAATTTATAGCGACCTGCAGCCTTCAGAAATGCATACAAAGCGTGTCCGGGCCCCGCGCGGCTCCGCGTCTTTCCTGTCTACCTTCATTATCTTTTGTTCATTCTACCCCCCCCCCTCCAACCCCGATTAAAGGAGCTGTTCGTTTTTTAACGCCGTCTGAATTTTAAATCGTGTTTGGCGCTGTAAATAATATACCGGCCTGTTGTGTGCATGCCCGGAATTCGCCCGGCCTCCTCGTCTCCACCCGGCGTCCCCCGGCCCTCGTGCCGCAGGCAGTATAGCACAATCGTTTTTACCCCCCCCCCCCCCCCCCCCCCCCCCCCTTCTCATGTTCATCTACGCATGCCACTTTTTGCCTCTCTTTTCCATGTCACTCTCTCTTCTAGTCCCCCTCTCTCTTATTCCACTGTTTACCATTTGCACGCAAGTTTCTAAGCGTTGGTTTTTTTATTATTTTTAAAACTGTCGTTTGTTTATTTTTTTCTGTCCCGCTTTGTTTTCAGGCCGGCGCTCACGACAGTGTTTGCGTTTCATAAGAAATCCACACGTGTGTGTGTGTGTGTGGATGTGTCGTTACACGGTCATAATGCACGTGGGCACGGACGGCCGCCTCATTAACTAGTGTCGGGCGTGTGTGCGCAGATTTCACACCAACGTGCGTATCGCAGTCACTGAAGGAATTTAATCCAAACGAATACATTTCATACGTCCCAATAGAGTTTATATTTCCATTTTTGTCCCAACTGCGATACCTGTCCATCATGAACCGTTCGCTCAACAGGAGAGAGAGAGAGAGAGAGAGAGAGAGAGAGAGAGAGAGAGAGAGAGAGAGAGAGAGAGAGAGAGAGAGAGAGAGAGAGAGAGAGAGAGAGAGAGAGAGAGAAGGAGCGGGGAGGGAGATGGAGAGTATTTACCCACCGACGTACATCGGACCGCCACCCCTCGGGTCCACCGTGCGCCGCGTATGCCCCCAGCAAGCATGGCTGCAAACAAGCCGCCACTGTGGGGTGTGTTTGTGTGTGTGTGTGTGTGTGTGTGTGTGTGTGTGTGTGCGCGCGCGCTACTTGAGCCACCACTGACGCGTTCCCGTGCGTACTCTGCGCATCTCCTCCTCGTGCTTCCCTCTCTCTCCCTCTCTAGAGCGTCCGTCGTTCTGCACCCAAGTCCTCTCTCTGTTTCTCTCTCAGCAACCCCTGTGACTCCCCTCCCTCTCTCCTGTCTCTCTCACTCTCACACACAGAGACTCTGCCTTCTCCTCTGATTAAATTAAACACACCACCGCCACTCGTAAGCGCTTTCGCCGTTGTGTAGTGTGTGCGCCCGTCACGACGTTAGGTGTGTGTGTGTGTGTGTGTGTGTGTGCGCACGGAGACGCGTACAGACTATCACGGCACTAATTATTTGAGCGTGTCTTCGCATTCATGGGTCGCAACAG
Source organism: Odontothrips loti (assembly GCA_038380765.1). Lineage (NCBI taxonomy): Eukaryota > Metazoa > Arthropoda > Insecta > Thysanoptera > Thripidae > Odontothrips > Odontothrips loti. The sequence goes on along the minus strand of CM076243.1, from coordinate 16,921,686 downwards.
CGCACCGTGCCACCCGCACACACACAAACATCCCCCCCCCCCACACACACACACACCGAGGGGAGCATGACACTCCGGCCTGCGCGTGTGTGTGCGAAAGAGACACCGGCAGACGGGGTTTGCATCAGGCAGGGAGTGAGTAAGGGGCACCTTCACCCGTCCACAGCACGAGTGAGTACCTTCGGGTACCTTCGGGGGGCAGTGTCTAGTGTCGAAATAGTGTCTTGTGACAAAGACACAGGGAATGGGCTCGAAGATGAGACTATTCCTTGTTGTCTACAGAAAGGACCGGGGGGCATCCTGCCCTCCTGTCTCTCTCTCTCTCTCTCTCTCTCTCTCTCTCTCTCTCTCTCTCTCTCTCTCTCTCTCTCTCTCTCTCTCTCTCTCTCTCTCTCTCTCTCTCTCTCTCTCTCTCTCTCCCCCCCCTCTCTCTCTCTGTCTCTGCGCTGTTTGATTAAACTGGTCAACAATTCATGAGATTTATTCTGCAGTGCCAGTGGCGACCTCTAGGGGGTAGACGCACGGCCGGCGGCGGATCATACCGGTGCAGGAGCCGAGGGGACGCGGCCCCCGCGGCCCCCACCGCCCCCGCGGCCCCTACCACCCCACCCCTCCCGGCCCCACACACGGCTCATGCCGGCGCGTGGTCGCGTGGAGCAATCTCATCACAGCTTTCTATTTACTCATTTACCAGGCTTGTTTCCGGGTTAGCCTGCGTTCCACGGTCCCCACTTTCCCCCGCACCGTACCACTTTGCCTCAGGACACATATCGCCCCTCTTCATACGCCCCCCCCCCTTCTCTCTCTCTCCCTCTCTCCCTCTCTCCCTCTCTCACTTGCACACTTCAGTGCTCATGACTGCATGCCAATTCAAATCTAATCGAAGTTTCAACGGCAACAGGCGCCGCTCGCCGCTCCCCGGTCAGAGTATGACAACACCACCACCACCTCCACCACCACCTCCGCCCACGTCAACACCGTACTCCAGTGTGGAGTAGTTCTAGAAGCAGCGCTGGCGCGTTGGGGGCTGAGGTCGGCGGGAGAGGACAGCCACAGCCATGACCTCTGCTCTGCGCTCTGCGTGTCGGTTTCCGTAATCGAGATAAGAAGGTGGACTACTTTCCACAGCCCGATCCGGAAGCCCCGGTAGGGCGGGCGCGGCGTGGCCGGCGGAGCCCTAGGCTGCCCTAGGCTGCCCTAGGCTGCCCTCCGCCTCACCGCGGCCGGGGCAGGGCGGGGCAGGGCTGTTTGTACGGCCCCACCCCTCCCAGCCCTTAACCCCCTAGTGCTCTGAAATACGAGCCTCCAGCGGGAGGAGAGGAGACTCTTGGTGCGGTGCGGTGCGTCAGCTCCCCCGTCCGATCGGCCAGATCGGCCGCTGGCTGGAGGACCGGCGAGGCCCGGAGAAGCCCAGCCCGGAGGCTACATGTTGTCACGGACTGTACTTCCGAACCCTCAGTCCCCTTTCTGTCTTTGTTCTTGTTCCTATTGGATGGAGTAGTGAGAACTGGAAGGGGGTGGGTGGGGGAGAGAGAAAGGGAAAGAGAAAGGGAGAGAGAGGCACATAGACACAAAGGATACAGACGACAGATGCCAGGAGCGCGTGCTCACCTCCAGTAACATCCTGCTCGTCCTGTATTGAATAGCAGTCGTCGGTTCCTCATCAGCGGTGCTGCCTTGCTGTGAGCGCAACGGCCGGCAGCGGCGCGCCAGTGCGCCGTGGGGGTAGGCAACCCATTTGACGCCCCGGCGAGCGGCTGGCCGATGCCGCGATGCGCGGGCGCCCCTCGTGCGGGAAGAGGCCGCCGCACACGGTCTCCCCCTCCCCCCCCCCCCCCCTCTCTCTCTCCCCCCCTCTCTCTACTGTATGTAATCCTCAATAAATTCAAATTCAAAACTCAAAATTCAAAAATTCTCTCTCTTCTCACGCTCTCCGGGGCAGCTTTGCAGTACAGGCACGCTCATGGAATCACCATGAAATCTCAGCAGCGTCCCGAAAATTTTTGACGTAAGAAGACATTGTACATATTGGGAATGACCGATCATAACCTGAATTTCGGTGGAGAGAGTTTTCGGATTTGGAACTAAAACTGCGGAAATTAAAACTAAACATAAGATGGAGCAGGAAAAATTGAGTAATATTTGGGCAGCCGCTGTGGTGGCTCTGCTGGGGCCCAGGCGGCGCACGGCTCGGCGCCGCCTGCGTGGTGCTGCCCCTGGCGGCGGCCGCTGGAACCACGGCCTCCGCTGCGACGCGGGGTGCCTAGCGTCCGTTCTCCGCTCCGTTGTCAGTCGCGCTCGGGGCGGGCCGGGGGCCGGGCTTCGGGCTCGGGTCGTGGACTGGGCTGGAGCGAGAAGCTCGGCACTGCTACGCACTGCTCTGCCAGGCTCTCTCGTCTGCTGGCTCGCGCGACCTCCCCTACGGCTGAGTCCAGCCGGGCCGCCGCACACTCTGACACTGATCCCAACTCAAGTGGCACAAGAATAACCGCCCAAACCCACAACCAAACTTAACAGCGATACGACACAATTGCCGTCCGCCTGCGGCGCTTCTAAAAAATGAACTGGGGAGGGCTAGAACTTCTCGATCAGCTGACCATCTGAAATCTAATTTTTAATTACTTTCCGAGACTGATCTGAAATACGTGGTCAGGTTTGCGCTATCTCGGCACATACGTATTCGAGCCATGCGGGAAGTGAAGCCCAGCCTTGGCCCGGCTCTCCTCTCTGGTCCCCGCCGTGAGCTGTTCTCCGGGCCGGCAGTTCTGCCAGGGCCGTCAGGGACCCCGGCCGGGCCGGGTGTGTGTCGTCCGTGATTTGTGGATGTATAGAAAATTGAAAAATACGGAGACGAGAGTGCGAGAGTGTGCCTGCGGGGGGAGCGGCAAGCGCGGGAAAAGTGCACTGGAGGGAAATCTTCTCGCCTTTCTCGCCCAGCGCGGCCGACGTAAGGCCGTGCGTGGCTGCTTTACGCTGCTGCGTTCGAACCCGTTGTTGTTCTTGTTGTTGTCGTCGACGTTGTGCTATGGGCATTTTCTCCGGGCACCAGCTGGTACACGGCGTAACGACGACACAATAAAAGAAACCCTTGACGCAACCCTAATTAAAGTGTTTGTCGCAACAAGCGGCTGCCGGTCGGCGGACGCGGCCGACACAGTCCCCTGCGAATACTCGGTGTCGCGAGCGCCTTGCCTAGGCAGGAATGTTCGCCAGGCCAGACCAGCAGCAGCAGCAGGCTGGCTGTCTTGTCTCTCCTCCCGGCGACGAGATATTTTTTTTTCCCAAGTCCGAGCAGCTATCCAGAGCAGTGCGAGGAAGGCATCGGAACCAGATCGGTGCCCCGCGCGTCCCCGCACTCCCCGCACCCCGCGCCGCCCCGCCGTGCGCCGCCGACGGGAGGGGGAGTGCGACCGCTGCACAGTGCTGCGCTCTGGCGGCCGGGCTGGACTGCGCGGCGTGGAGGGGGCGGGTGCGAGGGGCGGCGGGGAGGAGAGGCCACTGCCTGAGCACGGCGGCGGCGGGCACCGGCTCGTCCCGGCACGGCTAGTCGACTGGAGGAAGCGCGAGGGAGCAGACGTGCTGTCCAACGCAGGTCCTGCTCTCGCCCGAAGTCCGCGTTACGAGCGGAAAACGTACAAGTCGGGAGTGAAGTGTTTCACTGGATACCAACTTCTTTGGACATTTTTGGATAACGCGCAACGTAACTGTGATCCGCCGACATCTGTGGATTTTTCTACGGCCTCCGTCACCTGATTTGGATTTTTCGTGAAAAAGTTGGATTTTCACTTTGGACTTGTGAATTTTTCCGTGTGTTTAACTCACTGTGGATTAAAGTGACAACCAGTGCCCATCTGCGAAAAATGGAATTATCGCTTGGGAATAGTGCAGTGATTTTCTCCGGAATTTTATTTATTGGAAATTAATTCCTGTGGATACTCGACATGGTGAAATGAAGAGATTGTGCATACAGTTCTTAAACAACATTTCACGTCGTGACGGATACACAAAGTGCTAAAAGTGCCATGTAAGGAGTGTGTGCTTGTGTGCTTTAGTTTCTTTTTTGTTTCGTTTAATTTTTTCAATCAAAAGTTTTTCCTTTCCTATCACCTTTCCGTACTCTTTGACTCGGAAAGTGAATAAGTGAGTGAGTGCAAAGTGAAATGCAACGACTGTGTGCTAAGTGAAATGCAGCAAGGATTATTCGTCTGCTTCACCACCGACTGCTGACGACATGGGCTTCACCATGGGTGCCTTGGCGCTGCTGGCCGGCGCGCTGCTGGTGCTGGTCGCCAGCCCGGGGCTCGCCCGCCACGAAGCTCCCGACGACTGCTCCTGGGCCGCCGACAACTCCTCCAAGGGCGTGGTGACATGCCGGGTGCGCAAGCTCGACGGCGAGGCCACCAACCTGAGCGCGCTGCAGCCGGAGAGCACGTCCCGCCTGCACGTCCACTGCAGCGACGTGCTCCTGTTCGAGTCGTCCGTGCCGCCGCACTTCTTCCAGCGGCTCGCCCTGCTGGAGGAGCTCACCATCGACAACTGCAAGATCCTGGAGCTGCCCGGTGACGCGTTCGACGGCCTGTCCGCGCTCAAACACCTGTCCGTCTCCACCCACAACGTCGAGTGGGGCTCCGGCAAATCGCTAGAGCTGGACTCCGGCAGCCTGAACGGGCTGAAGGAGCTCCAGATCCTGGACCTGGTGCACAACAACATCCGCGCCGTGCCCGACGACGCATTCTGCTCGCTGACCAACCTGCAGACACTGAACCTGTCCCGGAACCACCTCCGCGACGTGGACCGGCTCGGTTTCGCGGCCCGGCGCCTGCGTGACGCGGGCAGCGCCCCGGGCAGCGCGGACTGCGGCGGCGGCTCCGAGGTGCGCGCGCTCGACCTCAGCTACAACCACATCCCCTCCGTGCCTGAGGTGTCCGGACTGTCGCGCCTGCGCCGGCTGCAGCACCTGTACCTGCAGCACAACGACATCACCGTCATCGCCGGGGACGCGTTCAAGGGGCTGGCCTCCCTCAAGGTGGTCAACATTTCGTACAACCACCTGTCCAACCTAAACGAGGGCCTGTTCTCGTCGTCGCGGGAGCTGAGCGAGGTGTACCTGCAGAACAACTCCCTGCGGGAGCTGCCGCACGGCCTGTTCCACCGCTTGGAGCAGCTCGTCGTCCTGGACCTGTCCCGGAACCTGCTGACCAGCGCCGCCGTCAACGAGAGCACCTTCGCCGGCCTCATCCGGCTGATTGTGCTCAACCTAGCGCACAACTCGCTCACGCACATCGACGAGAAAACGTTCAAGGAGCTGTACTTCCTGCAGATCCTGGACCTGCGCAACAACAGCATTAACCACATTGCGGACAACGCCTTCATGTCCCTGTACAACCTGCACACCCTCAACCTGGCAGAGAACCGGCTGCATAAGATCAGCGCGCAGCTGTTCAACGGCCTGTTCGTGCTGAGTAAGTTGACGCTGAGCAACAACATGGTGGCCGACATCGACGCCCTCGCCTTCCGTAACTGCTCGGACCTCAAAGACCTGGACCTGAGCTCTAACGGGCTGGCCGCGGTGCCGGAGGCCCTGCACGAGCTGTCGTTCCTCAAGACGCTCGACCTGGGCGAGAACCAGATCACCACCTTTAAGAACGGCTCGTTCAAGGGCCTGTCCCAGCTGAACGGGCTGCGTTTGATCGACAACCAGATCGGCAACCTGACGAAGGGCATGTTCTGGGACCTGGACAGCCTGCAGGTGCTCAACTTGGCCAAGAACAAGATCCAGTCCATCGAGCGGGGCACCTTCGACCGCAACCTGCAGATCGAGGCGATCCGCCTGGACGGGAACTACCTGGTGGACATCAACGGCGTCTTCCTGACACTCGCCAGCCTGCTCTGGCTCAACCTGAGTGACAACCACTTGGTCTGGTTTGACTACGCCTTTGTACCGCCCAATCTCAAGTGGCTCGATATTCACGGTAACTACATCGAGAAGCTGGGCAACTACTATGAGCTGCAGGACGAGCTGCACATCAAGACCCTGGACGCGAGCCACAACCGCATCAAGGAGATCACGCCTATGGCCATCCCGAACAGCGCCGAGCTCGTGTTCATCAACAACAACCTCATCTCCAAGGTGGCCGTGAGTACGTTCCTGGGCAAGACCAACCTAGCCCGCGTCGATATGTACTCCAACGAGCTCGTCAAGCTGGACATCAACGCCATCCGTCTTGCCCCGTGGCCCGCCAACAAGACCCTGCCCGAGTTCTACCTGGGCGGCAACCCTTTCTTCTGCGACTGCTCCATGGAGTGGCTGCAGATGATCAACAACCTGACGCACCAGACCCGGCAGCACCCGCGCGTCATGGACCTGGACAACGTCATGTGCCGCATGCAGAACCTGCGCGGCCGCCAGCACATCGCGGCCACGGAGGCGCGCGGCTCCAACTTCCTCTGCACCTACGAGACCCACTGCTTCGCGCTCTGCCACTGCTGCGACTTTGACGCGTGCGACTGCGAGATGACGTGCCCGCAGAACTGCTCCTGCTACCACGACCAGACCTGGACCACCAACGTGGTGGACTGCTCGCGGCAGGGCTCGGACCAGATCCCGCGCCGCATCCCCATGGACGCGACCGAGGTGTACCTGGACGGCAACAACCTCAAGGAGCTGCAGAACCACGTCTTCATCGGCCGCAAGAACATGAGGGTCCTGTTCGTCAACTCGAGCCGCATCGAGAGCATCCAGAACCGCACGTTCAACGGGCTCAACGCGCTCGAGATCCTGCATCTGGAGGACAACATCCTGGGCGAGCTGAAGGGGTACGAATTCGAGCACCTGGCCCACCTGCGCGAGCTGTACCTGCAGAACAACGCCATCGCCCACATCGGCAACACCACCTTCATGTCGCTGCGCTCGCTCGAGATCCTGCGCCTGGACGGCAACCGGCTGCACAGCTTCCCCGTGTGGCAGCTGTCGCTCAACTCGTACCTGGTGGAGGTGTCCCTGGGCAACAACCACTGGTCCTGCCGGTGCAAGTACCTGCAGGAGCTGCAGGCGTGGGTGGGCGACAACGCGCAGAAGGTGATCGACGCCACCGACATCTACTGCTACGTCAACGACACCAAGCCGCCGCAGAAGCGCGAGGTGGACCTCAACAACACGGCCTGCAGTGACTACTACGCCGGCAGCTCCGTCATCCAGAGCATTATGGTGTCCGACTATCTGCCCATGATGATCGTCACCCTGTCCGCCTTCCTGCTGCTCATTGTGGCCAGCCTGCTCATCTTCATCTTCCGCGACCCCATGCGCGTCTGGGTGTACTCCAAGTACGGCGTGCGCCTGTTCCACTTCAAGGCGGCCGCTGCCGGCAAGCTGGGCGGCGAGGACCGGGAGAAGCTGTACGACGGCTACGTGGTGTACTCGCCCAAGGACGAGGAGTTCGTGCTGCAGTCCATCGTGGCCGAACTGGAGCACGGCAACCCGTCGTTCCAGCTGTGCCTGCATTACCGCGACCTGCCACACCAGCTGCACTCGTACATGCCCAACACGTCCCCCGTGGTGGTCGAGGCGGCCGAGGCCTCCCGCCGCGTCATCGTCGTGCTGTCCAGGAACTTCCTGCAGACCGAGTGGTCGCGCTTCGACTTCCGCCAGGCCATGCACGAGGCCCTCAAGGGCCGCGTCTTCAAGCTGGTCCTGGTCGAGGACGGCAGCTGCATACACGAGGCTGAGGTCGACCCAGACCTCAGGCCGTACCTCAAGACGGGCGCCCGGGTGAGGTGGGGCGAGAAGAGGTTCTGGGAGAGGCTAAGGTACGCCATGCCCTCCGGGGACTCGCACCGCAAAAGCAACAACTCCAACTACAGGCGGAACATCAACACGTACAGCCTGGAGTCGACGGGCGTCGTGGGCGGGCCGCACCACGTCGTCAACCATCACGTGGTGAACGACCACCACGGCTACACGCTCGAGAAGGCCGTCAAGCAGGCCCACCCGGCCATGCACATCAACAGCCATCCGCTGTTCCTGGCGGCCGCCGCCAACAACCACCACAGCCACCACCACGACAACAACCTAGTGCCTCCGGCGTACTCGTCCGGGAACACCCTGACGAGGACGAGTGGGCGACACCACCAGAGGCCGGCGCCGACGCCGCAGCAGGACAGCGAAGACGCCAACTACTCGTCAGCGGCCACGGCCACGCCCTCGCCCCGACCCCTCAACAGGCACCAGAACGGGTCCGTGCACCGAGAGTCGCCCTCGCCTAACACGAGGCCGACGTCGGAACACATCTACTCGTCCATCGACTCGGACTACCCGACCTTCGAGCGGGCCGGCTCAAGGCGGCAGGGTGCGCAGCCTAACGGTGCCCCCGCTCCCCCCGGCGGCCCTGTGGTGCCCCCCGCCGGCGGGGTCCCCCTCCCTGGAGTGCACCGCCCACCTTGGAGGACTGCGGGAGCGAGTGTGGTGGAGAATGGGGGAGTCCAGGCCTACCTGGTCTGAGTGACCCTCGTGATAGTGGCAAAGTGATAATAATTCTTTAATATTTTCTTTTTGAAATGAAAAAGTACTCAGTGTGTGAGAGAGTGCATAAAGTGTGTGCGAGTGAGTGGGGGGCTTGCCAGTCGCCTGTCGGACTAGCCGCTCCAAGAGCTGCATTCAATTAAAGGTGAGAACTTTTCCCTTAAAAAAATGTTCCTACTGCTTTAAAACGAGTTCAGAAAACAATTTCATGCAGTTGCCCCCGCCCAGCCAATCATCTGGTTGAGGCCAAAATTTAGTTACAAGTCATTATGTGCTTCGAGTTTTCTGTCTTTTTGCTTTACTTTTGTGTAAAAAAAAATGCATAAGCTGGCTTAATTTTTATTGACCTACTTCTCCATTTAAATTGTAGCCAGTTGTTTTATTGCTTCGCAATTCCAAGTCTATTCATGCTGCATTGTATGCAGTCTGTTGTATTATGTAATTGGTAACTATGATTTTGGGGCATTGTCCATTGTCTACGGATTACTTTTAGTTGTTTTGACTGGATGGATTGGACAAATTTGAGTACTGATGTCCTCTACCGTGTGCTTTTAAAAGCTCGACTGAAAGGTGCTTTTGTAAGATATATAAATGATTGTAAATACTGTGTAAATTTCTTGTACATCTTGTAACATAGGTATAAAAATGTATAGAAGCTCTCTATATGAATTGCCGTAGACAGTGGACAAAGCCTTGCTTTTTCTTGTACCAAACTCGGATAGAGTGATGTAGCTAGCTGTACCGTTACATTATTTGGACTGACTATGAGTTGATATGTTTTCCAAGCCATGCCTACTTATAATGTGTAAAAATCAGGCCAATGATATGTTATCGAACGAAATGCAGCCAAACGTTTGTAGTCAGGTTAGTCATTGGCTGTGCTGTGCGAACGCCCCTGTCCAGCGAGATGCAACGTTTGCTTTTAATTCCATTTACCTGCAGATTTCACGTTCCGATATCACTTTGCCGCTCGATAACAAGCCTCTAATTAACTTTCGATTTCCTTCGCTTGCCCCCCTCTCTGATTCCCGGAACGCGTATTTCCATTTTTATTACGGGTGACTCGTTAAATTGTCAATTGCAAGAGTTATTCGGTCGGCGCTTTTGCTAAAGAACCCCCCCCCCCCCTCTCTCTCTCTCTCTCGCTCTGGCGATAAGAGGGTACTGTTGCCAACATAACGCGGCTTGCAACTGCAAATACAAGCCAAGATAGCCATCTGGATTGCATTGAATAACACAATCAAAATTCAAAACAGGGCGCGCGTCCTTTTAATTTCATCCTGGTGTAGAGAGTTTTGGAAGAGAAATATAAAAAGAATATTTAGTCGAGAGGATGAAGAGGGACAGGAAAAGAGAGAACAACCGCTTCGAAGTCCTCTGTCTCTCTCGCCCGTGTGCCCCTCCTCTGGGCTCGGAATGCCCTTACGGCAAGCCCAGGTAGCAGCGCTCAACCAAATTATTCGTTTCACATCAACATCCAAGAGGCGAGGTGGAGCAGTTGATGTGCCGTGCTTGCAGCGTTCCAGCGGACGCAATCAGAGCGAGTGTGCGAGAGAGACAGACGGCGTGCCTCTCTCTCTCTCTCTCTCTCTCTCTCTCTCTCTCTCTCTCTCTCTCTCTCTCTCTCTCTCTCTCTCTCTCGCTCTCTCGCACACATGCTGCGGTCGGCTGACCGACCAGCCTCGCCCAGGTTTTGGTCTGGAGCAGCGAACCGACCGTCTCCCTCGCGCCAGACGACGACTCATCGGGAGCGAGAGAGACGGACGCTGCTCCGGACGCTAGCAACGCCTGGGGCTCTGGGAGGGCGGTGTGCGAGCTGAAAGCACGCGAAATCAAGTTTATAGTTAAAGTTCTCGATCGTACCTGACCCATTTATCATTTTCGGAATACTGTGTGGATCAGCCTATACTCTCCAGCAAACCGGCCACACCTTTTCTTATCCACCCGGCATCGGGAGTCGTCCTATTGTTGTGTCATCTTTTCACCCGGGAGAGAGAGAGAGAGAGAGAGAGAGAGAGAGAGAGAGAGAGAGAGGAGAGAGAGAGAGAGAGAGAGGGGGGGGGCGCTTTCCGTAAACGCGGGGACATTTCGACTCCACCCATTGTGGTCAGCGACTTCTCTCCAGCTGACCCTTTCTGAGAATCAAGAGACACGTTCGAAGTCTGATCGGACTCTGTCTCTGTGACTGCGCTTGCCATGGGAGCGACGGAGACGGAAGCGATCAGCTTCCCATTCTGTTCCACTTTGTGTCTGCTTTTTCAAATAAGTTGTGTTGACATTTGCGCCGTTCGAAGTAATGCGCTTGATATCCCAAAGCTGCGTGTTTAAAAGAGACATCTTATTTTTGGACAAATTTTTGTTTAGCTTAATTGACAGAGGCATTCGCACACAGGGTCGTTATGTTGCCAAACAGAATATATTTCTGTATGTTTGTGATCTAGGTTATAATGTTTTGAGTCTGCAACCGGCTCATCTTTTTGTTGTAGGTGATTTTGCTGCATTTCATCTTTATTTCTCTTTGGCAAATGTGCTTCTAAATTTCACGTTTTTGTTGTGTTGTTGTATTCATTGTTGTTGTACCAAGTCTATACCGAGCCAAAAGGACTTTTTTAAAAAAAGACTTAGGCCATGGGCCGATTAAAGCGTGTTTCGATCTTTATATTCCTGCGTTCATGTTTGGCCGTTTAAAGTCACTGCACTGATGTTAACTACTGTCAAAATGTGTAGAGGAGGGGAGGCACTTGTGAATCTACTGTGAGATTCGCTGCAATTGATCTAGCCATAAACGCTTTTTATGTTTAAAATCGCCATGTCTTAATGTGGATGACACTGACTTCTAGTTTTGTCCAGCGTCGTACAAATATTTTGTGTTCACCAATGAGTTGGCTTAATTGGAGGATTTCTTGGCCTTAATGAGACTGTGAAATAGTTTTCACAAGATAAATTCTGTGCATCCGCTCATGACATGAAGGCTGTCTGTGATACCTAGAACTAGTATTTATTATTGAAAACAGTTTGTTTCTATTGTATTTAGTGTACATTTTTTGTAAAAACAGATATATGATATTGCAAGCTATGGTTTAAGAGTCTGGATCCTAATTTTTGTAACATGTACCACAGAGGATTTAATAAAATGCCGAGTGTTCACATATGAAAAACTTGAGTCCTACTTGAACTTCCCCTTGTCATGTGTTACTACACGACAGATAGAAAGAAACGAACAACTGAAATATTTAATCAATCAAACCCAAAAACAAGACAAAAATGCTAAAATATTAATAAGAATCAAAGAAAAGAATAATACTAATTATTAAGAAACTGAGACCTAAAAAGTCAAAATCAATATCATCTGAATCGCACTTGGCGAAATTATGAGAAGTTCACAAAGTTGCACCTGCACAACTGGAATCAAGTTCAGTAAACAGGAACTACAAGTGTGTTGACCTATGCGCCAACACGCCGGGCATTGAATCATTCTGCTAGACCCAACAAAAGCTGGGTGTGAAACACTAAGTACCGAAGCCATACCATTCCAGGAAAGACTGCAAGACGACGAGGCGTCATATGTCATGGAGAAGGGAGTGTCCGAGCGAGAAGAAGATGGAGCAGCCAGGGAGAGGGACAAGGACTGCATGAGTGGGAAGGACGACACGGGAGGGGAGGGGAGAGACAGCGGGGGAGCAGAAGTACAAGAAAAGAAGAACAGAGACCACATGCAGCCCGGAGCCCTGCAGCGACACTCGTAACATGCACTGTCAAACTGTTTCCCACAAGAAAATGCTAACGTTTTGCCCCAACAGAGAAACTCAATATGAAAAATGACATCACAAGGGGGAATATAACTATTCTGGGACACTAGGAAGTGCTAGATATAGCGTACAAGCGTCCTCTGTATGAGAGCGGAGGATGCAATCGACATAACTTTTACGTAGACTTTTGCAGAGTAGAAGTGCGGGAGGACCCATCTTTTCAAACAATATTTTTCAAAACGATATGAGACGCTTCTTTTTAATACAATAAAGCCACTTTCCTGCTCCGTGCGTTACAAAGCTGTTTAAAACTATCATGTTCTCCGCCTTGATTATGTGAGTTACCTACTTTTTAGACACCTGGTAAAGAATCTCCAGTAGTATACTCCATGTATCATGAATTACGTGACACCCTATACTCAGCAGGAGGCAAACCATCACAAAGCCTTCGCTCCACATTCTACTTCTTTTTGGTTGCCATTCTTCCTTGTTTTCTTTTTTTTTCTGCCTCCTCCTCTTTTCTGGAGGGAGGGTTAGGCGGCGCAGGGGGAGCGGTGCCGGCGGTGCCAAGCAGGGTGTGACCGGCACGGCCCGGCACGGCCTATGGGTGCGGCATCATGGTCTGCAGCGGCTCGTAGACTTTCGATACAACGCTTCGTTATACTTCGGCTAAAAGGATGGACGCCTCCAGAAGGAATTTCATGCTGATTTCTGCAAGGTGTGAGAAGTAGTAAAGAGATGTATTCCGAAAATGACAGTTTCAGCAGTTTCCCCCTTCACGCATGCCTAGCGCAGAGCAGACGCCGAAAAAGTTTACGGTTCTGTTTACTATTCTTCCTGCAGGCCACGCCGGGGGAAAGTAATTGCACGAAACCTATCGCCTCTGATACATATCTAATTCGTCCCCTGCACGCCGCGCCTGGCCAGCCTGGCCCCGCGGCCCGCCTCGGCCCACCCGACGTTGGGGCCGACGTCTGGCTTTTCGCTGCCTTGTTTTTCCTTCTAGGCGGGAGAGAAAGCAGTGGGCGATACTTTTCTTGACGCCGAACCGAAATAACGTAAATCTGTCACCCTTGGATATCTCATTGCGGTTATCCAAAATTGAATCGGAAATAAGCTGGGAATTTGTGTGGTTTTAAACGAGACTGCGTGTGTTGTGCGCGCCAAAACAACGCAACCGACATGGCCGCCAGCCCGCCGAAGGACAGGAGGGGGGTTGCGGGGGAGGAGAGAGGGGGGGGGGGGTGAAAATGCGCGCCCGGAGCGGTCGAAACCGAACGAACCCAGGAGGGCAGCAGGTAGTCCAGTAGTATCGTAATAGGCGCATTTCGATGCAGAGGGATTAGCCATGCAGCCCATACTGACTCGTGTGTGTGTGTGTGTGTGTGTGTGTGTGTGTGTGTGTGTGTGTGTGTGTGTGTGTGTGAGGGGGCAGGGGGGCCGTACCCGTGACCGCGTGGCTCTTTCGCGTGTGCGGCGACTTGACGGATCGGAAAGCGGAACAGAAGCGCCCCACGCGAGCTCTCGGCGGCACGGCTCTCGGTTCGGTCTGTCTGCGTCGGTCCCGCGCGATGCCTCGCGCCACTCGGCGGCGGCAGGTGGCGCTGCGGGCGCTATCGGCTCGGACCTATGGGGACCTATAGGGACCTACGGGGGAGGTGCGGCCGCACTGCCAATCAGGGCGCGGTTTGTTACAAATTCAGAACCGAGAGGAACGTGCCGGAGAGTGTGGGTGGGTGGCGGCATATCGATGTTCGAGTGAGTGGCAGTGGGTGTGGAAGCGTGGAAGCAGCCCAACAGCAGGCCAACAGCAGGCCAACAGCAGGCCAACAGCAGGCCAACAGCAGGCCAACAGCAGCAGGCCAACAGCAACAGCAGCCCAACAGCAGGCCAACAGCAGGCCAACAGCAGGCCAACAGCAGGCCCGCCGCGCGCCCGAGGCCCCGCCGCACCGCCTCCTGGAGTCCCAGTGCGTTCGCGAGGCGTGAGGCCGGCCGGCCAGCCGAGGCCTCACTGTCATCCCGACTCGCGCCTTTTAATCATATCAGTTATTTATGGGCGTCGCTACAATTTTTTACTCAGATTCAGATTCACTGACACTTCCACTGGTCCGCCGACGCCGCCGCGGCTGGCCGGCCGGGTCCGAACTAACTGACGCTTCATTTCCATTGCGAGCGGCAAGGCGCTCTCTCTCTCTCTCTCTCTCTCTCTCTCTCTCTCTCTCTCTCTCTCTCTCTCTCTCTCTCTCTCTCGCTTGCTCGTCGCCGCCGCCGGCGTTTGTCAGTTAGACGTGTTGGACGTGTGAAGTCCCTACATATCTGCGCCACTTTTCTGTCCGGGTCGAGGCGTGGCGCGGCGTGGGCGCAGGGCCTTGGTAGGCTGTCCCCCTGGCCGGGTCGGGTACCCGCGGGCCACGCTGCTTCCTTCAAGTCGCCGGCGCCGCATTTTCCCGGAGGCGGACCAAGCAGGGGCTTCCGGGGCGGCCGGGGGCGGCCGGGGGCGGCTCTCCAGCCGGCACCATGAGGCATCATTACAGGGGCATCACCGCGCGTCGCTGCTCCGCTGCTCGATGTAGTAACAGTCCTTTTTGCAGCGCGAAATCAGTCGAAAAAACGGGACACAATACAATGGGAGGAAGAGGGAGGGGGGGGGGGGGGCGCCGGCGCTCCGTGACCTATCCCCTTTAAGGGTGTCGTAGCGGGGCGTAGCGCCCGGTGTGCAGGCAGCCCGGCCGGCAGGGGGGGGGGGGGGGGTAGGGGTCCGCAGGGGGGTGACGGGACGGGCACGGCGCGGGCGTCAGCCAGACTGCGCTGAGCTGTGCTAAAGTCCCTTTCGGGTTGGGATCCAGAATGAACGGCGGAAGGAGGGAGGAAGGAAAGGAGGAGGAGGGGGGGGGGGGAGGAGTTCAATTCCCTCCCACTCGATCATCCCACCAGGCTGTTTGCATGCTGCCGCGCCGTGCCGTGCCGTGCCGTGCCGTGCCGTGCCGTGCCGTGCCGTGCCGTGCCGTGCCGTGCCGTGCCGCCCGCGCCCGCACTACACAAGTTTGGCAGTAACTGATTTTGCGTGTGAACTCCCCGCGCCGCGGCTGGTCGGCGGGGGCGGCGTCCTCGTCGTCCTGGGCTGGGGGCGCCCGTGACGGCGAGCTGAGGAGCTCCGCGGGGCAGCGTGCGCACGCGTTCCATGCCAACTTATTTCCATGTGTTATGGAAAAAGTCTTCGACATTGTCTATCTCGATTCTACTCCGCGCTGTGTAGCGCCGCGGCAGGGCTCTGGCACGGCTCTGGCACCGCACAGCGTGCGCCGTGTGGCCGGGCTTGGTCTCTCGTGCGACCTGAATAAGTACTCACGGGTGGGACGCGGGCAGGAGGGACGCGGGAGGGTGTCACGAGGGGGACGGGGACATGGTCATGACGTGTGGCCGGAATAGGGGCCAGCAGTGCCAGCAGTGCCAGCAGTGCCAGCAGCGCCAGCAGGCAGGTCTGGTTTTAGTTCCGCTGGCCAGCGACAAGTGAGCACGTTCGTTTCACTTCTGCTGATATCCGGCGAATACTGTGGTGCGATTCTGAATATCATGTAAATTTCGAAATCCAGACAGTGTTTTCATGTGGTGGCAGCCGGACGCTCGGCCTGGGCCGGGGGGCCGCGTCCACGACCCCGGCAGGGGCCGCTCTGCTGTGTAAACCCGCAAGCAGGGAGCTTGGGAGGCCATACACAGTCGCGTTTGGACGCAAGAAAGACGAGAAGTACGGCTCACTTGAACGGGCCGTGCGGACGGGCGCGGCGGGGCGGGGCGGGCGGCCGAGGCCGAGGCGTGGCCGAGGGCAGGCACGCTGGCACGCAGCACGCAGGCACAGCACGCAGCGCGCGGACGCAAAGAAGACGTCCTTCCGCTCTTTTCCCGTGGACGGTGCGCGCGCCTGGCCGGCGGGAGGGAAGAGGAGGGGGGCACTAATTGAATTTGGGCGCGAACGTGCACTGCAACGACGACTGTGCGACCCGACGGGGGAAAAAGAGGCAGCGCACGCGAATGTCGCCGCCGCCGTTGTTCTGCTGGCTGAGCACGGCGACGTGACGTGAGGCCAGGCCGGCCAGGTGGGCTTCTGCCGGCTCTGCCTGCCCTGCCGCCGTTGGTACCGACGGCTACTTGTCGGGCGCCCTGCCGGGGGCGGGCCGGGGGCGGCGTGCCGGGGGCGGGCCGGGGGCGGCGAGCCGGGGGCGGCAGCCAGCCCCAGCGCGCGAAAGAGGTTAGCGGCGGTGCCGGCGCACAAACAACACCGAAACTGCGGCGCGCTGCCCTTTTCCTCGCCGCGTCCCGTTTCATACACTTTACCTCATTTGCATATACCCCGGGAGTGCGGGGGCGCGCGCTGGTTCCGGTGCATGCCCGGAGGGCACCGCTACCGCCGCGGCCGCCGCCACTGCCACCACCGCCGCCACTGCCACCACCGCCGCCACGACACCTCTCGCGCCGTCGTTACAGGTTTATAAGGGAGGCGCCGCCGCCCAGCCGCCCGCCCGCGGCCCCAGCGATGGCGGTTTTGTGCGGTGCGGCGGCAGCAGCGGTAGCAGCAGCACTTTACCACCACACCTCACTTGACTCCTCACCCCGCCTCCCCTCACCTGCCCGCCCCGGCACGCCGAGAGGCGATGACTCCACACGTATACAGCAATAATAATTTGAGCTCTCGACTTCTTTCTTTTTTTCATCCGCCTCTGGTGCTATCAGAGGGAGTCCGCGGTGCGCGCGCACTCCTTCCTTCGTCCTTTTTCCCCGGCCGCTGCCCCCCCCCCTCCCCCTTCCCGCAGACTTGCACCGCGTACTAGACTGCTGCAGCAGGAAATCATCATCCAGCTCCACTTTAAAACGCATCATGCACACTGGGAAGGAAGGGGGCAAGCCGAGGCACATGCTGAGGGCTCGTCTCTAAGCTGGTAGCGCCGCGGTGGACGTCCGTCCAAGCATTTTGGAATGCCTCCGACCCTAGATAGACGCGGATAGATTTCCCGCTGGAGCTACG
Organism: Odontothrips loti; assembly: GCA_038380765.1. Lineage (NCBI taxonomy): Eukaryota > Metazoa > Arthropoda > Insecta > Thysanoptera > Thripidae > Odontothrips > Odontothrips loti. The sequence continues at coordinate 16,904,397 of CM076243.1, read as the reverse complement.
CTTGCGGATTTGTGAACGGCGGCGGGCGCAGAGTTTCTCTACTCGGTCTCCGTGAATACGGTTCTCTACAGAGTGCCTCCACTTCCCGCTCTCTCCACACAATCTATCACGCCCCAACACAATCCCCTGCTCTGTCTCGGAGGGTCACAACGGAAATTGATCGATCGCACTTTGGGTTAATGAGAATTTGAGGTCAAAGGTCACGTTTTCGTTTGCCACCAGTACGATAGTGCTACTCCATGTTCTGCTCCTGCTACTGCTCCTGCCCCCCCCCCCGCCTCATCCCTCTCTGACGGCATCCTGCGGAACAACACGAAGCACATGGGCGAATAAATGGAAACAATGCACAGGCGGTAGCGCCGAGCCCACCCCCGGCCACGCCGAGGGGCGGCGGCAGAGGCCGTATGTTTCCATTAAGGTAACGATGCGAAGGGGCCGGCCATCAAACGACGTCCTAATTGTCTTATGCAAACGTGAGAAGTGGTCGCTGCGCGTCCGCTGGTTGACAAGCCTGTTTGAGGCCCTGCCGCCTGCTGCTGCTGCCCCCGGTGCCGTACGAGTCGTCCGAGCCGTGAGCGTCAGGTCGACATGCCGTCCCCGTCTCCCTCTTCCCGAATTTCTTTTTCGGGGCCGTAATTGGAAGATTGAGACGTTTACGGCATAGTTCCCATTCCTCGCCGAATCCCAGTCCGGCCACCAACCTGCGGCCGCCAGCCGGAGGACTCCCCTCCCCCCCCCCCCGGTACCCCCCCCCCCCCCCCCCCGGTACCCGGTGCCGAGCCTCTCGCTCGCACACTCATAGCGAAAATAAAGTGAGTCGCCCTTTTATACCCTCCCGGAGTAAACAGTTTCACCTCCAAATTGCCACGCGGGCAATTTCCTCGTTGTGAGAAACGTGTAATCAGAATGATGGAAAGCACCAAATGGGCTGAGGTTACATACCTGCTGCCAGGCCTCTGCGGGAGTCGAGTCGTCTGCGATGAGCTAACGATGTTTGAGCGTGGACGGGTAGCCGGGGCCGGGCGCCAGTGTTTCAGCGACGTATCGGGGGGATCAAGATGCTCTTTGGAAAATACTTTGTGGGATTCGAACCCGCGCCTGCGAGGAAACTTTCCGAATAGGGCAGACTGTCACTCACAGCCACCCCAGCCTACCCTTCCGCGCCGCATGTGCGTCCCCGCCACTCGCATCAAATGAGGGATCCGCCCGGTGGAAACTTTGATCGAGGCGACAAGACGCGGCCCCCCCGAAATGCTGCGCTGCTGTCGCCGCCGCCGCTCGGGAAACTCGTCCTGCTGCGGGCTACGTCGGGAAGACGCGCTCTCCGGCGACACACATCCACGCACACACACACACGCACGCACGCGCACACACGGCTCCGCGCTCCGAATTAACGCTGGGCATCTTACCGCGACGCGGCGGCCGGCCTCTGGAACCACGTAGCTGCGCGGCGGTGCGGCGGCAGCCACGGCCGCCCCAGCTGTCACCTGCAGGCCGCCGGGGCCGCAGGGGCCGCAGGGCCGGCCATAAAACTGGACAGGATGGCCGCAAGTGGCGAAGCGGCGAAGCGCCGACGCGCGTGGGTAATCTTAGTTTATGAAGCACGACACCCAGCAGGGCACGGCACAGCCCGGCACAGCCCGGCACAGCCACGGCACAGCCCGGCACAGCCCGGCACAGCCACGGCACAGCCCGGCACAGCCACGGCACCACGGCCCCAGGCGTGCACCCTGCGTGCGAAAACACGTTTGGGATTAGGGACGGAGCACCGCGGAGCAGCGCAGCGGGCAGCACCGGGCGGACCGGGGGAGGGAGGGGTGATTTCCAGGATAAAATCTTCATTCGCGTACTACCTCATCAGGTGTGTAAAAAGCGGGTGAGAGGAGGAGGCGGGATCACTCCGGTTCTAGAGAGGTCCCCCCCCCCTCTCCACCCCCTCGGGCTGCGTCGTTGTGGCCGCACTGCTGCATAAAAAGGTGTTTCCTCCGAGGTGTAATCTTAAATAGGAGCCGAAGGCTTACGCTGGCGTCACCCGTTGAGCCCTTGTGTTTCATTCAGCATCCCACGGTTAGACCGTCATGCCCCTGCCTGCTCTGATGTCCCATCGATCGGGAATCGAAGAATGTGTCGCCAGTATGACGCACGGACAACGCGGGCCGTCAAGAATATCCCGCTTCATAGGCGCCGCTGTATCTGGCCTGACCGAGGCCATCGGCTCATGCATCGGCCAGGAGGCAGCGGCCGGGGGCGTCTGGCTGGGCGTATGACGCAGGGGCGCATCGCTTTCCAACGAAATCACCACCGCTTGCCATCAGTTAGGTATCGGCCGGCTATCGGTGAGCCGCCACCCCGCAATGGTGACGTCATTTAGCGCCTTACCTCTTAATGGAGTTCCGGAGAAACTCGAGACGGAAATGAACAAGGAATAAAGGAGAGGAGCACAAAGAGCGGGAACAGAACGAGGGTGGCGTTCACGGGTACCGCAGCAGAGCACTCCACCGACAGCATGACGCTAATTAATTCGTAGCCTCGCAAGATTTGGTGCGGCTTACAAGATCAACGTGCGTTTGATATTTAATTCGTAAATACGTACAATTTGTCATTTTCGTATTAATTTGAATAATAGTTGTACGGAAGTTACGCCCGTTAAAAATATTACAACAAAGCAATGCAACAAAGTATAAAAAGTATATGAGCCCCATTCTTAGCTGTCGCTGATGATATGATCCGACCATTACCCGATGAGGAGAGGGTGGTAACGTTGTGTCTATGGATTCTACGTTCAAGGCCCTATGAGACATGATTGTGTCTAGGATTTTTCTAGGATTTATAGGGGCATCAACGTAAACAACGCATCCGTAGACGCAGCACTCCGCGAGGAGTGGTTCTGCGCTGACGGACCCGATTTCCTCATTCACTGCATACTTAGTATTGATTCGGTCGTTTGCTATTCTCGGCGGCATATGTGATGCGACACATGCAGAATGAGGACGCACGCAGCGGCACGATAGCCACAGTAGTAACAGGTGGCACTCGGACGCCCCCGGGTCAAAGTGCTTATGTATAGATTATATATCGCACTATGTATGACTATATATAACTATATATATTAGTATATATGACTTATATATACTTCATATATGACTATATATATATAAGCCATTTTTACCTGGGCCCCGAGTTGAATGTCCAGCACGCACCGGTTCAATCAGGTGCTTGCAAGTGGGCGGTTGTTATCTGTTACCCAGGTGACCCCGTCCGTTCATTTCATAACCGACGGTGGGGTTCACGAACTCACCCCGGCTGCGGCGTGCCGCGAGCCGACCTTTCTGAGTCACCTCGGCATAAATATTCCTCTGCGAAATTCGCGCGAATCCTCAGGAAAAATGAGGTGGTGCCACTGCGCTGAGCGCTGAGCCTGCTCATCAGCAGAGGTGACACGTCCACCGTCGATATAAAATTAAAGTATGGCGCTCGCTGCCTCGCTGCGCCGTGTGCCGTTGCCATGGTGACCGCACACATCACGCGCACATGAATATCCCCGCAAAAAGTAAATACAAACACGGAGCAGAAATATAATCGGAGCGTCCCCATTATATTTTGACGGCCCGCTGCCCCGCGGCGCCCTGGCTTGCTGCTATCAAAACGGCAAATAGAAGATGGGCGCGTCGCGCACTCAATCAAATATGGAAATTTGAAAATAATCCGTTTCCTGATTGATACGCCGGCTGGAACGCTGCGGTGTGATCGGGTCGATTGCATATCTGGCCTCTCTTTGTGTTTATTTTTCGTTTCGGTTCGAAACGAGATTTGATTTTACTACTCAGTGCGCGTGTGATACGTTGTGTCGCCCTCTGCGAGTTAATTTCTGCTTTCTTCTCGCATCCGGTCGCCGCGCATTTCTCTCGCCAAAAAGTTCCCTCGGGAGTGTTGGCTGTCTTGGCTGCAGAATGGCGGGGAATGGCTTGCGTGTGTTTTGAACGAGCTCCTCGTGGTGTGGTGCCGCCGGGTGCCGCCGCCCCGCCCCGCCACGGGGGATGCCTTACGACGGATGGAAAAATAAATAAAACTGCACGCGTTTCTTTTCCCTTTCATTTCTCGGCACCCGCCCCTTTTTCCTCCACTTTTTTCCGCTCTGGTCCGGAGGGCTGTTGGCTGCTCGGGGTGCGCGCAGTTGATGTGGATGAAAATCTCCACTTGTCTTTTTATATTTCTTCAGTTCATGAAATGAAAAGGTGCGGTAAATTATGAAAAGGCAGGTAAATTATAAAACCCGAATGGCGTGTGGCGGCAACGCCGGTGTGCGGTGTGGTGGGGTGCGGCGGGGTGGGCCGGCGGTCGGCGGTGGCGCTTTGCTTTGGAGGATCGTTGTCGTGTTAGTTTTTGCTTGCAGGTTCGCAATTTGCACACGCGCGCCTCTTTTCGAGCAAAATAGCGGTGCATTGAGGTGATGTGTGGACATGGGACGTGGAGGGCGGGGCTTTATCCGAGCACAAACGACTGTGATATGGTCAGGACACTCTCGGCTATATCGTATTTCCTTCCCTAGCGGACGTACCATGGAAATGTGGGTTATTAGAGCAGGGAAGATATTGTCCCCGCAGGACAAAAGGTAATGGTCTATTTTTCTTGTTTTAAAGAATTAAAATGTTCCTGTTTTCGAAACAAGGCAGCAAAATGAACTTGTTATCCACCTCCTGCTTAATAAGATCGCCATTCTAGCCGGATTTCGCACGGGCTGGCGCAGCAAAATCTAAATAAACTCTGCTTCACTTTTGGAGTCGTGATCCTGCCACCGTCGTCGTCACCTTGGCGGTTAGTCCTGGGGCTTCCCTAAGGAGACCAGACCAGACCACGGCCGGCGGCGGCCCTTGCGGCGGCCGGCCTCCCGTGTAGTCCAGCCAGCCTGACCCCTCCAGCGATTAGAGTGACTCAGTCGAGGAAAAAAGGGGAAGAAGAGGTCGTCCCTACCACGCACTCGGCACTCGCCCGGCGTGACATTTGGACTGCTGTCGGCGACCGTACCACACGAATTAAATGCACTGCTATCTTAATTAGAGAGCCTCGCTTAATGTCTCTAGCGTTTTCATGAAGGAGAGGACAAAAGGTAGGCTGAAAAAAAAAGAGAGGTCACCGGAAGGCGAGGCCGGAAAAAAGGGTGTAAAAAAGTACAGGTGAAGTTGCCGCAGTTGCGCCAATGGAGCCAGAGAAAGTAGGAGAGAGGTAAAAGGTGTGGAGGTACCTGAAAAATTGTTTGAGGTAGTGTCAATCGCTTTGACGACAGGTAGGTCACAAATTTTTAAGTCAAACGATACAGCCAAAACTGAACATGGCCGTGTATTTGCTCTGATTTGAACAACTGCTTTAGGGCATGGCAGTGCCGTACCTCGTATCATTATCTTGCTATTACATACTCTAAGAACTCATCTTCGTAACTGCGAAAGGGTTCAGGCGGCGCTACGCATCATCATCTCATGGACCATGTGTCGTGCGGGCGTGTCCTTCGGTGTCCTTACGGCGTTTAATTAGCCTCATCAAGACGGTAATGGACAGGCTATATATCTACACCCTGCAGGCCGCGATTAAACATCGCTTTGTCGCAATGGATTCTTAACGACAGGCACCCATGTGAGCTCGACACGGGGCCAGTGCGGTGCTGGGGGCGCGGAAACATAGATGGTAAGTAAGTGGAGTTTAAATAGACATCACCTCACCCATGAAATGATGTAACAAGTACACAGACACATGCATGTGCCGTTTGATGGCTCAACTCGGGCGCGCTCAAAGTCAAGGTTATGACCCCGAGTAGTTCTCTCTCCGTCAGTCTCGCCTCCTTCACATACCTCTCACCTTAGTCGCCCCTGCGCTGCGAACGCATCCTAAGCAGCATGACAGCATGACGGCCTGCCATCGAGTCGCCCCATTTCTACGGAGCTCATCATTTCGAATGACGGTTAATAACCGTATAAATACCACCCTCGTTTTAGTCGACGAAACAAGATTACCTATGTGATAATTTGGTCTCAACATTACCTGCTTTGAGATGACTAAACATGATTCGAACAATTTCGCTCTATAATTCAATAAAATTTGACTGATTAATAGATTTGTTTTCAAAGAAACCAATTGGCACGCTTGGAAAGGCGGAAAGGAAAGAGGTGGGCGAGGGAGGAGGGAGGGTAGGGGGATGCAGAGACAGCTGAAGGAATGTCGGGGCACGGAAGGGGTGCAGCCGACGACGAGTCTCATCTCTTAGCATCGGAGAAGCACATTTCTCCCCTTTCACCTCCCCCCCCCCCCTCTCCCTCCGTTTTCCATCACTATCTCGGTGCCACCTATCATCATACGAAGAGGGGTTGCCCGGCTTGGTGCGTTCCTCCCCATGGAGACCTTTCTTCTCTCCCCCCCCCTTTCCCCCTACTTACCCCTCTTCTTCGTACCTCTTGCCTCCTCTAAACCGTTTTGCTATAGAGTGAATCAGTCATCAAACCTCGATCAATCATTCACAACAAAAAAACATAAAAAAACCGTTTAGACCAGAGAGAGAGGATCCGTCATGGCCGTCATAGGGGTTTCCTTGCCGGAGGACCACCAGGATCCCCTTTTCGGGTTCGGACCGTGCCCATATGCCTCACCTGCGGAGGGGCGGCAAGGCACCTCAGGGCCAAGATCAAATTAATGCTAGTGAAGTATAAAAATTTCTTTTTATTGTCTTCCTCTCTCACTCCTTCCATTTTTTTCTAACCGCACTGGAGTCTCCTCTCTGCCCAATACAAACCAGAAGTAATATCTTCGATTGCGGGGGGCATTTAGGAGCGGTGGCAGGACACAAAAAGTGGACAGGCCGAGAAGGTAGAGAAGGGGGCGACAGAGTGAGGGTGCGTGTAAGTGCGAGGGAGAGGAAACGAAGAGGGAGGAGAGCTCGAGGGTGGGGAAAAGGAGAGCAATTATTCGCCCACTCTGTCACATTTTCTCTGAGGCTGATTGGGAGAAAAGCGATCACGTATGCGCCCAGTCAAAAGATTTAAAAATTGACAAGGGCTTTGCGGGCACGGCTGACACCGTCCTTTGGGCCGAACCACAAGAAGTGACAGCATCGCACCCAACCGCAGGGCCGGGCCGGGCCGGCGGCCGGGCTGCCACGGAGGATATTGCGATTAGTATTGGCAGCAGCGGCCCGATGTCATTACGATAGCGCCGTCGTGTCGGCCGCCCCACGACGGCAGCCCGCGCAGCCCGGCCTAGCCCGGCCCGGCGAGGATGTGTGGCACCTCCGTCCTCACACTTCAGCTTTATCTTCCTTTAGGCCTACTTATTCGCCCGACCCTCATTTTCCAGTTTCAACTTGGTCCTTACATAGGAGAGTTGGTGCAGAAAAAAGCTCGAAAAGAGGGGCCGAACACCATTTAGGTTCGTCCTTTCCACGTGTTCGTCTGGCCCGGTCCTGGGCTGCGCCCCGCCAGACGGAGGGGATGGGGGAGGGGCGGAGCGGGGGGCAAGGGACCTGTTATAAATGGCTTCTTCTCCTTGAGGGTTTGCCGGCACGGGGGGTGGTGGGGAGAAAGAGGACTCGATGAGGTAGAAAACACGTTGATTTGTCATGGAAAAATATGAACACTGATGCGACTGTTAGGGGCTTTGGGGGAAGGGTTAAGGAGCAGGGAGGGGGCGAGTCCGCGGACTCATCCCCATGCCCATATATTCTGTCGGGGGGTGACGTTGCAGATAGCTGGAATTGATTCAATACGGCGGATGAATTATTATCACATGCGTCTGGACCTGTTAGTGCAAGAGAGAGCGAGCGAGGGGAGAGAGAGAGGGGAGAGAGAGAGAGAGAGAGAGAGAGAGAGAGAGAGAGAGAGAGAGAGAGAGAGAGAGAGAGAGAGAGAGAGAGAGAGAGAGAGAGAGAGAGAGAGGGGGGGGGGAAACAAACAGATCAGGATCGAAGCTGCTTTCAGACCCAACGACATACCAAATCGGCCACTGAAACGATCCAAAAATTTTATTTTCATTTTTGGTTTACCACCAGCCTTTCGGGGCCGCAACTTGGGTTTGGAAGTAAGGTGATGTGCTTGCTTTAGGGACGACCCCGGCCAGGCTCCGGCGGCGAGTCCGCTCCGCCGTCCCGCTGCTGTCGTGAACGTGGGCGAAATGGCAGCGCAGCGCTGGGATTGTGGGAACCAACGCGCAGCGAGGGCTGCCGGGTGCTGCCGGGGGCTGCTGGGGGCTGCTGCCCAGGGCCCTGAGGCCCTGAGGGCGCCGCCGCAAGCATTCCCCGTCCTTGTCGCCCGCAGGTCGGCCCTGAGGGTGCGACAGAGAGGGGGAGCACCCCGCACGCAGCCCGCCGGGGGGACCCTCCGGCTCGGGGCGGGGCGTTAGGGGCGTGGCCGGGGGAGGCTGCCGGGGTCGGGGCTGCCGGGGTGTGTTTCTGCAGACAGCGACACAAGTGCAGTGCAGGAACACGAATGGACCCATGTGTGTTTGCTCTCATGTGGAAAAGATTCCCCCAGTGACTGTATCATGGAGTGTATGCGTACGATACCTACCTGGCCCATTGCAGCACGACGATTACATTGCAAAGATCAATGCGTGAATTCTACGTGGATCAGAAATATCTTGACAAACGCCAAAATAGGTGATGGTAAAAAAATATAGATGACGTAGTAATATCCTATGAGACATTTCCCCTGCAAATTACGCACATGCACGAGAGCACGACGTCGGCGAAGATTATTCCCCCGCACAAAACGCATAATGCTAATGTGTACCGCCAGAAAATGATTATTATTACACTATTATTCGCAGGTGGGATATTGCACGCTCAGCGCTTCGTGGCAGACGCCGCCGCTGCTGCGCCGCTGCTGCTCCGGTCTCTCCTGTCGGGTCGCTAATTAATTTCAGGGCCTAAGTGCGCGCCGACTACTACATCCTACCCCACCCTCCCCCTTGAACCCCCTCTCCTTACCTGGAACGCCCTTGTCAACCTCTTCCTCCCCCCTAACAGTCCCCTCACCTAGTTCCGCGAGGCCATGGCAACAGGGGAGGGGAGGGGGGGGGGAGCTGGTGAACGGAAGAAGGACAGGGGAATCATTAGGCGCCGCGATATCACATGCAGGCGGACAAAACACCCCCTTCATTTGTCCCCCGCCCACACCAGGTAGGCCAGGCAAGACGTGTCCCCATATTCTGTCTTCTTGGCCACCGTGTCTCTAGCCAGAAAGCGTGACCCCTGGGAAAATCTTTCCCGCTCGCTGCGCCACACACACACACACACACACACACATGTACACACACACACAGCACTGTACACGCAGCGCAACGCAGTCCTGGTGATATCAAAGACTTTCCTATCACTATTGCGTCAGGAGCTGACTTCATTTTGCGCACGACACACAAACACTGGCGCGCGCGCGCGCACACACACACACACACGCACACGCACACGCACACACGCGCGCGCGCGGAATCACTCAGCGCGGCGCCCGCCGAATACTATTCTGCTTCCGTCCCAACAAACGCCAACGGTGGGCGCCATGGCAGCCTGGAATACTACGGACTCGTCGGAGGCCGAAGGAAAAGTTGTGTGTGTCGGCAGCTTCCTGCGTCCCCGGCGTCCTCGGCGCCGGCCTGACCTCCTCCGGCCGGTAACTTGAGCCCCCATGTGTTGCGACTTTCATCCCTTTCTTACCGAATCACCACTTCTCATCTCGCCCTTATCTCGCCTTGGGGTGGCGTCGCATCGCCTCGGGGAGGGTCGCGATGAGGGGAGCGGCCGACGACACAGTAACGCTGCACCAGAGGCGGAGCGGGGTCACAGAGGAACGCAGGGGCGCAGGGGGCTCGGAGCAGCGCAGGCGCAGGTCAGGCTGAATCAGTTATGAGGCTGTGAAGGCTGTCGGCGGGGTGTCCATCCGCGGGGAAGGACAGGCGCACGGCGGGGCGGACACACCGGGGGTCATGACCTCCACACCCCGACCGTCCCCGTCCAGCAGCAGGAGCAGGGATAGGCCCCCGGCAGCCCGCAGCAGAACAAGTTTGGCGTTCCGAGCCATGACAGCCTACGGCGGCCTCCGCTTTGGCCCCGGCCTATCGCTGTGGGGTTCAAGGTCACCTCAGGGTGCCCGAAGCAGGATGGCCCCCGTGGGGAGCCACGCTCCCCCCCGTAGGAGCCCCGCGCGCCCTAAGGGCTCTGTGCGCGCCGGGGCCGGGCATGGGCCGGGCAGGGCCCCTTCTGTGGTGCGGTCCTTATACCACCCTCGGCGAGGAGGGTCGGGGAGAGGCAATCGTTAGCGTTGGAGATGCTGGTGCTGCCGTGGCGCTGCCGTGGCGCTGCCGTGGCGCTGCCGTGGCGCTGCCGTGGCGCTGCCGTGGCGCTGCCGTGGCGCTGCCGTGGCACTGCCGTGGCCACGGGGTCTCTGCGGGGGGCCGGCGTCAGCGGCCTCCACGGCATCAGCGGCCCAACCCTTCCGCCGCCCAGCGCCGCCAGCGCCCAAAGCGCCAACGGCACCGCTGATTTGTGTATCCATACATCCAGACGGGCATTCGCCGTTTCCCATGACCATCAATCCCCTTCCCCCGCTTCTTGCTTGTCACCCCGGCGCTTCAATTTTCATTTCCAAAATCTGATTTTACTAACATTTCGCGCGCGGGAAGGGAGGGGAAGGGGGGGGGGAGGAGTAGGGGGTGTCGTCGTTGCCGCGCTTGGCTTGGTTGGGGAGGTTTGTCTGGGGAGGGGGGTGATGAAAGGTTATGGAAGGGGGACGGGGAGAGAGAGAAGGAGAGAGAGAGAGAGAGAGAGAGCGCTTTTGGCCCTCGCTTGCAAGGAATTAGCGACCGGAAAGGGCTGTCCTTCCCTGTCCCTACCCCCCCCCCCCTTCCCCCTTTCCCGGTCTCCGGCCAGGTGTCAGCAGGAGAGAGGGGGGGGGGGGTCAGAGATATCGCGGTCTGCGGTCACCAGAGAGCGGAGGGCTGGGCGCCCAGCTCGAGGCGTGGCGGCGATGTGCGCGTGGTGCGGTCGGCGTGCTGCACGGCACGGCACGGCACGGCACGACACGGCACGGCACGGCACGGCACCGCGAACCCGAAAAGTGGTCATCAGCGGTCCTTCCCAACGCCCCCGCCCCCCGCCAATACCATGATGGTGAGGAGAGGTCCGTGACACTCGCACCTGGCAGCCGGATAGAGCTCCGCGAGGCCGCGAGTTTGGCGGGCGGTAGAACACGGCACTGCGGGGGTCGGCCCCGGCCATGCGCCGGGTTTGCCGATACCGGGCGGCCCGTCCCATTTCCACGGCCATCAATTAGCCATCGGCGGCCCGCCGGGGGAGGGAAACGGGAAACGCGCTCTACCCGCCGCCCCAATCGGCCTCTGAATATTCCGCCTGGCCCCGCGGGGGAGGGACCTGGTGCCGGGCTGGAGCCGCGCCAGGACCAGGCGCACACCCGGGCACCTTTCTCTTTCAATGGCCATCCTGGGATCGTTTTGGGGGATGCCCAGCCCTGTCCGTCGCCACGTATGCTGTCCGTCACACGACGAATACTGTCCGTGGTGGTATCACGAAATTCTCCAGCAGCTCCCGCAGCAGAAGAGCTAACAGAGATTCGCGCGGCGCCACCGGGGCGCCCCCGCAGCCCCCGCAGCCACAAATGTGTCCCCGCTGCGCTCTGCTGCTCGCAGGCGGCAGGCGCGCGAGTGATAAGAAAACTCCAGTAAGAACGACACAGCAGCGCAGCCCGCCCAGCCACACGGACAGACGGGCGCGCTGACGACACGGCGACGCAAGGAGACAAAACCCGCCCGTGTCGCCGACAGGGGGCGCCACGGGCGCGTTAGTGCCCCACTGTTTACATTCGCCCTCCTGCCGCCGCCACATCCGCACCAGTTTGTGTGACACACACAAGTGCCAAAACTTTGGCCTTCCGCGCCGCCGCCGCACCACTGTACCGCCACCGCCTCACGGCCCCTCGCCACCCCCGCTGCAGCAGCTCGCGCACCTCTGCCCGCCCGCTCCCACCCCCGCCCCCACCCCCACCGCCATCGTCGCCGGTTATGGGCCGTATGTGGTATGTGGCTGGGGGGCGAGGGAGCGCACCGCCAGCGTGACAGGTCGGAGAGGAACTCCCGGTGAACGGCCCGGCCCGGCTACCCTTACCGCCCCGCCCCGCCCCGCTAGCGCCTCACGCCGCACTAACCCGGCGGCAGCGGCGGCAGCAGCAGCAGCAGCAGCAGCAGCAGCAGCAGCAGCAGCAGCAGCAGCAGCAGCAGGCGGCCTGGCCCTGGCGGGCTGGCGGAGCCGAGGCTCCTTCAATAATGTAACGCTCTCCTGCCAACGTTTGTGGCTTTGGGTCCAACGTGGGAGAGGCACGGGATGGAAACATGAGGAGAGGAGAGGGAGAAAGAGTGGAGGGAGAGAGAGAGAGAGGGAGAGAGGGAGAGAGAGAGAGAGAGAGAGAGAGAGAGAGAGAGAGAGAGAGAGAGAGAGAGAGAGAGAGAGAGAGAGAGAGAGAGAGAGAGAGAGGGGGGGGGGAGTGGGTCGCTTTGGAAAAGCGTGTACGACAGTATACAGAAAACACCACATGCTCATAGTGGAAAGGTATTATATGTTTAGGCGGGCACAGACGTAGATTGATTATTGATTTTCGAGCAGGCGCTGGAAATATCGCTCTGAAATTTCAGCCTCCCACGGCCCGGCAGGCCCGGCCCGTCCCACCCCATCCCACCCTATCGCGTCGCGCCGCGCGGACCCACAGGACTGGCGTGTCATTACATAGTATCGGCGTGAGGGGGCGCTTTGCTCCTGGCATACGATCCACTCCAGCGTAAGGGAGGGTTCTGCGGTGGTGGCAGGGGGAGGGGGACGCCCACGTGGGGGGGGGGAGGGTTACAGGGCGCTTTTCGTGTGACGAGTTGGCAGCCTGGAAGCCGATATCGGCTGCACTGCGCGGCGTGGGCGGGCGCGTGGCGCTGGCGGGTACACAGCAGCAGCGAGTGGAAAGTGATGTCCCACACCAACTTGGACCTGCAGTCCCCACCCCTGCGGCACCCGTCGGCCCTGCGGCGGCACGGCCACGCTCAGCAGCACGGTGCACTTGGTTGGCTGGCCGGGGCGCCCGCCCCGCGGTCACCGCACTGCCCGTCCCGGCGCGGCGAGGACAGAGACCACAGGGACCTGCAGAGTAGTGTTCTGCATCGGGCGGACATGGCACGGCAAAGGCTTGCTACCGAGCGTCGTCTGTCTCTCTCGCACTCAATAGGTACTTACGAGTACTAGACAGAGACAGAAGTTTTCGGTTATGGGCCATTGCCGAGCCAAGCCTGGCAATGCCCGCCCGATGCAGACCACTGCTGCAGATACTCCTGGCTGGTTTGTAACGCAACCATTAGAGGGCGCCTGGAACAACGGGCCGAATGACGAACGTGTGTAAAGGGTTGCCGGCCGCACTCGAGCCGCACAACTGTTGCTACGGCACGATAGCCAGGTGTAGCCGTGCGCCGCCCGCCCACTTCACCCACTTCACCCAGTTCCACCGCCAGATGAACTGAACAACCTCTCGAGACGCTTGTAGGAGCTGGCGCTGCTGGCGGCACGGGGCGGCGCGGGGCGGCGCCTCAGGGTTCATCTGCTGTCTCACGACGGCTTGCCAGACGCGACGTCGTGGCTCGAAACGCGTTCCAAACGTAAGGATACCACTGCTGCCGCCGCTGCCGCCGCTGCTGCTGCCGCCGCTGCGGTGGCCCCGCACTAATGTGGTTACGAGGTGTGGGTTTGTGCTGGCTGCAACAAGTCCGCGGCGGGTCCAAAACTCGAGACATTGGAAGAAGTCGAAATGTCGATTAAAAATACTGAAAACTGCACCAGAAGTAGTTAAACATTGAACAGCTTTAATCTCAGTAACGACTGCTTTTCAGCGCGACTGACACATTTATGGACCCCTCGGCCGGCAGGGAAGAGGTGGAACACCGCCTGCAGGAATCAAACCCACCAGACTCGCATTCAAGCAGCTCGTAACAATGACAGTTTGCAGCCACCTCTGCCTCTCCGACCTCCAGCACTAACCTCCGGGCACCTCCGGGCCGCCGGTGCAACCTCCCACCCACTCAGCCTCCGCACTCCGCACCCTCTGCTGTTCCGCCTGGCTCTGGTCCTCGCAGAGCAAGCGGCGCCGCGAGCGCGAGGCGACGGACTTTTTCCGCGTAACGAGGAGAGTTTGTTACCTCCGGTTGTAGCCATCGCTGATCAACAAGGCGTGAGTGCAGCCCACCCCTCCCCACTACCCCACCCCATGTCTCTGAACAAGGACGCGAGAGGTGCTATGTGCGTCTGCTACTCTCATACACGGGCGGGAGGGAGAGGTCGTTACCGACGTGCGGCCAACCACTGATAGACAAAGAGGCGAATGTGAACCGATAAAAATGTATACGTGGGATATACAAGGATTTGGGGAGTTTTCTTCTTGATTATAACCCTTTCCATGCTGCCCTATTCTATCGCCCCCCCCCCTCCCCTCCCCTCCAACACATAGAGGCGCCTTTGGTGATTGACCCCTTCGCTCTCGTGCACCTGTGGACCCTCCCGGGCGAGCTCGATCCCGTAAAAGGATAAGAAAGACACTCTCCATCATCTCGTCGGGGAGGGGAGGAAGGAGGGCGGGAGGCACGGACAGAGCGGGGGGCACTGAGAGAGGCAGCGGACGCACCACCATCCAAACTTGAGACAGTCACTCTGAAACAGCGGTGGACGTGCGGGTAAGGTGTTGTTGATCCGTCCCCAAATTCTCTTTGACCTGTTGTCATGGGCATGGCGAGGCGACCACGCCCTCGGCGGCCTGCGGCCTGCGGCCTGCTGCCTTGGCTCAGGCGGCCCCAGGCGGCCCCCAGCCCCCCCAGCCCGGGGCGCGGCGCTACAAAGTGCGGGGTGGCCCACACCCGGCAGGCCCCGGCAGGCCCCGGCAGGCCGGTGGGTCACTAGGTCGTCCCACACACCGCAGCCGGGCAGCAGGGGCAGCAGGGCCGCCGCAGGGCCGCCGCAGGGCCCGCGGGGCAGCGCGCGGAGCACTCGGGCCCTTCCAGTTGCAGTTCCGCCCCCTGGCCGCCACGCCCCACCACGGCCCTCCCCGCCGCGGCTCGGCTGCTCCGCCTGGCCCCGCCTGGCTCCGCCCGCGCGAACCGGACTCCCCCGGGCTATGACGGTGCACCGGGCGCAGCGGGCGCCGCAACCGCCGCAGCCGGGCACGTCAGATACGTGGGCCCGGGCCGCACCCGTCGAACTGGTTCGGCTCTGGCAGCCGCTGCGGCCACCGCCGCTGCTGCAGCTTCCCTCTGTGCGAACAGATACGCCCCCCTCAGCAATCCAGCCATCGCCGCACCGTTGCTCCCGGCTGCCTTCGTGCCCCCGCCGGCCCCCGCCGGCCCCCGCCGGCCGCGCAGCAGACCCAGTATGCCCCAGGGCCCATCCTCGCCACTGCGAAAGGCAAAATCAGTGCTGCCAGCAAAGCGCAGCACGGCGGAGTACACAGCGGTGTTGCCCATCGAGCTAGTAACAATTTCCGATAAAAGTTCCAAGTCCAAGTTCCAAGTTCCGCATAACGCTGCTCCGAGGTATTCGAATTGGTGGGATTTTCTGCTCTATAGTTTTTATTGGATTTCAGTTTTCAATTCCTTTGTAGCATTACTATCATATTTCTTAAAAAGATTTTTAATTTTCCAAAATTTCTGAAGCTGAGGTTTGCGTATGACGGACGCCGGCGGCGGGCGGGCGGACGGGCCCGGGCGGACCCAGACCCAGCAGACAAGGGGAGGAGTCGGGCCGAGTCGGAGCGCGCAGCGCCAGACCGGCAACCCGAAAACGCATGGCGGAAAGTGACAGGCAACATGAGTTAGGTCAGTATGGTAAACCGCCCCCTTTTCGCCGCTAAAGACGAGCCGAAAATGAAAACGAATTCGAAGCCGCAGCGTTACCTGCTGCCGCTGCAGCGTTCTATTGGGTATTGGGCCGAATGCAGAAACGCGCCGCTTCTGAAGGAGGCACGGTCGTGTCGTGGTAATGGAATAGAAGGCTCTGGGCCGTCACTCCCCCGATATCAGAACCACCTGTCGAGACGAGACGCGGGCACGACGAGCTCGGTGAGCTTGACGTGGAGTCGGAGGCGGGCTGGGCGGGCCGGGGGCGGCCGGGGGCGGCCGTGGGCAGCCGGGCTGGGAGCGACTGAGACGATGCCGACACACACACACACACACACACACACACACACACACACACACACAGAGGGGGCTACTGACCTCCGCCACAACTAGTCGTTCGTGTCGCCGGGGGGCGTTTCCAGCTTAACCCGTCCCCGTCGATGAATCGAACTCGAACGCTGGGCTAGGCTGGGATCGGCCGCACCCGGTTTCCGGCTTCTGATTGACGTAATCACCACGTTTTGAGCGCTAGCGGCTCCAGGACCTAGTCGCCGCCGCTCAAAACAAGCGCTCTCTGCGTTTTTCACACCCGGCCGGTGTGGGGACGTTGCGGCTAGAAGTAGTACCTCTGCGGCGTCGCGTACGGTCGCCGCGTATGCCGCATGACTTTTCGGTGTCAAGGAAACCGTGAATCACCTTTATGGGGCACATATAAGAGTACAGTCGGTATGAAAAACTCGGCTCGCGACGCGCGCGCGCGCACAGATACACATGGAAGAGTGTGTGGCGTTTGTTCGTATGCCCCGTTCGCACGAGTTCCGCAAGTGTTGGCATCACGTCCGTGGCGAGGAGCGGCGGGCGGCGGCGGCGGGCGGCGGCGGCGCACGCAGTTACTGCAGCTTGATGATGTACCGCGGCGGCGTGCCGGCGGCGTGCCGTCGGGGCGGCGGCGTGCCGGCGGCGCGGCGCTCGCGAGTTAGTTCATGACAGCGCGGGGGTTGTTAGGAAGGTCGCGGCGCGGGTCGAATAGTTTTGTGCTGCGGGGCTGGCGGAGTGTGCGCGGGCGCGCGCGCGCCAAGGTCGGCGCGCGGTCATGAGCAGCGCAGGACACCGGGGCAGAGGGAGAGACAGAGAGAGAGAGAAAGATACCCAGACAGACACGCAGACAGACAGACATACAGACAGATGGAGAGAAAAGGAGAGTGAGAGAAAGAGAGAAAGAGACAAAGAAAGAGAAAGAAAGAAAGAAAGAGAGAGAGAGAGAGAGAGAGAGAGAGAGAGAGAGAGAGAGAGAGAGAGAGAGAGAGAGAGAGAGAGAGAGAGAGAGAGATGGTCGGCAGGCGCGTCCGCTTTCGAAGACCAATAAAGAAAGCGTCGCTGCGTGCAAAAGGAAGAGAGCAGAGAACAGAAGGGGGTTGAAATTCACGTAGAGGGTGCAAGTCGGCGGGGGGGGGGGGGGAGGGGCAGGGGAGGGGGGAAAGGACTGTCGCGCGCCAGCCGCACACATATTGAAACTTGAATATTACTCCAAAGTGAGCGGGAATAGGGTGGGAAGGGAGCGCTGCAGAGGACGTCGAGATGATTCGGCGAGGGAAAGGGAAAAATAAAAGAAGGCGGGGGGGGGGGGGGGGGGGGGGGGCGCCAATTTTTATTGGCCCCGGACGCATCTCAATCGAGGTGGGCTTCCCTCCGCCTCAGCACCGCCTCAGCACCGCCTCAGCACCGCCTCAGCACCGCCTCAGCACCGCCTCAGCACCGCCTCAGCGCAGGGCCGAACCCTCGCGGCCACGGGGCCCTGCCGCCCAACACAAACAGTATTTCGTGAGGGATGCACAACTTTGATGTCTGTCTGGAGGGGTATGAGCGAGCAAAAGTCGCTCATTTCCTTTCCATGTCCACCCACTTCTGCGGCCGGCGCATGGCCGTGAAAAATACTGATCAAGGCGGCAAGTGCGACAAAATAACCCCACTCCACACGCACACGTTTGATGCTTCAGTTCTGCCAGAGTTGCGGTGAGCACCTGGGCACCGCTTTTTTAGGCCCGTTCCCTCTCCGCTTGGACTGGCTTTCATACGGAATGGCAGGCGTTTGCGCCAGTCAGCCGCCCGTCCACGAGTCTGGCTGTATGTGCCTCAATCGATGTGTGACATCGAAAACGGAGCGCTCTGTCCATTCGGCCGGCGGGAACGACTGTCCCACCAGCATTAGCCAAAGAGGCCGCGGCGCCGCCCTGCCTGACACCTGCACGGCCCCGGCCCGGAGTTTAGTTATCACCGCTGCTACCCAGTGAGCTGTGCCGGAGCCGGCCTGAGCTCGGCCGCGGAGAACCAATCGATACGGGGGCTTTGACGCCGCTACCGCGGCAACGGCAGCAGCCAGGTGTTTTGGCCGAGGTTTTGACTGATGCCCTTGGCTGGTGTGAAGCAGTGGGGAGGGGGATAATGTCCGATCAACGCCAGATTGCACTGAAAGGACGGGCAAAAGTCCAGTGACGAATCTAGGAGCGGCTTCGGGGGGAGAAGGGGAAAGGGGGGGGGGGAGAGGGGCACTGTCCCGCGCTTTGCCGCTTTTAGCCTATACTTACAGGCGGAAAAGTTATGCCGGTTGCCAACATTTTCGACGCTGAAGGGGGGCGGGGAAGGGGACAGTTGTCTTTTTGCCCCCCCCCCCCCCTGGATCCACGCTTACAAAAGTCAGACAGCAGTCACCTTGATCGGACTGTATTCACAAAGTACTTTACTGTATGCGACTTATTACTGACGCGACCGGCCAGAGGAGAGGCAAGGGGTCGGACAGCGTTGTTTCTACGGCACCTCTACGTGTGTGTATGTGTGTGTGTGTGTGTGTGTGTGAGAGAGAGAGAGAGAGAGAGAGAGAGAGAGAGAGAGAGAGAGAGAGAGAGAGAGAGAGAGAGAGAGAGAGAGAGAGAGAGGGAGAGGGGGGAGAGGGGGAGGGGGAGAGGTAGGAGGAAGACAGAGAGAGCCGGCCTGCCCTTCTGCCCTACCGGTCTACCGGGGAACCATGCGTGATTTCACGGGTCAGGGGTTGATCAGAATCGCAAGGAGCAGGGAGGAAAGGGGGGGGGGGCATTAAACTTTACACACACGTTCGACCTCTCTCTCTCTCTCTCTCTCTCTCTCTCTCTCTCTCTCTCTCTCTCTCTCTCTCTCTCTCTCTCTCTCTCTCTCTCTCTCTCTCTCTCTCTCTCTCTCTCTCTATCCCTCTCTGGATTCCACAAAGCTACGCGGGTTGCCTGCTGTGATAGTGCTATGACAGGTCACTAGACAAAGAACAGACAGGTCAGTGTGGACGAGGATCGCTGGGAGAGGTAGAGAGAGGGGGGGGGGGGGTAAAAGCCCGAGTCCCCTCCCTCCTCATGTCCCTCCCTTCGTATCCCTCCGCACCCGGCCCCGCCCCTACCTGTCCGTAGTGACGGACATACGTCTGTTATTATTGTGACTTTCTTTCCGTAATCTATAATAATCTGCAGAGACCGAAGAGCAGCGGTCGCCACTCAGCCCGGCCGTTTTCGGTGCGTTTCGGAGGCGGTCGGGCCGTGCCATGGGCCACAGCACAGCCTGGGCACAGGGCAGGCATTCCGACGGCGGCGCAGAGAGAGGGAGCAAAGGGACCTTTTAATTTAACGTGGGCCAATTCCAGGCCGAAACAACTGTGCCTCCCTCACCCTCTTCCCCGGGCTGGAGGCGGCCGAGCCGAGCCTGTCCGTCCCCAGGATCACGATGACGCAGCCGACGCGCGCGGAAGGGGGTTGTCGTATGGCGGCTGCAGAGCGATGGCTGCTCGTCGCTGCGGAGTTTCTAGGTGCAACGAGCTTTGGTTCAAAGTCTTGGACGTAATTTGCGAACGCCCTCTATCGCCGGTGAGGTCCCCTCCGGGTCCCTCCGGGTCCCTCCGCCCCCGCAGCGCGGGCCCAGGCGGGCCGTACGAATCGGTCGTCCTAGTCCGTCGCTGCCGCTGCCGCTCCTGCCGTATCCGCGGGGATCTGCTGAGTCAGTCTGCCTACAAACGGCTTACACTCCGCCCGCCCCGGAGCCCGGCCCGGCCCGGCCCCTGCCGGCCGCATGTCCACCCTCTTCCCCCTTTCCTTCCTCCGGGGGGTCCGGGTGCTCCGGGGCTCCGGGGGGCTCCGAACGTGAGGCCGGTGTCACATCGATCCCTGCAGGCCGCGCGTGCTGCTGGATGCCGCCCCTGTCGGCCCCTGCTGGCCCCTGCTGGCCCCTGCTGGCCCCTGCTGGCCCCTGCCCCTGCTGGCCCCTGCCGGCCCCTGCCGGCCCCTGCCGGCCCCTGCCGGCCCCTGCCTACCCTAGAGCCGCTGTATACTGTGTGGCTGCTATGTTACCGCGCATGGCCGGCCGTGCAAAATTTTTCATACTCTCATTTGCGGATGCAGTTGTAACGCGGGTGCGGAACGGGCCTCTGGGGGCGCGGAGAGAGCCGGCAGCCGGCCGTGTGCGCGCATATGAGGTTGGGAGGAGAGCAGCCACAGCCCCGGGCTGCTGTTAGCTGCTGCTAGCTGCTGCTAGCTGCTGTTGGGGGCGCCTGGGGCGCCTGCAGAGCAGAGCACAGTACGTACGCGGTATACACGCACTTCGCGGGAACGGCGCGGGATTAGTCAACCTGGTGCGTCGACTTTACGACAAAAAGTCATCGACTCCCGCGCAAACAAAGGGACGTGGTTGTCGTCCGCATTGTCATTGTCTGCTGGGAGGTGCTGCGCGCGGCGCTGTGCGGTGCCCGCAGGCCGCAGGAGCAGCAGGGCACCCGGGGTGGAGGCGGGTCTGCTGCCCACTGACCACCACGGCCGTGTGACAGGCCGCCGGTCATAAATCGATCGGGTGAGGTGTGAGAAGTGACGAAGCGACCCCACAGGCAGGCCCGGGCAGCCCCCCCGCGAGCAGGCCATATGCGCAAGTGGAGAAATTACCCTCCTTGGCACAGCTTTCCAATCCATTTAAAATAAAAATGTTTTTGGTGAAAATGCTGTACAAACGCAATTGTCACCACACTCGTCTATTTAGTGTAGTGGGTATCCGTCCGTCACACTGCTATGCTAGAAGACACGATGTAGTCTGAGTGACACGTGTCGGCAGATATGGGCCCAAGTCCGCCGGCCGGTATACGCACTTTCTCCACTTTGTCCCAAATCTCGGTGCGTGCAGGCGAGTACAAGATACATACCAGGTAAAACGTGCGGATTTGCCAAGCAGCGAGATTACACACGGCCGGATTTGCCTTTTGTTTCGCCATCGCGCTCAGGGCCCGTGGGGGAGGGGGGGGGGCGCCACTGGGGGGCGCATCCAGCACCACTAAAGCCCCCCCCCCCCCCCCCTCCCCCCCTCCGCCTGCAGAGAGGGAAGGGGCTGGAGGATGGGGAAATCAAAGCGGGAAAGCTCCAACTTGATTACAACTGAAAAAGAAAAAGTGGAACAGTTAGTCGAACTGCTCTGCTCTGTCGCTAATGAGAATACGGCGATATAATAAGTTGCACGCGGGCAGCTCGCAGCAATGCTTCATTTCGGCGCGCGAGAATGGAAACAATCGGGCACGCAATACGGGAAGCGCGCACGCACACGCGCGCACACACACACACGCGCGCACGCGCTAGGAGTGGACGCGGTTGTTTTCCCACCGCTGTGGGTCACAAGGCCAGCGGGCGCCAGCGAGCGCAAAGCGGGCCGTCGACCGTTCTGCTCATTCCGTTTGCTTCCCACCGCGGCATCAAAAGAAGTGGAAGGCGCGGTGGCGCGAGACGAGACGCCGCTCCTCCCTATCGAAGGCGATGATATCGCATGCAAGTGTGTCGCCACGGGGCCAGAGGGGCCGGCGGCGGCTCTGACCTCCCCGTGGGGGCGCTGCGGCTTATCAGGAGGTCGGGGGCCCGGCCGGACCAGGCCGGAGACCTTGGGGCCGAAAAGGGCATTCCTGCGTGGGAAGCAGCAGCCGAGAGGAGCTTGGAGCTCTCTGCATACGGCGCGGCGCCGTGCCCCGGCCGGCCCAGGCCGACACGCCCCGGCCCAGTCTTCGGCCCGGTCCCAAATTCCACTTGTTTGCGCCCCAGTCCGGCCGCGGGCATCCGAGGGCAGCTAGCTCGGCAGGAGGCCCGCCCTGCCCGCCCCAGCCCCCGCCCCCCGCGTCACTCACACACGCTGCCGTAAGCTGACGGCGTCCCGCCCCCGCTGTCCCTTTATCATCACTTTTCTTAGTGTTGTTGGTATTTTCGGCATATTTTCCGGGAAGCGGCCGCCGGCCGCCGCATCACCGTGCGCCGTCGTCGCAAAAACCGCAGCCTGTCAGATCATGAGATCCGGAGCCTCGGCTTTTGTCTCGGCCCCCATTGTGGTGGTCAAGTCCTCGCTGATGACACAGGTGGAAGGGTAGGCGTGGTCCTGAGAAGCACGCGGCCCGGACCCCCGGCAGTGCTGCAGAGCTGAGACTCACCGTCTGCTAACACGCCATTTGGCGTTTCTTGTCAAGAATACGAAGTTTCTTTTCTCAGACGTCGCGTCGGGTGATTGCATTACAGGCTGTCTTGTCTTGTCACGTATGACATCACCGCGCTTGTCCCCCCCCACCCACACACACACACATTTACCATGGAGACCTCTCAGATGGACAAAATCAAGTTTTGACTGCTCGTCATCTCTTCCTCTCTTCTTGCACAATAGGACACAAATGCACTAACCCTTGCAGCATGGAGATCCTTGTTTTCTCGACTGTCGCAACGCAATGGGGTGTTTTTTCCTTTCCGTTTTGGAGCAAATACGTAACGGGGTAAAAACAGATAAAAATGTTGGCCGGCCGGGCGGTGGTCGGACGTTCGGCGCCCCGGAGCCCTACACCCGAGTTGGCGCCGCTCCAGAGGCCGATTCTGTCTCTAGAAAGAAAGCAGGGGACGACGCATCGAAACAAATACGTTTTCAGTTTCGCCTGTGCGGCGGCGGTGCAATGGAGCCAAGACTGAGCGGGAGTTCGGAAATGGCCACCCCTGTTGTTCTGGCCGCCAAACTCACATGCGGATGCCTCGTTGTCCATGGCCGGCCCGAGCAGCGGCCGCCGCAAACTCGCAATCGTTCCATGAAAAACACATTGCTCATGAACTTTCCGGCCCCTTACTGCTCGCGCACGGGTTTATTACGTTTCGGCTGGTGAGGTTGTTTTGACCATAGCGAAAAGATTGATGGCAAATATGGGGTTGCGCGCGATGCCGACCGTATCGCTATTTTCACCGACTCGGACCGTGTATTTTCTGCAGAGCCCCTGCACTGTAGTTGCGCAGCGCGGCGACGACACCACTGGCAGTTTAGTTGTCTATGGTTAGTCGTGCCTGCGGTGAATGGCGCGGCGCGGAGGGAGAGAGAAGCAGGGTGTCGGGGTCGCGGGGCTCGGCGGCAGAGGGAGAGGGAGAGAGAGGGGAGGAGTGTGCGCCGGGGGAGGAGCTCGGCGGGGCGCACCCGCGCGGGGAAGCCCCGATGGCAATTAGGGGCCACCGGTACAAGGAGAAAGGAGACGAGGGCAGAGAGACGATCGCCGACGCCATGGCAGGGACGCGACAGGCAGGCAGATGCCCGCGTCTCTCTTCTCTATCAAGCCTCAAATTTGAGCGGTTTTGCTGGAAGTGCCGCGGTGCTGTCAGCATCGCACCGCCACTTGTCCGGCTAGTCCGGCCGCAGCCCAGCCCCGGCCCAGCCCCGGCCGCATGCTGGTGACTCACCGTGCGGCCGCGAAAGACAAAGCCCAGCTTTCGAGAAGGGGTTTGTACATAAAGTGCGTCTCGCCGAAACATCGGCTGAGGCATTTCCGGGAGACAGGGAAGACCTCTGTGGCGGTCCGAGATCTGCACGGCCTGTCAGCTCGGCGGGCACGGCGGCAGGGCAGCCTCAGGGCAGCCTCAGGGCAGCCTCAGGGCAGCCTCAGGGCAGCCTCAGGGCAGCCTCAGGGCAGCCTCAGGGCAGCCTCAGGGCAGCCTCAGGGCAGCCTCAGGGCAGCCTCAGGGCAGCCTCAGGGCAGCCTCAGGGCAGCCTCAGGGCAGCCTCAGGGCAGCCTCAGGGCAGCCTCAGGGCAGCCTCAGGGCAGCCTCAGGGCAGCCTCAGGGCAGCCTCAGGGCAGCCTCAGGGCAGCCTCAGGGCAGCCTCAGGGCAGCCTCAGGGCAGCCTCAGGGCAGCCTCAGGGCAGCCTCAGGGCAGCCTCAGGGCAGCCTCAGGGCAGCCTCAGGGCAGCCTCAGGGCAGCCTCAGGGCAGCCTCAGGGCAGCCTCAGGGCAGCCTCAGGGCAGCCTCAGGGCAGCCTCAGGGCAGCCTCAGGGCAGCCTCAGGGCAGCCTCAGGGCAGCCTCAGGGCAGCCTCAGGGCCCCGCCTCCTTCCCTTCCGGCTCGCGGCGCACCCCGACGTCCCAGCCGGCTTACTTCCGGTCTGCCCCGAGTCCTCCCGAGTCGAGTCGCTAAGCTGTCGAGGTCCCGGCCGGCCTCGCCGTGTCGAGTGCTGTCCTTATTCTGTCTGTGCCGGTCCGTGCTGGGCTGGGGGGGGGGACTTGGAGGAGGCCAGCAGCAGCCGGACTCGCCCCAGGCGTCTGATGGATAGCGCACCCGCCAACTGACATAACACTCCCCGCTCTATATCTGCCCGAGCCCAGCCCCGAGCCGAGCCCCGAGCCCCTCCACGTCTGGGCCATTGTCAGGCAGCTTGTTGCCATGATACGGCGTGCTGCGTGCACAGTCTGTTTTTCTTTCCGAGGACACAAAGCACTGAGCAGTAGAGCCGGAAGGCAACTGGAATGTCAACGTGCAGAACCCCGCAGGTCCGCAGGTGCGAAACAGAAAAGAATAAAAATATACACGGCAGTGCCCCGCTGTGCCGACGCTGTTCCATCAAAATCGATGAGGGAATTAATCGTTTTCCGGCGCCCGCGCCAAATTTCCCGCGGTGTCCCGGGCGGGCCGGGCTGTCCCCGCACGGTAGCAGCGCGACAGTCACCGCAGCCACGCAGCTTGTGCGCGGTACCGTTCACAGCCCGGTGCTCAGGGGCCGTCCACAAACTGGGGGGCACCCTGTCACAGCCGGGCTAGGAGCCCAGGGCAGGGCCGGCAGGGCGCGAGGTATCGACCGGTAAGGCCACTATCGGGCCGTCACCGTCTCGTGCCTTGTGGACGGCCCTTGGCAGCCCTTGGGCTCCGCCGTGGGCGCCGCGCGCCGCGCCGTGTGTGTGTGCGGCCGACAACGTAATGCCATTTGGGGCGGCTTTTACTCCGCAGCCGGCACGGGACGAGACGGGACTGGCGCTGCGGCCGGCCGGCCGGCTCTGAGCGGATTGACGGCGGAGTGACACACGTGTGACACACCTCCGGCCCACGTCACGGTCACGGCGGTCACGGTGGTCACGGTGAGAGGTGTGCGTGTCGCTGCAGCCCGCCTCCAGCCCACCACGTCATACCTGCTGCAGTCCCGGCGGCGGTGCATCCGTCAGTAGCCTAGTATTCATATGCGATATCGATTTATCAGCGTAACTGCGATTGAACATTATCCCAGCGCTGTTTTATGCTGTCCATGTGTAATCACAGTGAATCACAGAAACGGAGAGAAAGCACAAAATACAACCTAACCTATTTAAACAAATGCTTCTCATCTCATCCTCAGCAACCTAAACTAACGCTTGTCAAAAACAACAGTAATAGTGACTGCCTTTAAAAATTTACTTGCGAGAGAATTTGAAAATGTCATGTCTTCTGTCTTCTTTTCTAAAGGGGACTTGACTTGACTAAACCGGGGTGGGTGGGGTGGGTCAGCAAGGGGTAGGGGGGAGGCGTTGGGAGTAAGGGGGGCTGTGGGGGCTGTGGGGGTTGTCTCTGCCGGGCAATCACACAGTGTCAAGCACGGCACTGCCGGCCTCTAATGGGTATTGGCATTGGTGGCGAGCACCACCCGTGGCGTAGGGATGCGGGAGGGGAGAGAGAGAGAGAGAGGGAGAGAGAGAGAGAGAGAGAGGGGGGGGGAGATGAGCGTTTGCGAAAGGGGGTGTGTATACCAAGGCGCTAGACAGAGATAGACGGAGAAAGAGGTGGGGGGGGGGGGGGTTGCGGTCATAGCCGGGGTGCTCATCTGCTGCTGGGGGTGGAGTAGACCGGGAATCTCCTCCACTCCACTCAAGTCTGCTGCAGCGCTTTTGGTGAGAGGGAAAGGGTTAGGGGGGCAGGCCGGGGTTAGGGGGGTTGTCGCTGGCGTGGTGTTGGACGGGGGAGAGACTCTTCATTCTCTAAGGGGTAGGAGAAGGGCCGGGGGGGGGGGGCTGCGCGCGCATTCACCAGATTGAACACACAATAGAGAGAGCGATCAGACTGAGTGAGTGGAATGTTTTGAGGCAGCTGCCTCTTCCTTTCCTTTTCATCCGTCAGTGGAGGGAAAGCTTTTTCCGCGATAAAATTCGCTCCATACTGTATGCTGCTACTCTGCGCAGTCAAAAGGCTCGAGCAGCAGCAACAATAACAACAAAAACGCCTAAAACATTCATCCGGGGTGTAAAGCGGGGGAAGGGCGGTAAGGAAAAGAGGCATGATTCTGACAACTGTTTATTAACACAACACAGCAGCGAGGGAGTCGCTTTTGGTGCCGATTGGGCGTGATCACAGAGGATATAGGGCCAATGACGCTCGGAAGTACTACAGGGCCGGCCGTTCAAATGTGGACCCGCGGCCGGGCCGCTGCGGAGACAGCAGATAAACCGACGGGGGAGCCAGCAGCAGCAGCAGCAGCAGCAGCAGCAGCAGCAGCAGCAGCAGCAGCAGCAGCAGCAGCAGCAGCAGCAGCAGCAGCAGCAGCAGCAGCAGCAGCAGCAGCAGCAGCAGCAGCAGCAGCAGCAGCAGCAGCCAGGCGCTGCTAGCGGCCCGGCCCAGCCGAGGCCAAGGCGCCGTCCAGCGGCCCAGGGAGGGGCCTAGGGGCCCACGGCCCACGGCCCACGGGGCTGAGCACAGCTCTTACCCGCAGCCCGAACCCAGCCGAACATAACCCCTAACCCCGCAGCACGGCAGCCCCCGGCAGCCCCCGGCAGCCCCCGGCAGCCCCCGGCAGCCCCGCCTCGTTACCCAGCGCGGTGGTGTGCAGTGCCGGGGCAGTGCACAGCGCCAACACCACCGCCGCCATCAAGAGCCCCGCCCTGCGCGCGAGGGGAAAATAAGAAGTGACGGAAAAACAAAACCGGCACGAGGCCCGGCGGGATGGGATCCGCACACGCCGCGCCCGCGAGCTCTGCCCGGCTCTGCCCTGCTTTTACCGTTTTAATTAAAATGGATTGTTGCCAAGCGCGCTGCGTCGCGTTGTCACCGTAGGGCCGCTGCCGCGGCCGCCGCTCCGCCGGTGCAAATGACTCGGCCTCGAACCCACGCAACACGCGCGGTTTGGGCGGCGCAGATAGCGCACGGCCCGCCAGCTCCGCGAGCTCCACGAGTCCCCCGTCAGTAACCCGGAATCGCTCATGAAGGGGAGGCAGGCGGAAGGAAAAAGGGCTCACCGACCTTCATCAACAGTATGAAATTTTTTTGGAGAAATCATGCAGGCACTGTGACGACCTCATCAGTGTGGAGTATGTTATTCCTAGAGGGAGCGGCTGGTGGTGCTTGCCGATGGTGTTACACTGTGTATTGGACCGTGCCTCCAAATCATGCGCGCCAGGCCGGGGAGGCGGCTAACAAGGTGTGCGGCCTCGGCCTCTGGGCCTTCAGCCTCGTCGGGGAAGTGATTGGAAAGACGTCGGGTGCGCAACCCGCATCCCAGCCCCGGACCAGCAGAGGCGAGGTGAGGTGAGGCCAGGCGCCAGGCAAGGCGAGGCGAGCCGAGCCGCTGGCAAGCTCCACCGGCTCTACGCCGCACCGCGCGCGGACTGCGCAGAGTGAGCCGTCAACGAGGTCGTCCTCATTCTGAAGCCATCGGGATCGGGCCTGGTCTGCCGAATCGGGGCTTCGGGTAGGTGCTGTGCCAGGCGGTAGCAGGCGCCGAGGGTGGGGGCGGCGGGCGGGGGCGGCGGGCGGCGGGCACAGTTGGCCGGTTGTGGGCGAATGTCAATTCCAATGGAACGCACTTTTCGCGCCAAATCGGGCGGACGCGGACGCGCCCGACTCTGCTGTTTTAAACGTGAAGCGAGGCGCGGCCGACAGAGGTGTAGCTCTGCGGGGGGGGGGGGGGGGGGGGGTTGCGTAGCAGCAGGCAGCGGCGGGCGGCCGCGGCGGCCTGATTTAAAACAAAACACCCACAATAAAACACGCGGCCACCCCTTGCTAGCCGCGCACACGTCAGCCCCCTTCGGCCCGCCCCCACCGGGCCTCCCCCCCTGGCCGCGGTTTGGTCCATGTTCTCATCTCTCTCGCCCCCATACTCCTTTCCCACCCCCTTCCTAACTCATGGCCTTGATCAAAACGCCCAGCGAACCGTCCCAAACTCTCTCTCTCTATGCCGCTCTCTCTCTCTCTCTCTCTCTCTCTCTCTCTCTCTCTCTCTCTCTGTTCTCGGCCTCCGGACAGTACCCTTCACAGCCCCTGGTCTCCCCCACGCCAAAGGTTTGAATCCTTTCACCTTACATTCCAATTTTATTTTTTTCGTGCTGTGGATCAACGTGGCTGTCCGGGCCCCTCCTTAGCACAGCAGCACAGCAGCACAGCGGGGCGGGGCTGTCAGCTTCTGTTTCCACGTCCGTATTCTCCTGCCCCCGGCGTCGCGGTCCTGATCCTTGTAATAAAGTGATCCAGGGGGATCAACATACCTTTTTAACCAAGTTTTACACCCCCCCCCCCCTTTCCCAGGGCCCAGCAGAAAGATTTTCCTTCTCCCCCATTGTTGGCGGGGCGTCGGGGGAAAATGAGGCGATATCTCTATCCCCGCCTACGATCTCTTTGCACATCAGGCTCCCCGCTCGCCCTTGTCACCAATGTCTATCTTCTCTTGTGCGTCGAAGCAGCCGCCCCTCGGCCGCCCTTCGGACGCCCCTCGGACGCCCAGCACCCCGTTAACGCCACCCCTCCCGTCGAAGACGTCACCGAAAAGAAGGAGGGAAAAAAAAGGAAACAAAACGTGTGCGTATCGCTTGGCCGTGCCGTGCCGTGCCGTCACGTCAGGGGTCAGGCCTGCCGCGCGGTCACTGCCATCGCCTCCCCCCGCCGGTGACAATCCCTGTAAGTGCCCGCGCCGCGCCGCGCCCCACCGCACCCCCGCCGACGTGACGTACCCCGGTACAGTATGCGGTTGTATATTTCGTTTTGACTCCCCGAGGCGCCACGTTGTTTACCGCCGCGCAGGTGGGGGGCCGCGACAAATTACACACGCGATGCCGCTGGCGCCACCAGCCGTCTTCGCGGGGGGCTCCGCGGGGGGGCTCTGCGGGGGGGCTCAGGACGCCGGGGTTGGTTCGGTATCGGGCGGTTTGATGAGGCAGGCAGACGGTACGGCACCGGCGGCGGCGCCTCACCGCGCTGTGCGGCGCTGTGCATGCTGCGGCGCCGGGGCGCCACTCGCCTTCTTCCCGGGGGGTCGGCGACGGCGAACGTCGTGGCCGGGGAAAGGGGGCGACGACGGACCCCCCGCCTACCCGCTGCGGGGCAGAGACGATCGTCCTAATGTATCTCCCTCCCTCTCCCTCCCTCGCCCACCCCCTCACGGCTCCGCGACATCGCCGTTGGTATAGCGGGCGCCTGAGCCACGCGGAAAAAGTGCACGCACTGCAGTGGGCGGAAAAGGCCTCCCCTCCCGCCCCTCTCCTTCCCCTCCTCCCCCTCCTCCTCGCCTCCTCTCACTCTCGCTTTTTATGGCAGCCATCGCGATAAATATCGCCTCCGCCGATCGGCCATTGCGCGACACCGCCCGCCATTGGTCACCATACATCATCGGCTGCCCCCCCCCCCCCCCCCCCTGTTCCAGTACACCCCAAACTGTGGCGGCGGCCTCGACGATGTCCCTCAGCAGTGTTTGTACGCCGTGTGGTGTCCTTACGGTGTCCTTATGCTTCCCCTCGAAGGTGAATGCGGCGTCTCCACAGGACGAGGAGGGAGAAGGGAGGGGAGGGGGGGGGGGGTCGCTACGCTGGGATTTCGCAAAGGGCCCGCCCAGATGGCTTCTCTATGCATACAGAGGTCCATTTTAAAGCCAAATATCGCAGGAGCAGTGCCGCCTGTGCGTGTGAGAGAGAGAGACAGAAAGGCCTCCGAGAAGGGTGGGTTGGCGCCTGGCTGTGCGGGGCCAACCTTGTGAAAGCTTTTCTATGCGCACAAAAATAGTCAGCCACCCATCTCTCTCTCTCTTTCTCTGTCTGTCTCCCTCCCCCTCTGAGCGAGGCGCGCTGCTGCGGCTGCGGCCGAGCGGCGGACGGCGCTTGCTGAGCGTCCCGCACGCCACAGCTGTTGGGCGGACGGCCTACCCTGCAAGCTGCAGGCGGCAGGAGGAGGAGGTGGAGCAGCACCGCTGTCCTCACCCACAGAATGCTGCTGGCGCGCACTCTAAACAAAGAATGCATGAATCAAGCATAATATTATGCTTGATTTAAAGCAATTTTTAGGCTTGAATTAAAGCAATTTTTAGGCTTGATTTAAAGCAATTTTTAGGCTTGAATCGCAAGCTTTCCGCCAAGCATAATATGCTTGCTGCAAGCATAACTAGGCAAGTTTCAAGTAAATGATGCTTGTTTCAAGTATTGTCACACTGTCGCCGCTTCGTTATGCTTGGAATATAGCTTCATATCCGTGCAGCAAGAATCATGCTTTTTGATTTCAGAAACTCCGCCAAGAATCTTTATTTAACGTGTTGAATTTTGCGTTGGTTCAAAGAATTTATTTTTGAGAGTGTGGGTTGCCGCCCATGCCGGATAAGTCCCAAAGCCTTGAACCTCCCCCCCCCTCTCTCTCTCTCTCTCTCTCTCTCTCTCTCGCTCTCTCTCTCTCTCTCTCTCTCTCTCTCTCTCTCTCTCTCTCTCTCTCTCTCTCTCTCTCTTTCTCCCTCACGCTCGCACAACGCACTTGGAAGCAAACACTCACACTGACCCCGGACAATAACGCGCATCTGATGGTGTTTGCCCCGGGTAGTGCTGCTGCTGCTGCTGCTGGGGGTATCGGGTTAAGGGGATATGCAAATTGGACACCACCAACTCCACCAGCTTCCCCACCCTCCGCTCAAAAGGAGGGGACAAAGGGAATATGTTCAATCGGGCCACAGCCGTGAGCATGGCCTCAAAATCAATGGGGAAGTGGGTGATTGGGTGAAAGCACCTGTTTACACGCACAAGACCAGAGAACGAGGGACAAAATTTTTCAAAGTATCGATCGAAACAAATCCGAAGCCCATATATTATACATTCACCATTTAATGACATTCTTTCGTGCTGGTGGCAGATTTGAGGAGAGGAAAGGAGAAGAAAAAAACGTAGCGCAACATGTGTACTTTCGTGTGCCTCGCTGTCCACACCACAAGCCGGCAGCCAACGCCTTAGTAAGGCGCTCTAGGCCTCGGCTGGTCCTTTAGGTCCTCCGGGTCCTCCGGGTCCTCCGGGTCCTCCGGGTCCTCCGGGTCCTCAGTGCGGGCCGTGCGGGCGGTGATACCGAGGAGCAGCGCAGCGCCGCGCCGAACCGAACGCGCCCCCCGTAAATCATCCAACGGGTGCACGATAAGAACTCTCGCAGCGGCCGCGCAGCGCCCTAGTGGCACAGTATGGGCTCGCCCTGCCCTGCCCTCCCCTCTCCCTCCAGGGCCCCCGTGCGGCCGGAGCCTGAGTGCTGAGCCCTGGTCCAGTCGGGGACCACACGGGACCACGGAACTGGCACGGAGACCGTACCCCCTCCACAGCGAGACACAGACAGCACCAGCAACGCACGTTCTCATCAAAGGCGATTTCTGAGACTATATTGAAAGTGAAACGGGGGCTCACATACCTTGGACGGTACATACTTGTGCATCGGCCATGCTCCGCCATGCTCCGCCATGCTCCGCCATGCTCCGCCATGCTCCGCCATGCTCCGCCATGCTCCGCCATGCTCCGCCATGCTCCGCCATGCTCCGCCATGCTCCGCCATGCTCCGCCATGCTCCGCCATGCTCCGCCATGCTCCGCCATGCTCCGCCATGCTCCGCCAGCACCCCATCCTCCTCCGCCATTTGAATGCAGGAGACGGCGCAGAGAGTACGGGCGGCAGTGGCTCCAACAGCCACCCGCCCCGTTTCCCACCGACACTTTATTTTCACCCACTTTCTGCTGACCGAATTATTTATCTGGTCTCGCCGATACGCGTCCGCCTCCCACAGCGCCGCCCCCAGCAGCCCCCGCCACCCACCGCCGCCCCCACGGCCCCCGCTGGCCAGTCAGCCACCCCCTGCGGCAGACACCGGGAGAGGCGGCAACGCAGCGATATTTCACGCCGGGTTTTATATATTCCATTT
Source organism: Odontothrips loti (assembly GCA_038380765.1). Taxonomy (NCBI): domain Eukaryota; kingdom Metazoa; phylum Arthropoda; class Insecta; order Thysanoptera; family Thripidae; genus Odontothrips; species Odontothrips loti. The sequence goes on along the minus strand of CM076243.1, from coordinate 16,872,080 downwards.
CGCACACTGTCGCTGAACAAAACATTCCACTCATTCAATCGGGCCGACCGGGAGAGCGGCAATCGCTGTCCTCGTCACGGCGGCCGGGAAGGGGGGGGGGGGCGGCAGCAGCCAGTCAAATCACCAGTAACAATACCTGCTTTCCTCTCATCACTCTGATTGTTGGCTAAACGGTCAGGAGGTCAGCGATGACAACTACTGCGGAATCTAAGTGTTGGCGGCCCGGGCCGTCGACTGTTCGCTCTAAAGCAACATCATCACTTTTCCATCCGCCGCCACCAGTGCCAACAGGCGGGGTTGCCATGGCCGCCACAACCGCCGCTACCGCCTCAGCCCTCATGCAGTGTACACAGCCCTCGCCGCCCCCACCGCCCCCGCTGTTAGTGCGGGGCTCACGCTCACCACGCGAGCGAGACGACGGCCCGTCCCGTTGTCGGGGGACCAACACCAACGGGGGCCGGCGGGGGAGCGGGGGCGGCGGCGGGGCCCCCCTCTTAAAGACCCGGCCCCCACCCCCCGGAGGGTCCTTCCAGCTGCGCGATCGCGTTTCGTGACACTACTCCGAGGACCCCCCCCCCCCCCCCCAGCCCAAACCGCCCCGGTCGCCCCCCCCCCCCCCCGGCCGCGCGGCCCCGCGCATTATATTTCTCATAGCGCCTTAGGCACGCACAGCCCGCACGGCGGCAGCGTGCTTCCTCCTGACCTGGATCACCCGGTGCGGCGCGGCGGCCCCGAGGCGCTGCGCGTCCAAACACCAACACGGCGCCACCGCCGCTGTGTACATCCAGCGCGAGTAATCACAAACCATATTGCCCCGGCGGGGGGTTGGGACGGGATGGGACGCCGCGGGGGGCGCCCGGAGCCGCGCGGCCCCCGCACAGGTGATAACGCTATCAGCCCTTCACGGTCTGCTGGTGGCTGTGCGGTGAGCCGTGGCCGGGCCCCGTGACCGGCCCGATGCACTCCCCGGCCCGCCCCGGCCGCTCCGTGCTGTCGAACAAGGGCCGGGGCCGCGGCATGCATGGGCACACCGTGGCGCACCGTGGCGCACCCCTTCCTGCTGACCGCCACCGGCCAGCCATTGCGAGCGCCAGCCGTGCAGACAGCAAACCCCCCGTTCATCACCTCGCAGGACGAGGAGGCGGAGGGAAGGGAGGGTGGCTCAGGGGGCACAATAGGGGCACCGGAGGGTGGGGCGGGGCCCTACCCCCTCACAGCCCACACCCGGCACCTCGTTGTCACACAATAGCTCGGCTTGACCACCCCCCGGCCCCGGGCCCCGGCCCCGGGCAATGTCGTGGCGATCGGAGGCCCCGTGCAGTACCACTACCCCGTGCGGCCCCACTGCTGGACAGCGTGGGCACAGCGTGGGCACAGCGTCGGCAGGCCGGCGGCCCCACACCGGGGGCGGCAGCAGGCAGCATGCAGCGTATGGACCAGGCCGCATGATTCATGAGAGTGACAGGATACCCCCGTGAGGGGGTGAGAGAGAGAGAGATAAACATAGGGAAACGGTGGGGAGAGAGAGAGCGAACAGACAGACACAGATAGATAGATAGAGAGAGAGAGAGAGAGAGAGAGAGAGAGAGAGAGAGAGAGAGAGAGAGAGAGAGAGAGAGAGAGAAAGGGGGGGGGGTGAAAGAGAGATCTGTTTAATTATTGGTGGAGGGTTCCCGTTAGCTGTGTGGGTAAGGGCGCTGCGTTCGCCGAGTCGGAGTTCAAGGCCGGGGTTCGGTTCCCGGCAGGAGACGTGACTTTTTTTTTTTGTTCCGTATAATTATCGGACACCACTTTCTTTCCCTTCACTGACTGCGGAGATCAGTCACTTGAATACTGTGAAGGATGCAGGGCGGTAGGGAAGAGACTTCGCAGCAGTGCAGGGCGGGTGCAAAATAGGGGAAGGTTGCCAAGGAGACCGGGAGGGTGGGGCGTACAATGGTACCGGTCGGCAGCAGGTGTTTGACACATGGAGTAGTCGCGGGTAGTCATCGGCACGGGGTACCGCCGCTGCCTTTACAACACACGCGGCGAACACGTGGACTTTGTGTAGTGAGATCAGAGCTCGCCACATATGCCGAGCCGCAGAGGACTCACCCCCCGGGGGGCCCGGGGGCCTGCATGGTAACGATGGCAATAATGATATCGTGGGGATATCCAGCCGATTGCGCAGCCATGCCTGACATCCGTGTGTGTAGAGATCGTTTCCGTCCGTCTCAGCTCTAACTAGTTCCTGTTCATTATTTATGATAGTATTATGGTTGGAACGGTTTTATCCCGCCTGAAATATTTTCGTCCCTATTTCAGTCTATAACGCGAAATAGACCTTACACCGACCGCCATGTCTAATTCGATTCCACACCCATTTCCCAGTCGCGGGGTCTCATTTTCTCATACTCTACATTCTGCGCGCGCGCCATTCTCGTCGTCATGGAGGAATTAAGACATGCATGGCTGCCTCATCGATCCCCACGCGGGGCGAGAAGTTTGCCGGGGCCTAACGAGACGAGCCCCCTCCCCCCCCCCCCCCCTCCCACTGGTCGTTATTAAGCGTGTACATCCACGGGGACGTACGCGAAACGCGATTTGATTGAAGGCTCTCCCCATTGTGGTGTGTGGTGTTCCGTGGTGCGCTGGCACGGCTCCCTGGCTCCCCCTTCACCCTGCTGCGAGCCTTCCACCCCTTTCGGCCCACCCGGGGAGCAAAGCAGGGGAATGTGATCACCGCCGCCTACCCCGCCGCCCCCCCTCGCGGCCCCGCCGCCGCCTTGGCCACCCTCAAGTCCCTTTCACACAGCCGCACGCTCGCAATGCGCCTCATCGTCGCTCATTTCCCCCGGCCTCCCCCGGCCTCCCCCGGCCTCCCTCACCTCCCCGTCATCCCCCCTCTCGGACGTGGCGCGAGCGTCAAAGCAAACGGCCCGCCGCCGACGTGGTAATGCGCTGCGCTCTCCTGTAATTTGAACACGCCCTCCGCCCCGCCCCGCCCCGCCCGGCGCGCCGCACTGCCGCCCCAACCCCAAATTTTTCATTTATTTAATTGCAATCCGCGGCCCGCTGAGTGCCGCCGAGCACGCGTCGCCCCGCGGCGTGGCCAATCATCGGGATTAACGAAGCAATCGCAATTCGGTTAATCACACAACTCTGCGACAACAACAAAAAAAATGCTGGCGACACGTCGCACAGCAGACGAGCAGCGCGGAAAACGGGGAGGGGGGGGGGGGGGGAGGCGTGCGGGAGCAGCGGCGCTGAAGAAAAGGAAGAGGAGGAAGAAGAATGCTGTGCGGCCAGGCCCGGCCGGCCCGGCCCGTGCTAGAGCACCGACACAGACCGAAAGATCGCCTAACAAGATTGTACCACCGCCGTCCGGAGGATCGCGGAGCGGCGGCAGCGGCGGCGGCAGCGGCGGCGGCAGCGGCGGCGGCAGCGGCCTGGTATTCCTCTCTGTAAAGTCAATCCAGATTCCGGCCCCGACACCCCCAGATCAGCGATCCCCGACCCCGCAGCCCCCCGCCGCCCACCCCTACCCCGCATACCCACCCCCTCCCCTTCCGGGGTCACGCACTGCCCTTCCGGAGGGGAGGGGACGGGAAGGGAAGGGTCTTTTTGGCCCTTTGCGGGCGGCAGCGGGCGAGCGGCGTTAGCCAGCGAGCGTCCTCATTGTAGTGCGCGTGTGTATGGTGTGCGCGAGTGTGCGCGTGCGTGTGGACATTGTCCGTCTCGCGCGCTTCTCCCGCACCCTTTGCCGCTGTCCTACCCTCTCTCTGTCTCTCTCTCTCTCTCTCTCTCTCTCTCTCTCTCTCTCCCACACACACTCTCTCTCTCCCCCGCACCCCTCTCTTGCCCCCTGCCGCCGGACGAGGCGATACGAGCCAGAACAGCCACGGTCCACTTAATGGCAGGGGCGTGTCTGCAACCAGCGCCGGGGGTGGAGAATGGAAGGAAAGGCTCTCGCTCTATACAGTGTACTCTCGAGTTTTGTTACGATACGTGTGGCGCTCTGCTGCAGCCCTTCCTAGTAACAGGCGGTGAGAAGTAGGTCAAGCGGTCCCACCCCGTGCCCGTGCTGGTCATGTTGCTGGTGGCCCGGGATCCGAGACCTCGTCCACGAACGGGACGGGGTCCGAGGCCCGGGGGCCCAGAGAGCCCAGGGGTCCGGGCCCGAGGACAGCCGGCGACAGACAACGCCAACCCAGCCGGCCAGCCCGGCCAGGCCGCAGCAGGCCCGAGGTAGCCGTGTCCCAGACAAGGTCCGACAGCGTAACAGGTTGGAACCAAGTCCCGCGTGGATCGCAGCGGCCGCAGCAGCCAGCGCTCCAAGCGGCCGAGCCACGTACTCCCCGCCCCCGCGGAGACTAACCACCACCCACTTCCTGCGGGTAGGAAATGGGGGCCCGTCCCCGCCCCGCCCGGGACTCTAAATACGTTACTAAGAGAGTTGAGTTAGAAACGCGCTCACCGAGTCCGCGACCGCGATCGTTCCGTTTGCCCTGCAGAGACTCTGTGCCCCTGTCCGTCCGGCCGTCTGCCTGCCTGTCTGTCTGTCTGTCTGTCTGTCTGTTTGCGCGAATGCTGTTGCCGGGAAATGAGCACAGCGTTCGTCAGCAAGTAAAACAGGATCGATGGCATGTCGTTGCTATTTCTTCAACGCAGACCAAAGGCGCCCTGTGCCGGTAGGAAGTGCACCGCTCTATGGGTGCTGTACTGATCCGGGGCTGCCGAGGGCTGCCGTCGGTGACAGACGGACGGCCCTTCCTGGCCAGTACAGCGCTGCCGCGGGCGCCGCGCCGGGCACGTTCTCAAACACACGCGCACGACGGGCACCTGCTGCTCGCCGCTGAGGAGGGAGGAGAGACAGCCAGAGGGAGAGAGAGAGAGAGAGAGAGAGAGAGAGAGAGAGAGAGAGAGAGAGAGAGAGAGAGAGAGAGAGAGAGAGAGAGAGAGAGAGGGGGGGGGGGGGGGGGAGGCCGCCGCCCGCAGCCGCAGGTGGCGCTGCTGCAAGACGCATTACACGAACCGGCGAAGGCGTCGCGACGCCCAAGGTCGCGAAAGAGAGGTAAGGGGAGCGAGAGAGAGAGAGAGAGAGAGTGACGACAGGGAGAGTCTCTTCTTCCGTTACGAGGCGGCGGCACTGCGGCATGAGCCAAGTTTTTCGTGACGGCCAGACGACGACAAGGAGGAGATCCCCCACCGCCAATTCCCCCTCTTCGCTGCTCGCGCTGCTCGCGTGCCGCAGAGCGCCAGCGAGGCGCGAGGTAGGCAACCCGGTGGCCGCCGCTGCGCTGCTCGCCTGATATTGCCTACGCTGCACGGCGCTCAGCAGCAGATATACAATCGCGAGACGCTTTGTACGGAACGGGGTGAAATGATTTCTGGAAAAAGTTTTATGTGAGCGAGGCCAAGACGTTCCCCGCCTCACACGGGGCCACAGCGAGGCGGAGGGAACGGCGGGGAGCGAACGAAAGCCAAGAAGAGGTTAGGTTCGGGCATATTTCACTGTCGGCCGCACTTCGCGCGCCCCTGACGGATCTGGCCGGGGCGGGCGCGGCGGGGCGGGGATCGGGGAGGGCGCAAGGGGGCCCTTTGGGGGGGGGCCGCAGGGCGCAAGGGCAAGGCGCCTCGGGGCGCAGCGGAAAGCACGGCCCGGGAGCGCGCTTGGCGAGGCCCTTTGCAGTGGCGTGCGATAGGGCACAGAGGGCGGCAAGAAAACCGCCCTTTATATCCCGGCCAGCAGCAGCAGCCGGCTCTTCTTATGAGCATATAGGCCAGGATTGATCGGTGTTGAGACAGGCCAACGCCATATTTCAGAGGAAAATAATTTCAAAAAAGTTCGGTCGATAGAATCACACACTGCTTTCGAAAATTACAACAGTGCGGTAATTCACACACCGAAAGGAAAAAAAAAGGTAAATCGAACCGACCTCAACCCCGACAAGCAATATTCTTGAGAAATAAAAGCCACAAGGTTGATATAACGACGTGCAGGTTGTAAGCCATACTGCCTGAGAATCTGAGATTATTAAATTAATCGAAACTTCTTCGAAAAGGCTGACAGCAACGGCCGCTGCGACGCCTGAGCGCAGGCGTTTTGCAGGGGCCGTAGGCCACGCCGTTGGCCGTGCCGCACTACAGAACGGGACTCGAGGACTCGCCGCCCCGACGTGTCGAAAATCCCCGGGGCACGACGACGATGACGCTGGATGTGAGTCACGTGAGTACTCGAACGGTTCCGGCCGCGGCGGGCCCTGCCAGTCATGCGGACGCATCCTACGTATATATCGGATTTGGTTTACCGTGCTATCCCGCGCCGCCCTCTCTCCATCGTTCTCTGTCTGTCTGCCTCTTTCTCTCTCTCTCTCTCTCTCTCTCTCTCTCTCTCTCTCTCTCTCTCTCTCTCTCTCTCTCTCTCTCTCTCTCTCTCTCTCTCTCGCTATGGCAGGTGTGGGAGCGACAGAGACGCCGCCGTCGCCCTTTTCGGACGCCCCACGTCTCGTTGAGCACAACGGCCGGCCTACACATATGAGGGCGGTGGCCGGCCGGGCCCCGCTGACACACAAAGACGATAGGCGCCTCATCGCATATGCACCCGACCAACTTTTTCCCCTTATTTCCGCGCCTAGTTCGGAAGAGGACGTCGCTGTCGCGGCGCGCAGTGTGACCCACATCCGTGAGTGGGCCGGGAACATCCCAGCGACAGCCGACAGCCCCGCCGCAGCCCCGCCGAACACTGCGCCATGGTAATGAGTCCCAGCAGTCTGTCTCAAGAGCCAAACCAAGAGCACCTCTTTCCACCAGTTTTGGCCCATCTATTTAATTTGGGTGGGTGGGTGGTGGGGGGGAATATTGTCACGTCAGCTTGCTCCAGTGCGTCATCGGCCGGTAAGGGCGCAGTCGGGACCCCGCGCACGGCACAGGCGCGGCAAACAGCAGGTGCATGAGCTCGACAATCAGGTTCCCATTGCGGTTCCCGCGAGGTGCTTCTAGGACAAAACCGTGTGTGTGTGTGTGTGTGTGTGTGTGTGTGTGTGTGTGTGTGTGGGCGGGCCGCAGGGCCTGACGCACTCTATAAACCTGTACGCACACAGTGTTCTGCTGTAAGTAATCGAATATTCGTGCCCAAGGCAGGCGGAGCTACACGCTGTCGGGGTGGGTGGTGCGTGCGGACGTGTTCCCGGGGCGGGGGCGAGGCGGAGGGAGGGAGGTTCGCAGGGCGCCTCCTCACGGCACCCGACAAGTGATGGCACCCCATCTGCTATCCTTGTTTGTTCATCTCGCGACCCGCCCGCCCGCCCCGCTGTAATAGCGTTACTCTACTCCACATCCTGTATCATTCCGGGGAGGAGGAGGCCGAGGGGGGTACCTTACACGCCGGGGGGGGGGGGGGGGGGTGCACCTGCGCCAGGGCACTGTCGAGGTCGTAGAGCGAGAGAGCGGGAGGGGAGAGAGAGAGAGAGAAGTGGAGCGGAAGGTACTAGATGATGGGAGAAGGGCAGCCCCCAGCCCCCTTCTACTGCTGCTAGGTCGGAGCAACAGATCACGTTCCTAAAACTCGTCAAAATGGTGGTCCAGGCTCACACATACACACACACACACACACGCGCACACTCACATACACACGTCTTGTATGTAGGCCTTCACAGTCACGTCCATGGACCTGACAAAGGTAAAAGGCGCTCCCGTGGCGTGGCGTGGCGGGGCGTGGCGGGGCGTGGCGGGGCGTGGCGGGGCGTGGCGAGAAGCGCCCGGCGGCACCCGGAGCAGCTCAGGGACTGAGTGAGGAAAAACGGTGGGCTCCGTGTGGGTACGTACTGCACACGAGGCGCTGCACCAGTAGAGCACGTGCGTTGCTCCAGATCGGTGGAAGGGAAGGTCGGATAGGATCGCACGCAAGGTCAGTGGGGCCCTCCCTGGAAACCAAGAGTGTTCGCGGGCATTGGAGTAGGAACAGAGCGAGAGTGCCTAGAAAACTCCGGACTGAAGAATCGTACTTATATTACATTTTTGGCCGGCAATGCAACTTAGTAGTGGGTAGTGATGTCGACCTGTATTTGCGGGTTTTGTCGGTGCACCGGGCATTGGGACACGACGACGACATTCTGCACCAGAATGGACCAGAGACACTCTAAGGGCGAGAGCCGACGGAGCGCACGGCACGGACGCCATCGGACCGGGCAGCCGAGCAGCCCAGGGGGAATTACAGGCAGCAATCGAACAATAACGAGAAGCTAAAGAAGGAAGACGACGGGGGAGAAGTGAAGCAGCGACGCGGCGCTGGTGGTGCCCAGTGGTGCCTCGATAGGCACGGAGGAGGGCCGCGTCCGAACGTTACTCACACACTATGATTGCCATCATTCGTGAGGGAAGGAGGTCATATGGAGATGGCGGGGTGTCGATTCAGACGCGTCCCACACGGCAGCATCCAGGGCGCCTCACCGGCCCGACCCGGCCCCGGCCGCGCGCGAGTGCGCCGTGCGCCTCCGCTGCTGCATGCTGCCGCCGCCGCCACCGCCGCAGCTTCTGCTGCTGCTGCTGCTGCCGCTGCGGTGGCGGCCGCCCGGCCATCTCCATGTCCGGGGCCAAAGGCAAGCCAAAGGCACGGCAAAGGCTACCATTACCTGCCCAATTTGGTGCTCGATTTCTCAAATTGTACTCTTCCTGCGCGCGCCCTGCCCGGCCTTGTGCCCCGCGGAGTGGTGGTTACGCCCGGCCGCCCCACCCTGCCCTCTGCTCTGCGCCTCCGGGGACCTTTTCCTCTTTCTCTATTTCGATATGAATATAACTGTTCCGACACGGAGCGAGCGCACTCTTATTGCGGTACACGCGTTCCTCCACTCTCTCCCAGCGCGTCGCGGTGATCCTGTACCACGATGCAGGATGTGCCTGGCCGCGGGGCTTGGCGCCGATGGGGCCGGGGCAGCCGGGGCCCGACAGTGCGTCGGCGGCAGTCGGCGGCGACGGCTCATCCGCGGCAGAGTCCACCCCGCGGCCCGCAGCGCCCGCAACGGCCTGGGCACGCATGGCATGCGTGCGAAATCATATGCAAACAGCTTGGCCGGGGCGGGGCCCATCGGCCGCGCCGCGCGACACAACCTGCTGCCGCTGCTGCCGCTGCTGCCGCTGCTGCCGCTGCTGCCGCTGCTGCCGCTGCTGCCGCTGCTGCCGCTACTGCCGCTGCTTCCGCTTCTCCTCGGTGGCGGCACTTTTGCCCATCATCTCAGCCCGCCGCCAAGCCTGCCCGCCTATTGGTGCCGGAGGTTCCCGACCCAAACTTTGTCACATTCCTGGACCTCATCGCGGAGCCGGGTGCGGGAAACCGCCGCCGCCCGGCGGTCACTTTCTAACGCCGCGGCCGTCAGCCGGTGGGCGGCAGTGTCCGCTGTGGCGGCGGCTCCGCGGCCCCGCGGCCCCGCGGTATTCAGAACACTGCCTGGAGGCTCAGCCTGCTCAGCCCCGCCCTGGTCCTTGCCTCTCCGGTGGCTGCCCGGAGGCCGCCCGGAGGCCGTCCAGTGGCCGTCCGGTAGTCCGGTGGCCGCTCCCGCGCGGGCCTCGGCTTCGGTTCGGGCAGGTCGTTGTTGCGGTCCGCGGCGGCGCTAGAGGCACCGGCCATCGGCCGCCGCGCCGCCACCATCCCGTCATGCAAATTGTCCCACTACGTTTATGGATATGGGCCGGGCCTCGGCTTTAGCCTCGGCCGTCCGGCGCGACATGCGGCGGCGCGGACACGGCAGTAAACATCTCCGTCAGGTGCGGCAGGCGCTGCCAAAGTCCGTGTGATAACGCTCAACGCTCAGCAGCGCGCAGCAATTTCTCCTGACCCGACCAACCCAACACAAACCAAACCCAGACCACACGCCGAGCGCCTTTAGCGCCTACGAGTGCCAGGGCACAGCACGGGGATATGCCACAGTCTCGGTTGCCTACCCAGCAGGCGCCATCCAACCTGACCTGCCTCGTCTGACTGCGCCTACCCTAACCGACCAAGCCTCACCCTACAGCTGCCGAGCGCCTGCCGCCGGGCCTAGAATTCATCACCCTTCACCCCCGTCGCTCAGCCCCGCCCGCTCAGCCCCGCCCGCTCACCCGCCCGCCTTCCCTCTTTACGACGACATTTTTTCAGCTCCTGCGTGATCAATTTTTCATCCCAGCGCACCTCGGCCCTGTTTACGCGGGCAGCACGTGCCGGCAGAGCGGCCGCCCCCGCCGTGCCTCGTCGGCGTCCTCACGGCCGTGCGCAGCCTGCGCAGCTGCGTGACGGCGCGCTTTGTTGTCGGGGCGGCCCTGGCGGGGGCCCTGGCGGGGGCCCTGGCGGGGGCCCTGGCGGGGGCCCTGGCGGGGGCCCAGGCGGGGCCCTGGCGGGGGCCCTGGTGGGGTTCTTGGCGGGGGCACTGGGAGAGCGGGCACCGGGGCGTGACAGGGACCTTGAGAGGCCCTCGACGGGGTCCTTGGAGGGTTGGTGAAGATGGGGGGGGGGGGGGGGGTCGTCCTCCCCGCGACACCTGCTGAGACGAGACGGGACGTGCAAAATGTGAACGTGGTGGTGCCCCCCCCCCCTTTCCCCTGTTCGGTTAGCGGGGGTTGTAAGGACAGGCTCAGGGAGAGGGGGTGGAAACCGGTGAGCAGCAAATTGGGCTAAGGCCAGGGGGAGAATTGGGCCAAATGGAAGAGAAGCGAGCGCGGTTGAGGCCGACCAGGAGCGGGCCGGGGTTGGGCGGCCCATGTGTGTTTGTGCGTGCGTGCGTGCGTGCGTGTTCGCTGTTCGCGTGGAGCGGGGACAGGCCCTCGGCCCCTTCGGCTGTCTCGGCCGTGTATGTACCAGCGTGTTGTCAGTCCCCCGCCGCTCCGTTGTCCTTTCGTCCTTGTGGTATATGGTTATTAAACAATTTATATCAAGAAGTGTAAATGTAAAGATTGGCAATATGGCATGCACTTGCGGCTACCAAAGAAGTTAGAGCCGGACCCGGGGAGCTGGCAATGAAATTCTACTTCCAATCCCTTTTTACGACCGCCGTTCCCCTATTGGCCAGGTTGTTGTCGGTGTCACACCACGCGGAGGCGTGCTGCAAAAATATCTATCCCCATCTCGGCTAGCGTTCGAACAGCCGGCTGCGGCGGCTGCAGACGATGCCGCCGATGGCTAACTTTCATCTTGTTTTCTCGCTCTGAATGGCTATACTGCGGAGTCCGGCCCGGCCGAGGGCAGGGCAGGGCTGCCTCCACTTCACTCGATGATGCTTTGGGCCTCAAACAACTCCCGCCCCGCCATGCTACGCGTCGCTCCCGTGTTGGCAACAGCAGCGCCCTCGGCAGCCATGGCCGCCCGCCTGGCCCCGCCCCCCGCGCCGCCCCGCCGCCGTGCCTGCAGGGAGTTTGCCTTTGAGCAATCAGCTGATTTCAATATCGCTAGAGCGACGAATCAAATTAGCAGGGAGAGGGGGATATGTAGTGAAGGGAGTACAAGTACCAGAAGCAGCGGCACCAGTGCCTGTCGATGCCCCTCATCAGCGTCAGCTCTGCTTTCTCCTGCAAACCCAGTTGCCAAAGCCTCACTGTCTTGGATTCAGCACCTCATGTTCCGCCAAGTTTCCATTATTTCTTGAAGCGAGGCGAGGTGTGACAGCGGTCATGTCGGAGGCCGTTGCTTCGCTATAGGAGAGCAAAAGTCCCAGCCGAGCTGCGTGGCCGCGGCGACCGATTTGCCTACAGGAGTGGCAAATTTATTTTCAGAACCGGTCGCGCGGGCGCAGCGTTGCTACTGGACTGTCTCTCTCACACTTCAGAGCTCTAAAACCGGGACGACAGACTGCAGCCCCAAATTGTCGTATCAATAGAGCCACTACAGAATTTTGACAAGGGTCTCCTTTCTAAATTAAGCAATTGCTGGCTCTGACGGGACCCGACCAGAGCCGGCCGGGGACCCCTCCTCCAGCTCCTCTCCAAATGCAACTGAGCTACCGCTGCAGTACAGCGCTCTTCCTAAAATAAAGTAAGGTAACGATCATGAGTCCATGACTCCATCTGCTACCATTACGCGTAATGGAAAAGTGGAAAAGCACTGGTCCGTGTTTTGCTCTCTCTAACGTACATTTTTACCTCTATAAGGTGGCCAGAAACGAACATTCTCTATCTTCCTGCCATTGCTTTCTGTTTGTGTAGCTGAGAAAAAGCCGAGAACAGGAGAAAAACGACCTTTGGCAGGTCTAAGGCATACTAAGACAATTGTAGGATGACGAGCAATGAGATCAGCAAAAGGAAGTAACTCGGGAAGGCAGGTTGGGGTGGTGGTGAAAGGGGAAAGGAAGGGACAACCCGTGGGCCTTGTAGATGGAGCCGCTGTCAAGCGCTTCTGCAGGTTATGGAGAGTGACTTGGCCCAGGCCAGGTGCTCCTCAAAGCACCGAAACAGCCTAGCAGGACTGTAGGACTGTCTTCTGCGAGCATCACCGCACAGAAACACGTTTTAGCAGGACAGTCATCTGCGAGCATCACCGAACAGAAACACGTTTGCATAAATCGTACGAAAACGAACTCTGAAAAATATTGAGGTTTAGTCGGAAATGTTTTTGGTGACGGCGGTCCGCTTTCTCCATACTCCAACCCTCTTACTCCCCCGGCCCGGCCCATTTGCCGGCGCTGAACGGCGGACAGCATTGTTGCCTTTATCCTAAGCTTCTTGCTCTGTCTGTCTGTCTGTCTCTCTCTCTCTCTCTCTCTCTCTCTCTCTCTCTCTCTCTCTCTCTCTCTCTCTCTCTCTCTCTCTCTCTCTCTCTCTCTCTCCCGTTCCCTCTCGATCTCCTCCTCCCTCTTTTTATCTCTTCTTCCGCCTACCCCCAGCCAGCCCCATCATCGTTCGGGTCAAAAGACAGTTTGATACGGCTACCTTCGTTGTTGCTCTTTTCCCTTGCTTTCTTTTTCGCTTCTTTGCAATTGTTTTATGTACTTTCCTCTCCCCCCCCCCCCTACACCCACTCTCCCTTATACCGTCTATATACTTTGCTTCGCGCTCGATCGCTTTGCAGCAGCACTTACACCCCAGAGGAGGATAGAGAAAAGAAGAAAGAAATACGAGAGAGAGAGAGAGAGAGAGAGAGAGAGAGGGAGAGGGAGAGGGAGAGGGAGAGGCCGCCGGCAGCATCGCAAGGATCACGTGAGCAGCTTTTGGATTGGATGAGGAGATTTACGCCGATGGTACCCAGACCACTCCTTACCCCCAACCCCTTCAGGCGGTGCCCGGTGTGTGTGTGTGTGTGTGTGTGTGTGTGTGTGTGTGTGTGTGTGTGTGTGTGTAAAGAGCGAAACACACGGGCAGAGAGGCCTATCTCCAGCGGATGACTAGACCCACGCAAACGGTGCGGAACGGGTGTGAACGCTACTGTGGGAACGGCCTAACCTAGACCCCGAGGGCTGAGGCGGCCGAGGCCCGGCCGGAGCCAGCAGCATCCAGCAGCAGCCCCCGCGGCGCATCGATTTCCGAAGGACCCCCCGCTCTCTCTCTCTCTCTCTCTCTCTCTCTCTCTCTCTCTCTCTCTCTCTCTCTCTCTCTCTCTCTCTCTCTCTCTCTCTCTCTCTCTCTCTCTCTCTCTCTCTCTCTCTCTCTCTCTCTCTCTCTCTCTCTCTTTCTCTTTCCAATGGCAGCAGCATCCGCTGCCATCACACCCCTTCCAGGGCGCCTCCTCCCAAATAGGGCGCGGGGAGGGCAGCCAGGACCTGACCCAAGACAGCGTGTTTAGCTCTGCTACGGCGCGACTCCGATGATACGCCCATGCTGCCCCTGGAGACCCAGGCCCCGGCCCGCGCCGTGAATTCCCCCCCCCCCCCCGGGCCCACATCCACATCTGTGCGGACTGTCCAGCTGCCTCTGCGGTTCCCGCCGGTTCCTGGCACAACCAGCCGGGCACGGCCCGGACCGCACCGTCCATGTACTGTACGTTAGGGGTGGACGACGGACGGCACACGGCCACCCCTGCCTGCAAGTTTCGCAGCCCGTATGTGGAATATTCACACGGTCAATTTAATTGGTGTCGAGAGAGCTGAGGGGCGCACGGAGTGGGTGGCAGACGGGCGCTCCGGCCCTTACCTTGCCTACCCTTGGCTCAGGTCCGTTGAGCGGTCTGTCTGTCTGTCTGTCTGTCTGTCTGTCTGTCGATGAGCACTGAGTAGCAGCGGCAGCAGCCGCCGCCTGCGCTCGGCTGTGCCGCCGGGAGAGTGACGGAAATCGATTCCCTCCGTGCCATAACGCCAGGACGCGTAAAAGAACATTATTGGGTTCGAATCCCCGTCGAGCCGGTCCGTTGCGGGGGAAGGGGAGGGCCCGAACCGGCCAGGGCTGCTGGCTGCTGTAGCAGCAGCTCCGCACACTGTAATCTGATTACTTTGGAAAAGGTTTGCACCCCTCCAGCAAGGCTCCAGGCTCCCTGGACTCTGGAGCAGCGAAATAGTGCGCGAGCAGGCGGAGGGCCTACAAGGAGGGGGCGGCCGGGGGCGGCCGGGTTAGGTCGGGGTCAGATGACGCAGGAGCGCGGCGGAGCCCCTGCCCTGAATGAGCTTACGTCCGACATCAAATACGTCTTCCTCCCCTCGCTGCCCGCCAGTCGCCGGCTGCCGAGTATTTTTCCTCCCTTTCACGGAAGGAAAAATAAAAGATTGTCGAACGTGGCAGAGCGGCGAGCAGTGGCTGTCCGGGGGTGGGCCGCAGGCCGCATCCGCCACCCACCCTCTCTCTTCATGACCAGGCAGACGCAGCAGCTTTTGTCACTGAACAAAAATCTTGGTATTTCCCGTGGCTACAGCTGTGACAGGCCTGCCCCCCCCCCCCCCCCCCTCCGCAAATTCACGGAAGCTTGACTGCCCCCACCCCTTCCTCCGCCCTGTGGCGCACACTCCAGTGGACTGGACGCGCTGGTGTTGGCGGCAGCGGGCTCCGCTGAGCTGATGGCGGCTGGGACTGGGACTGGGCCGTTTGGTGGTCAGCTGACTGGTTTTGAGGGGTTGGGCGCTGCCATGGCGCTGCTGTAGGCGGTCGGGAGTCAAAGAGGGGGCGTCGCAGGCCTCGTTTAGGCCCCCGCAGTACCGTGGGGGGGGGGGGGGCACTCGTCATCAGCGGCCCTTTGAGGGTTGAGGACCTGGCAGCGGCAGAAGCCTCCGGGTGGAGGCGTGCACAAGGGGAGGAGGTCAACCCCCTGCAAAAATGTCTGTTACTCAGCATTTGTACTACCCATTCACTGTCTGTTAATTGGAACCATTGCGAAACTATTAACTCTAGCAACCTAACTTAACATATCTTTGAGACCCTCCGGGCGACCGCTCCGTGCTACGCCTCTGGAGCAATCCCTGGACAGCGCGGTGGTGCGTCGGTGACATGACTAGTGTGACATGACGTATGCGACCCCGCAGCTGACGAGCCAGGTCGGCTCCTCTCAGACGTCCAGCGCCAATATGGGCCACGTGTCTGTCTCTCCGCAGAGCAGCGGCGCGGCATCAGCGGAGTATGCGAGGGTTTCACAATTCTGCCAAAAAGTGTGCACTGATTGTGTCAATTGCTGCAACTAATTTGATTTTTTTTTGTGTGTGGGGGGGGGGGGGGCTCATTCTAGTGCAGTTTTTAAGATTTTTAATCGATGGTTGTGTTTCATTGTCTCAGAATGTGTACTCTGATTGTCTCGAGTTGTGGACGCCGCGGGGGGGTGGCGACAGCAACAGACCGACGCTGGAATAAAAAATAGAAAGTCAGAGAGGACCGGAAGGAAACTGACAAAAAAAAGAGATGACGATGGTGACACTCGCTGCGCGTTTTGTGACAGATTTCCCGAGTGGATGCGTCGTCTGCTCGTGGCGCGCGACAAGGAGCGGAGCGCGGCGGGGCGGGCTGCGCAGAGCTCTCAGGCCGCTGCGCGCTCTATCCAATATATTTCCTCACAAAATATAAAAATGGCAGCTTACATTGGCGCGTATGTATCACATCATGCAGTCGCCGCGGCCCCAAAATAACACGGCCGATTCTTGGCGCATCAACGGTGATATCTCTGCGTCCTCCGACCGAGAAGCTATGATTCGATCACAAGAACAAAGAGATCCAGGACCAGAGAAGAGCTGTGTATTCACTTTCCCAAAATCTTTATCGATCGGCGGAAGAAGACGGCGTAAAGCTCACCGATACTTACCGACCCGGAATCTCTCCCAAAGCGAGGATTAAACGTCCGCGGAGCTCGTTTAAAAACAGCGACGAGGGCGCAACCCCGGCGCAGCCTTGCCTGCATTTACATGATCAGCCCCGGCCCTGGCCTCGGCTCTGGGCCTTCCCGGGGCCCCAAGCGCCAGCGGAGCTCCGCGGTGCTGTGAGGTGTGTAGGGTGAAGGCCCTGGTGGGGCGCTGCCGTGGGGCGCGGGCTGGGCTGGGAGCTCTGGCGGTGGTCGTGGCCGTGGTTAGGGTTGGAATTGGGTCGTCCTCGCCGCGCCGATGCCCCCGTCGTCGCTACTTCCGCCGTCACCACCACGACCCACAGCACGGCGCCTCAGCTACCACGTCCTCTTACCGCGTCCGCTACCGCCCACGCTACCACCCCGTCCCCCCCTTCGCGCCGTGCGCTCGCTGGAGCGAGTGGATAAATCTGGTGGAGCGTCGAACGGCGGGCAGAGCCGAGCCGAGGCCGGAGCCGGGCGGAACAGTCCGGTGTGTAGACGCTGGCGCTCGAGTGTCTTTTACTTCCTCTTGTGCAGGGGGTACAGGGTTTGCGCGAAATGTGTGGCAAGCCTGGTAGGGTCGGCCCCATCATCTTTTTCCTCTCTCTCGAGTCCGGGCTGGGCGAGCTTCTTCACAGTGTCGCGTTCCCTGGTATGTACCGGCGGCGAGGCTACCACGGAGCCGGTGACCACCGCGGCCCTCCCTGGAGGCCGGCCAGCCAGGGGCGCCGGGGGCGCCATGAATGGCGATCGAGGCGAGAAGGGGCCGGGGGGGGGGGGGGGCACTGCCGGGCCTAATCGAGGTCGCCTTCGTATATCGACAGACAGGTGGTGATGGATTCGCGGGGGGGAAATGGGGGCAAGGAGAGAGAGGCAGTTAGGGGTGCAGCCCCGGACCCCCAGCACCTGCCCGCGCGGCCCCAGCGACCTCTCGCTGGCGGCCGGATGTGCCCGTCGACCGTCCGGTACACAAAGGATGAGCGAGCCAGTCGGGCCCCCGCTGCCCCTGCAGGTCGCCCCTACGTCCGCACACCCCTTCGGCATCTCCCCCCCCCCCCCCCCCCCACGCCGACACAGGGCCGCAGGTGCAGCCTGGGCGCGAGGCCCCTTCGCTCGGGGGCCCACGACTGAGCCCCAGTTGACGTGAAATACGCCCAGCGCGCACCAAGGCGAAGACTATGAGAAATTTAGTAGCCGTAATATACGAGTCTTGCCGCGCATGCCGGCGGAACGAACTCCCCGCACACCCCTGCCCCGGATTCTGTGTTGTTCAGTTTTTCGAACGCACAGCAACACCGAGGAGGGAAACACAGATCCTAATCTGTGGCAAAATCGACAACTCGGAAGCCTTTACGGTATCTCCCCCCCCCGGCAAATATTGCCGTCCGCCGTTCGTTTCTACAGTCCAGG
Source organism: Odontothrips loti (assembly GCA_038380765.1). Lineage (NCBI taxonomy): Eukaryota > Metazoa > Arthropoda > Insecta > Thysanoptera > Thripidae > Odontothrips > Odontothrips loti. The sequence goes on along the minus strand of CM076243.1, from coordinate 16,854,499 downwards.
CGCAACATGAGGCTATTTTGGAGATTAAGCCAAGATATCGAGCGAACTGGCAGAAAACGAGAGGGAGAAGGTCGTATTTTTTTTCAGCAGGACAAGTCCAAGTCTCTCTAAGAGGAATGGTTTGCGTTTGGTAATTATGTGGAGCGGTCCTGCGGGACTTCCGCGTGGTCTTAGGATCATTTATTAGCCACTGGGATTGGCTCGTTCCCCGCCCGCCCGCCGTCCGCACGTCTGCCTGACGAGCATTTCCAGGGGGATGGGGCGAGCGACTTCTTGCAGAAATAAGAGACTCGCGCACGCGAGACGACGGATGAAATGACTCAGATATTTTTTGACGAGGAAGTGGAAAGGGCGGAGGGCTCTGACTGAGAGAAAGAAAGAATTTCCTGGACCTTCGAGTGTCATCGAGCGATCTGAAACTGGCGATTAAGCTGCTATACCAACTTTGAGGCGTCGAGTCGATAAGTCCCGGAAGTACGGCGTCGATATCGTCAGGGCGCACGCAGTCGGACCTCGTGGGGGCGTGGCAGGGCGGGGCGGGTCGTGGTGGGGCGTGGCGGGGCGGAGGCGGTACAGACGCTAACGCCATAATGGAAAGCGTCGTGACTCGAAGCGGCGGCACCGCATCGTGGTAACGCTACAGACGCGGACAGAGTCGTCATGTTTGAGTCCTCCGCGCCGGTCGCAGCAGCAGCAGCGCTCCTTCGTGCCGATGGACGTCTTGATGCTGATGGCGTGCACTGGGCCACTTGCCACCTCCGCCCGGCGACGTTGTCTTCCCTTGCGAGCGGCCCCGCCCCACGGCTGCCGCCACCGGCCCCCGGCCCCGGGCCCCTGGCGCCGGCCCCTGTCCACCGGCCCGCAGAGCCACTGCGTCAGCCGCACGCGCAGCAGTCAAGAGCTTTTGATGAAAGCATTTTGAGGCAGACGTCGACAACGCTGAGAGATGAAACATCACAGAGGGCCCACCCCCTAACCCCCGCATTCTAATGAATGAATAAAATGCGAATGAATGAAGGGGCAGCGCGCGCTCCTCTAGATCCCCTTAGCATTCCGGGCGTGCCGGGGGCGGCGGGGGCGCGGAGAGCGGCGGGGGCGCCGGCTAGGCACCAGGATCCGAGACCCCTCGCAGGAGATTGCCCCTCTCTCGTGGATCGTTTCGGCTTAACACCGGACGCCATCTCGTTCTTGATTGACACGCGTATTTTGGGTGCGAGCGAGGAATTCTGAGCGCGGAGATAATTTTTCTCTCCCCTCCCCTCCCGCCGCGCGCCCCCCGCCCGGAGCATCCCCGGGGTAAATGGTTCGCAGCGTCCGTCCGCCATATAGTCCCTTCCCTTCCGTGCGTTTTATGTTTCGGCGACCATATAACCCCCCCCCCCCTGTGAATTCTTATTTTACAACCGACTAACCCCACCCTTCAAATAGCGCCAAAATTTGAATGACCCCCCCCCCCCCCCCCATACAACACTCTCCCTTCCACGCATAACAACAAAACCGAGGCCCGGGAGCTGACAGACCGGCCGCCAGCCGACACCGCTACTGTGCAGGGGCCACAGCGGGCCGCAGGGACAAGGTGGGGCGGCGTGTGACAGGCTGGTGACTCTGGTCTAGCAACTTCCTCACACACACCACACAACACTCACACACACACATACTCACACACAGACAGACCATAGGGGTATAGGGCGCCAGCCAGCGCCAGCCGTGCGGTGGTCGCGTGTGGTGTGTCACGTGTGAGGGGTTAGGACAGAGAGGAGGGGAAGTCCAATGTCCGCCCTAGCTGCCAGGCCGACAAGGTGAGACCATAAGGAAGGCCACACGACCACCTCCGCTACCGCCACCCACAGCGGTGGGTGGGTGGGTGTGCGTGCTGGGCTGGTCGCCGTGCCGCTGTTTCCTTGCCACGTCGGTTCGCAGTATATATAGGAAGTCCTGGCCGCAATTCTGCACCTTTACAGTAGTAGTGCCTTCCCCCCCCCCCCCCGCGACATAAGAGTAAAGCTGCGACGCGAACGCGAATCGAGCGGCGCCTGGGAGCTTTCAGTCGGCAGGGTGTACCTTTGTATACCTCGTGCGATATCCGAGAGTCCGCAGTGCGCGAACAGTCTGGGCCGTGTCGGTGTGGCATCGTACGTACTCAGACGGAGGCGTCCAATTTCACACGTGAAAACACCTGCAAAGGCGGATCCAACCCTCATAAACATGAAGGGGGGGGGGGGGTGTAGTCTGCCCTGCCCTGGGCCCTGCCCTAGTCCCTGCCCTGCCCTAGTCCCTGCTGGCTCTGCCCCCGGCCGGTGGCAGGGGAACTGTACGACAACCGCCAGGGCCACATGTGCTCCGCGTATGATTCCCACGTGATAAATGGATGGGTTGGGAGGGGGAGGGGGACGTAAAAAGCTTCAGCACGTTATACGTTACTAATTAAGGAGATGCGCGAGAAAGGGTTGCCGGGTAGGTGGGGGAGGGGGGGGGGGACAAACGGAGATGCGCTGTGTCCGCGTCACGGCTACCATTCATCAGCAGGCGCCCCCCGCCGGCGCCCCTATGCCCCCGATGACGCCTCCCCCTCTAGGACCCCGATTACGCCCCGTCCTGCCGCCCCTAAGACCCCCGTCAGCGTCCCCGACAACGTCCCCCTTCCCTACCCCTCGTACGTGCCCCGCCAGAGTGTGAAAATGCGCGTGTCACCTGCTGTATAGAGAAGGGGGCGGCGTCAGACAAGCCCGACGGGAGGGGGGGGGGGCGGTCAGCTGTGTAGCAGGCGACCTCTTTATTATGCAGGCGGCGACTGCTAGGCAAATATGGCCGTGATTGTCCGTCCGGGCCGGCCGAGCCGTGAGGCCACGAGGCCCCCGTCGGCTGCCGGCCGCATGGCTTGATGAGCCCTTCACCACCACGACGGGGGTCGGCGTGCCGCGCCGCGCCACGGTGTCCGCGCCCTTTCACCGCGCTGATCGGGGCCCTACGCCGAAATGCATGGCGCATACCGGATGCGGTGGCGACGGGGGGCGGCCGGGTGCGGCCGGGGGCGGCCGAGGGGCGGCCGCATAAGACCTCATGAATGGGATTCCCGGGCGCAAACGGTGGCGCCCCACGGTCCCTGGAGTACGCTGGTGAAAGCAGTACTTGGCGGTGCTGCCCAGTCATGAGCATCCCATCCGTGTCACACTTCCGTTGGCACGTCCAACGCCGCCCTCACACCTCACAGACGCGGACCGGGACCGGACCACACGACTGCGGACGTAGTCGAGTGCAAAGGGCACCGGACCGGGGCACCGGGGTTTGCCGCGTGGTTCTGCGGCACAGAGCTGCCGACATGATAATTGAACAGCGACAGAAACTCAATCAGTGCCGAATTCTGTCCGGCCGGTCGTGCCGCGCCTGACAATGAGGGGTCATCACGGAATTACGACCTGTTCGACACATTATTCGATTGTTTTTGTTATGTTTTCGCGTCGAGCTGCGTGGGCCCGAGCTACACTCTCAAAAAAATATGCCTGAATCACGCATAATATGCCTGTCTCATAGCAGATTTTATGCCTGAACCTCAAAATCTTCTCCGAGCATAACATGCTCGAAACGAGCATATATATGCTCGAAACAAGAATTTCGTAGTGGCTATGCAGCTATGCCTGAATCAAGGCATGCCACTAAATATGGATGCCCGATTCAGGCATCAGTCTACATGCCTAACTCAGGCATCAGATTGTGCCGAATCGTATGCCTGTATCGGGCATAGTGATGGGTGGCACAAGTATCCTGTTGCTGAATTGGGAAAAGTTACCCAGGATTTCAGGGTAGGCATCAAATTTGCGCTGATTCAAGCATACTTTTTTGAGAGTGTAGGGCAACCTGATGCTGTGCACCCTTTCGGCCGGAAAGCGAACAATTGTGACCTAAATTGTTTCATCGCAGAGAGAGAGAGAGAGAGAGAGAGAGAGAGAGAGAGAGAGAGAGAGAGAGAGAGAGAGAGAGAGAGAGAGAGAGAGAGAGAGAGAGAGAGACGAACCGGACGTGGAAGCGACAGAGCGAGAGCTAGAATGGGAGAGAGCAAGAAAGATGTCATTGGGGCAGTCGGGCACCCGGAAACAAGGGAAATGTGCTATGTGTCGTTCTCAGTCGCTCTACAGCGGGCAAATACCTTGTATACGTACCGGCATCATCCATACCCGTCTTTGTCTATCTCATTCACGCTCTCTCCCTTTCCCCGTCCTTCCGATGTGAACTGAAGCGAGAGAGTGGTGGCGGATCGGCATTCAGCAGGTTGGCGTTGGTTCGCGCTTCAACCCGCGCCGGCTGTCAGTGTGCGAGAGCGTGCTACGATGGGATGCGCGTTTGCAAGCAGAAAAAAATACACAATCCAGACGCACACCAAACCATCGGAAACAAGATAATTTGGCGCCGAATGCCGTTCATGCTGCGCGTATAATGAACACCAATTCTCTGCTGCCGTGGTTTGCAGGCCCGGCCCGCCCCTGGTCAGTCCGCGCGCTCTGACATTGCGATTCAAAATTGAAATCCCCGCGTACACCGTGAGCGCGTTACCGGGCAAGGAAATGGTGAACGCGGCTGCCATGTACTCGGCACGGCGCGGCACCCCCTTTGTCCGCGCTCACTTCACATGTGATTGATTGGCGGACGTATTCATCCCGAGGCTCACTTTATACCTCGTTTCTTTCCGTTTCGCTGCTGAAAAAAATAATCTTTTGTGCGCGTTATGCCCGGTCATTTTCGTCCGCCGGAGTAGAAAAACAGACACGGAAACGAAACGAAAACGGGGTTCCGAATTTTCCTCCCCATTGGCGATGGTTTGGGGGTCGTACGCCGCCGTGCCGGCCATCTTGTAGGGGATGCCGCCGACGGAGCCGGCAGCAGCCCTCGGCGCTGACGTCACAGCGGCGCCGCAGCATTTCAACGGCAGGGCCCATAAAGTGGCTGTGTGAGAATATTAAAAAGTTTTCAGCGCGAAGACCTCTAAGCTCCTCGCGCTACAGGCAATATATACATATTTTTACCGCCAAGGGCGTGCCCCCCAGAGCAGCAGTGGCGGCGGCGGCAACGGCGGCGGAGGCGGCAGCGGCCCCCTGTGTACAGTCTCGCTGAGGTGCCACTCCCACGCCTAAGTGCAGGACAGAGCGCCGCGCTTTCGCAATGTCACACCCCCGAGACACATCGCGCGGCGGCACGGTGGCGGCACGGCGGCGGCACGGCGGCGCAGACCCTCAGTGTCACAGATATTAACACGGGAAAACGAGTTCTTGCGGAGGCGTTATATTACATCTGAGATAACAGCGGCGCACAGCCTCCCCGAGACACCTTCGCTCTCTCGGCGGCGGCTGCTCCCAACTTTTCAGAAAACCCAGAACACGTACGAGGCTCTCTCGCCGGGGTCCTCGGTGGCGGTGGTCCCGGCGCCGCCTCGCCTCGTCGATGTGCGCATTGGCATTTTTAATATTCGCCCACAACGGCCGAGGGTCCGTTCTGGCGCGGCCGGCCAGCCCGGCGGGGCCCGACGGAGACGTCCCACACGGGGCGCCCGCTGGTGCCGCCCCAGGGCGCCCGAGCACCCCGGCCCAGGCTCCATGGCAGCAGTAAATACTTCACCACTTTCCAATAACTACCACTTTTCGAAAGCCACGCGGAAGAGGGACGGAGAGATAGATAAGATGGAGATGAAGAAGGGAGAGGAGAGAGCAGAGCAGAGCTAGAGAACGCTCTAGGAGAGCGCCCACGCGTCATGCGCTTGAAAGAAATCTCATTTCCTCCTTGTCTATGTATTTCTCTTCGATAGATTCGTTGCGTTATGCTGGAATTGGGTGCCGGCCGGACCTCTTGGGGGAGAGAGGGAGCGGGGGCGACAGGGCCAGAGAGAGAGGGCAGAAGAATGGAGGGGGCGGCGAGAGCCAAGTGTGAGCGGACAACCCCATAACGGCCTGCCCCCTCCATATTTGGACCATATTGCTTCGGCCGGCAGATGGCTGGTCGATCGCCCCCCTCGGCTCGCTGTCTCGTGTGCGTGCTGCGCCGTGCTGCGCCGTGCCGCGCCGTGCCGCGCCGTGCCGCGCCGTGCCGCGCCGTGCCGCGCCGTGCCGCGTCGTGCCGCGTCGCACTCTGCGGTACTGGACACTCGGACACGGCGTGTCTTTCACCTGCGAGGGTTCTCTTTCCTTTCAATTCTCCTCCTCCTCTCGTGAGCAGGTGCGGATACAAGGGGGGGGGGGGGGCAAAAGGGGTTTTGCCCCCCCCCCCCCCAAGATGGGAGGCACCCTGAAATTTAGGCAACCCGCCGAACTTTTCGCCTGTACGTAGGCAAAAAGTGGTACATCCCCCTCCCCCCCTCCGCAAGTGGCTCCTGGATCCGCGCCTGCTCGAGAGGGCAGCGCGGCGTAGCGCGTTGGCCAGGTAGCGAACGGGAGCGGGTCCTGCTTTTCTCCAAATCCCTTTTCTATTTCCAGGCGCGGCTAAGGGGCGCCCCCGCCGAGGCCCCACCGTGGGCTGCGCTGCGCTTGGCTCCGCGTAGGTCGCGCGCCCTCCTGTGTGATAAGAGGCAGCCCGGCCCCTCTGGGCCCGGCTGGGCCCCGCTGGGCCGCGGCGGAAGCGGCGGCAGGGAGGGAAAAGTCCCGATAAAGGAGATGCGGTCGCTGATACAGAGGACCCAGCAGCACACAAGAACGACTGACTGTTGTGAAAAAATGTCAGCCGTCCCATAAGGGAGCCCCGCATACGGAGGCCCCAGACGGTGGCGAAAGAAAATTGACACCATGGACAAGGAAAACGTGTCGCAGAGGTTGGTCGCTCCAAGAAAAATGAAATGTGTTGTGGTGAGGAAAATTCATATTACAAGACTACTAGCGAAATGGATGCGGTCAGCTGCCTCACATTATTTTGTGACAAGCCGATATTGCTTCGAGTTCACGGGCCGCAGAGTCGCAGTCGGGGGTGGTTTTCTGACGCATTTGCTGATCCCAGGGATGTTTCCACAATGAGTGGGAGGACGGCGCGGCCTCAGCGGCACAGCTCGGAGGCAGCCAAACCTGTTGCTTCCGCCGCGGCCGCGGTGCCGGCCGTCCCCCCCCCCCCCCCCCCCGGGCTCCGGTGGCTCCGGGCTGTGGACCCGTAGGCCGTCATGTTTCTGCGACCTAGCCGCGTGACACATTCAGTATGACGGCATATATATCGAGGCCCAGTATACGGTGCGCTGCTTGTTGGACGAGGCCTCGCCGGACATCGGAAATGCCCCACATCCCGCTGGGTCACCTTGTCGTGGACGCCGAGCTTCGGCCTCGGCCCTGAGGGGGCTGGGGATGTCGCACGTCTCGGGCATCGGAATCAAGCTGCTTGTGTGGCCGGGCCAGCCGGGCCCATCGGGTATCGGGCTGTTGATAAGGGGCTTACTTCCCCGAGCCGGGGGCGGCCGGGGGCGGCCGGGGGCGGCCGGGGGCGGCAGAGTGGGCACAGCTCGGCGGCCCCTTACTGCGGCATGATGCCTCGAGAAGTCGGTTCGGTCGGCCCGCGGAGTCGCGAAGTGAGTCTGGGGACGCAGTACTTGTTGCACACGTGCGGCGCACGGCGGCACCAGACCCGCCCGCCCGTCACAAATCAAACCACAATTAATCCCCCCGGCGGCAAACAAACCCCATACTCACTATCTCTCCTCTACTCCTTCCTCGGAAAAACACATGTTGGCCGCAGAAAGAGAGTAAAAACCAGCGTGGCAGGGGACCCAGGGGGCCTGCGGGGGCCTGAGGGGCTTACCGAGTGTGTCTCCCACGACCTCACGGCCCTTTTTATTCCCCCCGCCCCCTCCCGCGGGCCCCTACCGACCCCCCCGTCCCCCACACCGACGTGCCCCTCCAGCTGACGGGCTGCTACTGCCGCCTCAGCTGCTGCCGCCTCCGAAGGAATGTCACAATATTTCTGGGCGGCCGGCCGTGAGAGTTGTGGCGGCGGTATTCCCAATCTCTCTCGGTTTCGGTTTCCATCGCCCTCCTCGAAGCCTGCCACTGGCCCCGCCACTGCCTGCCGCCGCGCACGGCCCGGCAGCTCCCAGGACGTCTTCATACCAGCCGATGGACCCGATGTCATTCGTTTTCGCCCCTTGTTCTACAGGCCCCGGAGGCCTGTGCGTCCTTATCAAGGTGCCCTCACCGGTGCTCCGAACCTGCAGGAACCCTTATTCTTCTGGCAGGTTGCCCGATGCCCATCCCTGAAGCGTGTTGATTTCGATGCCAATTGCCCGACACTGCGGGATCTGAAAGGGGGCACGACACTGGCGGTCGTCTGCATTACGAGTTTTGACGATGCGTGGCTCGAAATCTCGAAAAATTTGCAGAGAGAGAGAGAGAGAGAGAGAGAGAGAGAGAGAGAGAGAGAGAGAGAGAGAGAGAGAGAGAGAGAGAGAGAGAGAGAGAGAGAGAGAGAGGGGGGGGGGGAGGGAGGGATCGAGGGGATGGGGGACTCGGTTCCTGGAGCCATGAGGGGCCTGGCGGGGTGTGGTTGGTGGTGCACACCCAGCGAAGGGCACACATAACATACCCCGGTCTACTCCTCCTAATCTCCTCATCCAGACTCAACTCGGCGCTGTTATCTCCCCTTTCTCTCCCCTTCCTTTCTTCCTTGGCCCCCTCCCCCTTGTGTGTGCCTCCCCCGCTGCCGCCATAGTCAACGCCTCTCACCTCCGCATGCCCCGCTCCGCCCCGCTCCGCCCCCACCCGATCGCAGCAGCCGCCAGCGCCTCGTGTCCTCGCGGCCTCCGCCCCACGGCCGCTGCCAGGCCCTGCGCTGGGCTCCGTTTGCTCCAGTCCAACCAAAAAGTGTTCCACACACATCCTGTGCGCCGCTGTGCGCCGCTGTGCGCGGTACCCACTACCGGCCTCCCGCCTGCACAAGGGCCAACTGCAAGGTAATTACACGGCAGTGACACCCGGCGCTGCCAGGCGGAGGGCGGGACCGCGGGGGCCGCCCGGACCAGGAGGCGTGGAACTTGCTGGCCGCTAACAATCGCGAAGGGAGCCGGAGGAAATTAATAATGATAAAAAACTGCGCTGTTATTTATTGCGTCCGAACAGGGCAGAGACGCGGAGGGGCGAAACGAGGCGAGCCGATATGCAGTGACAAAGAAGCCGAAGGAATTGCGCGCTCCCACTCGCTGTGGGGGAAAAGGCGAATTTTATGTGTACACAGATAACGCACCGCGTTGATGCGCGTATGCGAACTTGGGCTTTGGCAGGCGCGAGAAGAGAGCACGTAGAGAGCCGCGGCGCTGGCTTTGCACCACAGCCGCTAGAGAACTATTCCGGTTCTCTCTCACACTCATTGCGAGGCTCTCTTCGCGGTAATTGTTCACGTGTTACGTTTTATCTGGCGTTGCGCGCATAATAACTATATATGTAGCCCAGGGCGCGTGCGTGAGTGATAGCGTTCTCGGCAGTATGTGTGTGTGTGCGACCTAAGCGAAAGAAAGAGGGACAAAAGGACCGTGAACACAAGCGCGAAACGGGCGTGAGGGGCTGGGGCTGGCCCCCGCTGCCCCCTCCCCCTCCCGCGAGAGTGGCTGGCCTCTCCGTCCTGAAAAGGGGGCATTACCCACCCCTAAAACCGGCGACCGGGGGTAGGCAACCCGCATTACTAACTGGATGTAGACAATTCGCGTGGCATAATCCCCCTCCGAAACCTAAGTCTGGCTACGCCCCTGCCGACGACCAGCTCCAGGTGCAACAAAGTGGGGGTCGCCGGCCCCTCGATGGCCTCCTCACAGAGGCGGGGATGCACGCGTTCCCAAGCCGCCTGTGAGGTGGGCAGCCCCGCTGCAGCCGCGTCAGGCGGGGGTGCCCACAGGGGTGCCCACAGGGGTGCCCACAGGGGTGCCCACAGGGGTGCCCACAGGGGTGCCCACAGGGGTGCCCACAGGGGTGCCCACAGGGGTGCCCACAGGGGTGCCCACAGGGGTGCCCCGGGTGGGGATGCCCACGCCGTGACGCATGTGCCGGCCGGGTCGGGGTGCCCCCGTGGGTGGGTCGCCCGAGTCCACACGGCCCTGCCAGGGGGTCGATACTCGAGTACACGCGGCTTTCGTCACAACTGCCGCGGTACATACTGCGGATCGGTGAATGGTCACGCCGTTCGAAAGACGTTGGATGACGCTCGTGGCGTTCATGAATACGAATCCTTTTATGATGAAGATGGTCGATGTGTCCGTGAGTGCCGAGAGCGTCCTCCGGCAATCTCCCGGTATCCTCGAGAGAACGGGTGGCGTGGAAGCGAGTGCGCCTCTTGTAACCACTCAAGCGCCGATCGCTCGCAAAGGGAATCGGGAAATATTCTGCAGCAGGCTCTCAGTCGGAGACGTGCGGAGAGCCACGGCCGTCACAGCGGAAGCGGGCGAATCTGACAGGTGCGGTGCTGTGCGGCGCCGAGACCGGCAGGGTCTCGATCCTCTTATAGGGGACCGTGGAAATGAACAAACACACTGTCGGTTGTGACTCTCTCCGTGGAGGTACCATGAGCGAGGTTGCAGAAACCTTGGATGGCTTCCCGACAGTAGAGACGGTTCAAACAGAGCTCCGCGTACGCGCAGACAAGAGAATTAAGAATTCATGGAGAGTTCATGACGTCGCATGGCACACGGGTCCTCTCCAGTGTGCACAAGGAGCACGATAGTCATGTCCTGTCTCTCTCCCTCAGCATGCGAAAACCGTATACAACGCCCCAATTTTAGTGTGGAACAACAACAGTTCTGAAGCGTGTATATATATATATATATATATATATATATATATATATATATATATATATATATATATATGGGTTTGGGGGACGAACGATTTGGGCTGTGTATAGTGTGAGGTCCCGGACGGTCCCGGAGGATTGGTGGCGGGCAGAGCAGAGGCAGCCGGCAGCCCCCCACACTGTGGTCAGCCCCTTCCACACCACAGGATCACGGCGCAGCTAAACAGCTATTACAGCTGTATGTGCCCGGCCGCGCCGCTGGGGCCGCCGCTGGGCGCACACTGCAGGGCACACTCAGAGACAGCGGCCTTTTTGTGTGACCAGGGAGTGAAATGACCTCAGCAGGCGCCAACCGGGCGCACTGCCGCACATGATTCGCGTGTTCGCTTGTTGCCATGAGAGCTTCCACCCTCTGCGGACCTATTTTGCTTGCTGCACCACTCCACCCTCCCGCTCGCCCGCTTTCCCCGGTTTCCCGCGGCGCACCGCATCTCTGTCCCGCCGGTGGAGTACCATACGTCCTCTCATCCTCGTCGCCCCTAAAGAGCCATTACTGCCGTTATGGCAGAAATGTCTTTTGCTGGCTCGGCTTTTAGCCGCTCTTGCTCCAGGTTCTGAGTGTGTTTTATTCACTTGCTTTTCATTTTTTTTAATCTTGCCTTTGCCACCACTTTAGCGGTCTTCCTCGTGCTTGGCCATATCTTCTGCCGTGCCGGTTGAGCTGACAGCAAGACTGCATGTGACATTTAAATTTGAGGAGTCCAGTTTTCATAGGAAGTGGAGGGAAATAGTATAAATCCCGTGGTTGTCATGGGGGCATGTCCCTGCATGCGTTTGTCTGTGGGGATGTGCCCATGTGCAAAATGAAGAGGCCAAGGGGCTTTCGACGACCCAATAATGATTAAGTTGATGATGATGTTGAAGCAGAAGGCAGGAGAAGGGGGCGGCGACCATCCCATTACCACTTCTGCTGCTGCTCCCCATTGGACGCTCGTCCGTCGAAAATGTAAGCTTGATGGAGAGAGAGTGGGGGATGATTAATTCTGGTCGTGGTCAGTGAGCGAGAGAGACACGGCCAGATTGAGGTGCGGGGGATGGCGGGGAAGTGGGTCTAGCAATCCGACCCGAGGCGCGCCAATATAGAGTATGTAGCAAGCACACTGCGGTCAGCTGCAACCAGCTCACTAACACCTGACCTGGAATAGGAAGTGTACCTACAATGGCCGTGTGTGCGTTCATTTTGCAGAGCTGAAGCATGAGAGAAGTTGGACGATGTTTCTTGGCGCGATCCGAATACAAATTGCTCTGGCTAAACACCTCCCTGCACCCACATTCACACACCCAACACGCTCCTTCTTATTAAACGCTGCATCTTCCTCACTTTCAGGCTGGCAAAGCAGCCAGCGCGCGCACACTCGATTGTGTGATTGTCTTTGAGATAATGCTGCTCATACATTTAGGAGCGGACGGGAAGTAAGGCCCCGTGATAAATTAGATCACATTAATCATCTAAATAACTTGGGAGGAAACAGAACAAAGGTGCTGGCATAACATCATGTCCTATCGGCCGCACACCCGCCCGCCGCCGCCCGCCCCTCGCGCCGCCCCCGCCACGCCCTCTTTCTCAGGTGTTTGAAAGGGGTTAAATGGGACGTGGCGTGGCGCGCGGACCGAGGCGCTAACTCGATGATGATGTCTCCTCAGCCAATTAAACGCCTCATTATTATTCCAATTGTGCACGAGTTCTGCCCTTCCTTCCTTGATTACGGCCCTTTCTCTGTCCCTTCCCCTCTCTGTCGCGCGTGTCTCTCCGTCACTGTCACCTAGCTCTAGCAGTCTAGGGCAGGCTAGGAAGTCCAGCTTCATCCTTTTCATCCCTCAGGGTCCTTTGTTCGTCTCGTACTCAGTTTCCTACCCAGACAAATCGTTCATGATGGCGGTCCTTGACGGGATCACACCTAACACTCTTTGTGCGGTTTATTTGCGTTCCCAGCGCCCCCTGCCCCCTCCATTCCCTTCGCCCCGAGCGGCGAAATGTCTTTATAATCGGCCGCCTCTGGTAATGACCGCGATGGGCGGTCGGCTCCGTCTACTGCCCCACGGCCCCGCGGCCACACCCCTCTCTGCTTGTTGCAGTGACGTGTTAATGTGGCAGGCGCACGGGTGTGCGTCGGTCAAAGGTCACACTGACACATAAAGTTGCCTGCCGTAAGGGACTATGTTCACACTACCGGTATCGAAACGGGACCGAAGTCGTTTTGAGAAGGGAGCGGCGATATCGGGCGATATTCGAACTCAATGTAACACGGGTTCTAATACCAAATGAGGACATTGTGATTTTCGAACCAGCTACGGTTTCCTGGCGCTCCATCCACCTTTGAGGTGTCATCACCCAGAAAAAACGAATTTACTGAAAAATTGAATTTACTGAAAAATGGAATACGACGAAATTTACTTGACTCTGAACGAGTACGTAGGTGCTGCGGCAGCCGTCACGGACGGTCCTGGAACTTTCAGAAATAGGTAGTACTGCTGGAGGGTAGAGATAGGAAAAGTGAGGCAGACAGAGCAATAGCGCACCGTTGGGTGGAACGCTTTCGGGGTCTACGGGGAAAAAATAAAAGTGCCCGTTAAATATTTTACGGTTTGCCTTGACCTGTTCGTTCACTCACTCGACTGGTGGCTCCTGATGGAGCGGTCGGACGAGAGGGGTGAGTTTGCTGACCAACGAAGGGAGAAGGGGAGAGCGAAGGGGTGAAGGGCAGGGTAGGGGGATTTGACGGGATAGGGCTGGGGGATTTACCGCGTCCGAGCTGCGTTTGGACGGCGTACTTTGGCCCAGAATCGCCTTCCGGCTGCCTGCAGGCCGTGTGCCACGGACGGCCGCCGCCGAACCAGAACTGCCGGACCTCTGGTCATCGGGCGCCGGTGGCGGCCAGGCAGAGGCGCATGGGGGCGCTGCTCCGAGGCCGCTGCTGCCGCTGCTGCCACTGCGACCACAAGGGATGGCCGACAGTCCGCCGCGTTTGAAAATCCCGCCCAACGATTGAGGCCGCGCGCCACACTAGCAGACGACAACGGCGCGAGCGACGCCTCCGCACGTCTTCTGTCTTGCTCCCCCCACAACGCGGAGTCGGACGGGGTTTTCGAAGACAATCCGCACCCCAAGGGCGAAGTAGTGTGTGGCGTGTCGTGGGCGGGGCAGAGCTAGAGGCAGAGCCGAGGGCAGAGCACACGAGCGGAAGGGTTCGGGTCATTCACTGGCCGTGGCGGGCCCCGGGCCGGGCCGGGCCCCCGCTGAGCTCGGGGCGGCCTCTGGGTGATTACGCTAAAACACTCTGCAGAGCACAGACACACACGCACACGCAAACACACACACACACACACACACAGCACCCTTTCTCTTTTGCGTCTACGTTAACTGACCCACTGCGGCTAAAAGGAAGCGAGGCCTTCTGCGCCGCCCCGCCGACACATAGTGGTCAGCACTGCAGCCCAGCGCCGCACTCACCACCGTCACCCTGAGTCCCTCGGGGCCCTCGGGGTCGCTTGTCCCGCACACAATTGCATCGCCGCGGATTTGACCGACCCTGTGTGCAATTTGCTCGGGTCGTGTAAGCGACACGGAAACACTGGCCTCCCCCCAACGGCTCGGCCGGCTGGGCTGCTGCCCCCGCCCCCGTGCCGCTGCCCTGTCATCTTTCTTTCATACTTCCAGCGCCCCGAGCGGCGCCCCCACCAAATGTTTGTTCTAAGGAGGCCACGGGGGCAGTAGTTGTCTGCGTGCAAGTTTGATGACCGCCAACAACCTGCCGCCCGGCCCGCTTAACGTTCGGCCCGTGGCCGTGGGGCTGAACCAGCGGCAGCAGCAGCGGCAGCAGCAGCGGCAGCAGCAGCGGCAGCAGCAGCGGCAGCAGCAGCGGCAGCAGCAGCGGCAGCAGCAGCGGCAGCAGCTCATCACGACCACGGCGCAGAGTAAAGAACCTGTGAAATATTGAAGCCATAGCAAAGGATAAACGGTGTTGCTCTACACTTCTCATGCGGCGGCGGTCAACAGCAGACTCCGGTACAGACTCTCTGCCACGGTGCGGAGACCATTTTTTTTTTTTAAATACACTTTGGTTACAAAACTGCTCCAGCCAGTTCTTGTCTGCGCAGCGTCTCCAAAACCTGAATAATTTCGGGCAGTGCGCCTGTCACATGCGGCCCTCCGCACTATCCGCTTTAATAACGCCCTCTTCCTCTTCCGAGGGCGCGTTATTTATAATCTCGCCGTAACTCCGTCACTCCATCTCTAACGCGTAACTGCTGGTGATACCTTCTTATGCCACCCCCTGAAGGCGCTCCAAAGCCTGGGCTGCGCATGGGCTGCGTGCGTAGTGCGCACACCTACCCCGCTGTATTATGGCAGATTAAGTTTTGGTGCACGGTAACGAGGGAGATTTATTCTGCTAGCTACCCCGTCCCCACATCTCCCTCTTCTTCTCTCACTATTCGCCCCCGCCCTCCACTCTCTCTCTCTCTCTCCCTCTCTCTCTCCCTCCCTCTTTCTCTCTCTGGTACTGAGTGTCTGCGCTGTTGGGCCGCGAGAGAACGCGGAGACGCGGACCAACGGCCGCTGCGGTGTCCGGCGAACGACCGATCGCCTCCTACACAACCCCTTCCCGCTCTTTATTTCCTTATTTCCCACGTTTATCCTACTTGCTTCCTTTTTCTCCTCCTCCTTCTTCCTTTTCCTCCGTTGAAATGCCGCCGCGGCGAGAGAAAGATTTATCGTCTTTTTGCGCGGCTTATAAGTCGCGAATACGTGAAAGATGTGACGGAGAAATGGTGTATGGAATGGAAAGGCGCGGCAAGCCGCCCCTCGCTCTCCCCTTTCCACACACACACACACACACACACACACACACACACACGCAGGGAGAATTGAAAATGCGGCCTCGTGTTCGTCTCTATGCTTGTAGGGGCCTGGATTGGTTGAGGACGAGATGAGGGCGGCAGGGAGCCCGCCGTCGGTGCCCCTTCCTGCTGCATCGTCCATAATAAACGTAACACCACCGTCACGGATTGTCTACCGAAGGCGCTACGTAAATTGTGAGCGCACCGCAGTGCCCGGCCAGCCTCAGCCTATGCCGTCTTGACAAATAGATGATTCCAAACTTGGAAGAAAAAGTTGAAGAGCAGAAACTCTTCCAGGCCGGAAACTCTCGAGGGCAGATATGAGAAACTTGACCGGCGTTTTGAGTGAGTTTGGAGGTTATTTCCCTTATTTGGCGCGGCCCATATGCATCAATATTTATCACGCCTGCTTTCTAGAGCTTCCGGTCTGGAAGTGTTTTTGTTCGTCAGCTTCCGCTTCTGAGCCGCGTTGGAAACCTCTCTTCGTGCTCCCGGACACATGGCAAGCATAAGCGAAGGGACAGGCCTCCAGGCATCTCCTCTCCCGCCAGCAGCGCTGCTCCAGAGACCCTAGTGAAAGGCCTGGGCCACTCGCTCTAAGCCACCCCCGCTAGGCCACGCCGGGCCACGCCAGGCCATGCCGGTGTACACCACCGAGCCCAGCCCGTCGAGTTCTGCTGCAGGAGCCCCCGAGTCTCGGGGCCCGAGAGTCGTGTGGTCAGACCCACCGGGCCACCAAACACATCCTGACAGCGGAGGGTCTCAAGGTACGCACTCACCACCCCCACCCCCTCCCTTTTCCAAGCCAGCTTTGCGAGCGTCTCTCCGAAACGGGGGGCTCAAAAGCAGACGCAATCCCTGCCTCCACTTCAACAGAGGGGGCGCAGCCGGGTCGCGAAATACCCCTCCACGGAGAATGAAAAATGTTGTCTCGTGATACCTCCACCCTTTCTTCGTTTCCCGTCCGGATAGTGTAATGAGGGATGAAGGCCCCCCTCCCCCCCCCCTCCAGCCACACCCCACGAGGAAGTCTTCCGACAGCCGGCCAAACATCAAAACATTCATCGTTTCACACCGAATCAGCCACACGGCATTGTGTGATCCTCCTTGGTTTCCTTCGCCGTGCGACACAGGTACAGTCGAGCGCAAGAAGTCCACTGACAAGGCGGGGACTTACAGACTGCTTTCACACCAAATGCAGGCAAAATTATTTTCTGAAAACACAGACTTCCGCGAAAAATATGCTTTTGGCTTGGAGTTAAACCAGTGACTTACCGTTGAATGGACTGTACTTCTATGCGAACTCAATGGGGAACCGCACTGAAAGAGGTCCAGGGCCAGGGGGAAAGAAGGCTTCGCCGAGGCTCCAGACCTCACCACCCTCCCTGCAGCTGTCGCAGAGGGGACATTTTCCACGCAGGATATGAAGTTGAATCTACGGAAAAAGGTGAGGACAAAATCTCTAGTCCAATTTAATTTTGGCCGAGGAGTAAGTCTGATTAATCCATAAAATCTACGGTATAAATTGTATTTTCTAACTGTATTCACTCAAAGCCCCGCATGTATTAGAACCCACCTAGGGATGGGAGCTTCGAAGCAGTGGGATAAACAAGCTCTCCTCGTTCTCTATATCGTCGTCTCTTCAAGAGAGCGAGAGACCGAGATAGAGAAAAGGGTAAACGGTGGGTCGATCAGGAACTGTGGTCATCGCCGCTCAAGGGTCCTGCAAGGGTCCTCGGCTCGAGGCAAAAGTTTCCTGGAGCTAGCAAGTGTTCGCTGACCCTTCCAGTAGAGTACTATACTTACCAACAGCAACTTGGCTTCCGTGTTCTTGCCATTCCGGAGACATTTCCCCAGGACTCGTCGCGCTGACACTACAGCCGCGGTGCGACAGACGAAACGCTGGTTGTTTGTTCATCTGCCCCTCACGCTCTCCCCTAATGCCGGTCTAACCTTATTACTCACCTATTTGTTGCCGATCACAGGCCAGGTGTGGGAGCACCATCAAGGTGAACTAACCGCTTGTGTCAACATCCGCGGGAGAGAGTCCAACATGGTCTGTCTCTCCCCGTCATTTTTATAGTGTTTGTCGAGGACATGTCACCGCAGTCTGATCGGGCTCTCTCGAAACCGTCCTAAAGCTAAAAGCAAATCCCAGTCGCTAAAAGAGGGATAGCGAGACAAAGTGAGAAATCCTAAAGCACACACACACTTTGTAAACCTGAGCAAACATCCCTCCCTTACTGCCCCGTACGCTCACGTACTATACGTACTCCCCGAGTACAACTGCTCCAGTTCCAGAGCCCACGGCCATTCTCCGTCTTGCCAGCTGTCTCTGCGTAGGAGTACGATCTTCCGCCCACCCTGTTTCGTCATGGCAGACCCGTGCGA